>CAWUFW010012204.1:0-557661 GCA_963921515.1 Calotriton arnoldi
CTTGGTCGATGGAACGTCTCCCTCCCAGATGACCAGCACATCATCAATATACCTCTTCCAGGTCTTGATGTTATGTCTGAAAGGGTTATTATGATGTAGGATCCTGCAGGTCTCTAAATGATGTACGTAGAGACCCGCCAGGCTGGGAGCAAAAGTGCTCCCCATGCTGGTCTCGTGTTTCTGAAGGTAGAGAGTATCCTCATACATGAAGAAATTTTTGGTCAGGGCCAGGCTGATGCATTACATCTACAAGTGGGTACTAACATAGTCCGTGTGTGTCCTCCCTGTGCAAGACTACGCCTTCTGCCCAGGCCCAGGCCTGGATGGAGAGTTCCCAAACAGGGACCGCAGGTGGAGTCGGCGATCTCCACCCACAGGTGATTAAGCACTTGGCAAGAAGCAATCCCAGGTCTGTGAACTGTGTGGTGGTCCTGTGTCTCTTGTCCCAGCGGGTGAGGCCCAGCAAACAGACCTCCCAAGTATGGGGCACAGGTCTCTCTTGGCAGTCTGCTAACTGAGAGGTCACACCTAGACAATATTGATGAAGGGAAGGACAGTCCAATAGCATATGTACCAGGCCAGCATCAGGAATAGTGCAGCGGAGGCAGGCAGCATTGGTGGGGTGATAGTATTGATTTATCTTTGCAGGAGTGAGGTATGCTCTATGGAGTATGTAGTGTTGAATAAGGCGGAAACCTGTTTCATGGAAAAAGTGTAGGATATTCCACTATGGTTCTCCATTCTGTGTCCGTGACGGACCATGTTCGTTTCTCAACAGCAGTGGGATAGCAGCATGTGTGTGCAGCAACTCACCAAAACACTGTGTCAGGTGGTGGCCTGCGCCAATGACATGAAGGTATTAGATGGTGAGATGCATTGGGCATTCCTGTGCATGTTACCCCAACATGCTTCAAGTGCCCCAATTTTGGAAGTGTGAAGGAGGCTGTGGCCAGGCAGGAGCCCCTCATCTGTTATCAGGGTTTCAAATGGTGTGAGGGGGCCACCTCGGTAAAAATCTCCTAGTGTGTGTAAGTCAGTTTCATGCCAGGCTGAAAGTTCCCTCAAAGAGGTGATCAGATCTCCCCTAGGGGTGCCCAGGAGTGGAAGGGCAGGGGCATTAGGCTGGGTAGCTTTGGCAATTAAGAGACTACATTTAAAATACCAGTATGCTACATGTAGTAGCGCTAGGGAATGGGGTCAGCCGTCTGGTGCAAGGGTGGAACAAATATAAAATGTGGAACTGTCTCCAGGCTGGGGTGTTCTGGTGGTGTCTGATAATTGAAGTCCCGCCAACCACTTGGTCAACCATTGGAGTTGAGCATCCAAGTAGTGGTGTTCAAAATTGGGGATCGCTAGTTCCCCTTCAGTGATCGGCAAGTGGAGTTTGTGAAGTGCAACCCTACATCTCGTATTGTGCCAAAGAAGGTCCATTGTGAGTTTGTCGAGCATGCAGAAAAAGGTTTCAGGGATGTACAGAGGGAGGTTGGCGAAATAGTACAGTAGGCGGGGCAGCATCTTAATGAGGGTCACCCATACAGCGACGGAGAGTGGAAGAGTTTTCTAACATACTGATTTTGGTTGTATCAAGGACATTGTGCGGGTGGGGTTACCGTCAAATAGGTCATAGGGGTCTCCGTAAATGCGGATACCTAAATACCAGAATGTCACTGGGTTACCTGGTTAGATGCACACCCCCAAGATGATAAATAGGGTCTGGGACAGTGGCACTAAAGGAGAAAAGGCATGATTTTGCCCAATTAACTTTTGGTCCTGAAGTTGTTGCAAACCTGTGATATATGGGCGATATTGAGTATTCATGTGGACATCGCGCAGGTATAGGAGTAGGTCCAAAAAGCAGAAGGGATAACAGGCATCTCTGTCGGGAGCCCCTATGGACTGAGACTGAATCAGAAATCAAGGCTCCAGTCTTCACCCTCACCAGTGGATAGGTGTAGAATAGTTTCACCAAGTTAATGAATCGTAGGTCAAGTCCGGGACGGGGCAAAACTGCGAATAGGAAATCCCACTCCAAGGAATCGAATGCCTTTTCCAAGTCCAGAACTAAGCCACTGGAGCATGGCCAATACCAGGGGGCATTCTCCATAACTCTGAAAAATCACAAGTTTAGTAAGGTGTTCCGAGTCGGGACAAACCTGTTTTGGTCAGGGTGTATGAAAGTTGGATACCAGAGGGGCCCGAAGGGCCAGTTGTTTTTTGGCCAGTATTTTGTAGTCTGTGTTGAGTAATGCGAGAGGGTGATATGAGCCCAAGGCAGAGGGATCGCCGTCCGGCTTGGGTAAGGAGCTAAGGAATGCCTTATGAAGCGAGGGTGGTAGACAGGCAGCCTCGAGGGCCTTGTCATATAGTGTCTGAAGGCATGTGGCCAGAAGAGGGGCTTTATAAAATTCGGTTTGGAGACCATCTTGACTTGGGGTTGGCCCTGTAGCCAGAGCACGTATGGCCTCTTGGATCTCAAATGGGGCAATAGCGTCATCCAGTTCAAGTCACTGGTCAGGAAATATGGTAGGTGAGGCTCTGGAGGCTAGAAAGAAATAAGTGGTACCTGAGTCTGTGGGTGCAGCCGACATGTACATAGAGGTGTAATATCTTGTCATTTCGATGTGAATCATTGTCTGGATATGAAGGACGATGCCAGCAGTTGAGCAGAGCACCAATATGGGATGTCTAGGATGTTCATGGTGAACAAGCCACACTAAGAGTGAACCCGCCTTGTCTTCATCATGAGTCTTGGCTGTATGAGCGGCGTAATTAAGATTCCAAAAGCGTTCTAGTAGCACTCCATGCTCCCATTGTGCCAGAAGGAGTCTCTCCCTGTGCTCCAATGCCAAAATAGCTTGTGATTTGTGCCCAGTAGGTCCCGTTCAATGCGAGAGATATCCTTATCAAGTAACCGTCTTGCATTCCACGTATTACCAAAACAAGGACCACTAATGACCACTTTAAAAGCGTACAAATGAGAATGATAGCTTGCACACCTTCATATACTCGTGACTGTTAAAAGCGTCCCATTTGAGCAGATGGGATGAGGCCGTATTAGACTTAAGCTCGAAGTGTTCTTCTATGGCTGATTCCAGGGAGGACCAAAAAGGAGCGCTTCCAGCACTACTGGTTGCAGTCACCATGTTGGGATAGGAGGAGGTGGTGTGTCCCAATTCAGGCATAAATGCTGGGGATTGTGGTCTGAGTGGGTACGACCTAAATAATCAATGTATGTTATGTGGAGAAGGATGTCTGGTAGAAGATAGTCTACCTGGACGTGTGAGCTGTGGGGGCTAGAACAGGAGTAAACCTAGTGCGTGGATTGCGGAGTCTCTATATGTCAGATAGCCTCCAGTGTTTGAGCTAGGCAGCAAGCGCCTGGGAGCTAGTGGTGGCGATTGTGCAGGGAAGGGCTGGAAGGAGCGGTCTATGCCTATATCCAGTACACTATTGAAGTCTTCCCACTCCATTGTGAAAGTACCCCTGTAAGTTTGGTGAAGAATTGTATGCGTAAACGGAACCAAGGAGTACATGTTGGCCCTCAAGATGCCCCTCCACTAGCATGTAACCACCCTTGGTATCTACGACAGATGCATGCACTGTGAAAGGGGTGCTAGCCTTAACCTATAGCAGGGCGCCTCTAGCATATGTGGAGTAATTTGTGTAGAATACTTGCCCCAGCCAAATTCGCTGCAGACCTGCAGTCTCGGTCAGTGTCAGGTGGAATTCTTGAAGTAGAGCAATGTGTGTTTCGGAAGGAGTAAATACGAATAGACCACATATCTGCACGAGGGAGTATGCATTCTCCTGACATTCCAAGTTAGTATGTTCATGTTAACCATAAATCTGGGCATTGCATGGGTGAGGGGAAAAAGGCACTGCTGTGGAGGGAATGGAATGTCATCCCCACAGTGCCAAGCTGGAGAAGATGCGGAGAGTAGGGGCTTACAGGGCTAAAACCATTATAACAACAAATGAATAATACCATAGGAACAGAGGGACAACATGTGTCCGCCCAAATGATGTAAGTGTATGTGTCAGTGGTAAACAACTAATGATAGGGGGTGTGGGTCACTGGCAAGATGTGCATGTCAAAGGAATCCTTTGTTCAAGCCATACCTATAGGGAAATAAGCAGTTGTGCAGGACATTTTACACATGTCAGCATTTCTCAATCTCCACATAGAAAAGAAACCCGCATTTACGGATGAGTACTGGACAAAACGATAATCAAGTAGTGGGAGGAAGAGGAGGGGAAGGGGGAACAAAAATGAGGGGATGTGCAGTGGAGGGGAAGGATGTGAGGGGGAGGGGGAGAGGAGGAAAGGGAGGGGTGAGGGGTGGAGGAAAAGGAGTGCATGGGTGTCGAATGGTAACAGGTTCAATGAATCCATGGCTATTAGCTATACTTTCATGCAAAAATAAAGAAAATGTACCAGACAGTGCATGGCAGAGGTCAGCCAAGGTCCTCAGCCATCTGGGGCATCACTTGAAGAAGCATTACAGAGTCCAGCTTTGAGGGCCAGGTCGATGTGGAACTTTCGTCGCTGGAGGACTTGGACAGTACTTCATCAAGGTGCGATAAATGTGGCGATTTACGGATCGTGACAGCGGACTGGAGAGCCATCCGACATTTGTAGATACTCTGCTCCAAGTCCAGAGTGCTGCATGATCATGGAGAATTGCCCTAGCAGCAATGCTGGCATGGGGGTTTCCCTCAGCCGAGGTAGCTGCAGATACAGCAGTGCATTCAGTGGAGCCAGAAGGAGCAATTCCAGACATTTTGATCTATTCCGAAGGCGACCTTAGGGTCTGGGAAAAACATTGTCTGGGCTTCGTGTATCATGCAATGTCTTGCCGGGAATAGAAGTGAGTACCTGACCTCCAATGTTCGCAGGTGTCATTTGACTGCAAGGAAGGAATTACGCTGATGCTGCATAGTCATAGGGTAGTCAGGGAGTATCATTATCTGTGTGTTCTCTACAGCCAGATCCTGTAAATTGAGGGCTTCTTGAAGGAGTCCGTCTCGGTCCCGCTAGTACAGTAAACAAATCACCATGGGCAAGGGTTCGCTCCAGTGAGTAGTCGACGTGTGGGCACTCTGTGGGCCCCCTCAACTGTGAAGAAGGGAGACAATGCAGCTGGGAGGGAGGATGTTGTGCAACCAGTTCTACACATATGAGACTGGGTCTGGGCCTTCCGGGTCTTCGGGCAGGCTGACGATGCAAACGTTCCTGCAGGAACGTCCTTCAGCATATTCAGCTCTTTCCTCTAATAAGCGCACTTGTTCCCACAGGGCGAGTAGGCCCCTCTCAGTATCTTGTGCCTGAGGCTGTATCGTAGAGATAGTTTTCTCAGTGGTTCGGACCTTGTCCTCCAGGTAACAGTGGTCTGCTCACAGTAAGGTCAAATCTGCAGCTACTCTATCCTCTGCTCCAGCGAAGTACAAGAGTTTTCAATAGCCACCAGGACCGCATCAGGGGGCATATTAGCAAGGGCAGTATCGCCACTTTAGCGGCACTTTTTGCCGCTAAAGCGGCGATATTTTTATCGCCCTATCAGCAAGCTGTCGCTAACAGGCATTAGCGACAGCTTTCTGGCGATAGCGGCCGGTTTTCCTATCGCCTTGCATGCCAGCGATAATTATCGCTAATGACATGCAAGGTAGGCGTTCCCAACTAAAAGCGACTGAAAACAGTCGCTAACACAACTTCTCCCTATTAGCAACGCATGCGAAGCGATAAAAAAACTCGCGCTAAGCGCGATTATCGCTAGAATTTAACACCTGCTAAAAACATGACTTACCTGTTTGTTCAATGGGAGGTGGATTGTCAGGCTAAGTCCCCCATGGCGTTAATGCATGAATATCGCTGGATTTCCAGCGATATTCACGCATTTCGCCGCTATCGCTGGATATTTTATCGCATTGGAGATAAACGTTGCTAATAACGTGTTATCTCCGCGATAAAATCCAGCGATACGCGGCGATAAAAAAAAACGCGCTAAGCGCGGTTTGCGATAATTATCGCAAGTTGTTGCTAATATCCCCCCCTAGTTTGCTGTCTATGGATGCTGAGCCAGCATCTTGGTCTGATGGGATGGAGCCCATAGTGGACAGTGAGGAGGCCTTCTTGGGAGGCTCAGGAGTATTGTGGATGTAGGCAGTCCATGGCAAGTGGCAAGGTAAGTAGGCCACAGTGAATATCCTGTCCCCACCAGAGAACTGGGACTGCTTGCATGTGCCAGGTAGGCAAAGCAGGACCATGCAGCATAAGCAGCCCAGTCCTTGGCTTCAATGAGTCGCAGTGGAACGTGAGGGAGATTGCACTCAGGCCAAGGTGAGTCCCAGTAGTGAGTTCCTGGATGTAGGAGGGATGAGGCTTCAACAGTCATCAGGATTCCCATGCACCTCTAGTCAATAGGAGATGTGCAGCACGAGCAGTCCCACTGGTCAAGGTGGAGTGCGTCGTCAGAGAACTCAGGGAGCCCAGTGAACTTATGGTATGACAGTACAGCAGGCATCATGTAGTGGGGCCCGGACAGTGCAAGTGGCTGTCAAGAAGACAGAGGGGTGGGGGCACGTGCTCATCTCATTAACAGCTGTTGCAAAATATAGCAAGGGGCTTAGCATGCTCAGAGCACTGAGCAACAAGCAATATGCAGGCCTCTGATACACTAGAGAGCATCACAGTCCTAATAGGGCGACAAAGACTATCAGGGCTAATGAGTGCCAGAGCTGGAGGATAATCAGTGATGCAGTTTACAGTTAATCGGTGTATCGCAGCTTGTATCAGAGCCACATTCAGTACTGGGCTCTGTGTCATATGTGGTGGTGTGATGCAATGTGTATCCCATGTAAGAGAATATGCCCTCCCATGTAAGGGAATATGGATCTGCTGAGTAGGACCCCCTAAGCGTTTTATAAGTCCGGGCCCCTGGGGGCACCGCAGTGAGGTGAGTAGCAGTCCAGCGGTAAGCCCCCAGGTTGCCACTGCAGCTGGAGCTGTATGACCGCATCCACAACTAGCGGAGCGAGGGAGGAGCAGTAAGGCAGCACTGCAGCCAGAGACCCTGTATGGCAGGAGGCTGGATGCACACCAAGCCAGCCGGCACTGCAGTCATGTGCATGCGGGCCGGTTGGACCTTTACAGGGTGCCGGCCGATTGTGGCAACAGGTCAGCCTGTGGCATCAGGTGGAAGGCCTCCTGGGGGGGCTTGTTGGGGCATGACGTCCGGGCACCCAAGTCTCGTTAATGGCACCAGAAGGGGGATTTTCAGTGGAGGCTGCTCACCTACTCGGTGTAACGATTCATTCGGATCCAACCGCCGCCCAAAGAAGGCAGGCACAGAAGCATCCATCCGCCCTTATTGTCAGCCCTCTGTGTGGAGTGTGGCAGTGCTCAAAGTCACAGAGCCCCAAGGCGGTTCCAAATTGCTCGACAATGGCTGAGGAATGGTTCTATAGAGTCCCAGCAGTGTGGGTCAGAGCATCAGCAGAACATTATCGATGGATGGCGCAGGGAGGGCAGGATTAATGAAGGATGTTGGTGTGATCGGCGCGGAGACCCTCTAAAACGCAGCCGCCTTCTTTGCCGTGTAGGCCACGCTCCCTGCAATTGCATTCACAGCCTTGTGCAATCATTCACACTTCGAATATTTGTGCCACTTTGATGATTTCTGCCTCCTCTAACCCAAGTATTTCCCCAACCTAGCTTGGTGAGGAGGCAGCAAGAGCCATCTGGCCTCCATGGTTCATCATTTCCCCTTCCATTCCTTCAGTGCTGATCAGGTTATGTATAACTGCAATGGTCCTGTCAGAGATGGACCCCTTGATCCAATTGTGGAAGGAGATAGTGTTGATAATGCCACTGCTTCCATTGTGACAATAGGTAGAGTCTGAGCTATCACTGAACATAGATGTCAGCAAATTTCCTGATGGACCAATAGGGCTCCCAGTAAAGGAATTACATGGCATGAAAGAATAGCCAGGCATGTCGCTTGGTGCTAGGAGAGCAGGGGCAAATTAGGTTCAAGGCCACCTCACAATCTGGTTAAAAAAAGGTTTTTAGTTTTCTGGGTTAATTGTTCTGTGCCAGTCCTATTGCTAGTGTTCAGGGCTACATTTTTATTGATCTCTGAGCGCAAGTGGGTAAGGAGTTGATTGCAGGAATTGCTCAAGAATTTAATGCTAAACTATTTGCAGGAGAGATAGCAGAAGGAGTTTCAGAGTCAATATAGTAATTAGAGGACTTATGATTGTGGGGCAGGCTAACATATTTGTCTTGGCTATATTTATGATGCTTACGGTGATTGGTTGATATAAGGATACTCTTGAACTCTTTTTAACCCTGGTATCCCTGGTGGCCAAAGCTGCATCTTTCTCTAAGTACGTAAGTATACCTCTACTCTCTTGTACAAAGTAACTGATACAGTGCCAACAACACCTATACAAGTCCTGCGAAGCCCCAACAAATATAGAATAAAGACTCAACACAGAAGAAGTGCAACTCGCTGTAGCCTCCTTATACTACCATGCCGCCTTGTGACCTTGCCACTTGTGTCTATGGGAGTAGAGGAAAGTTGAATTGAAAATAGAAGCAATAAAGGTCCCCTGCAGCGCCTCTGTAGATCCAGGCAGTGATCCAGGGATCCAGTAGGCAGACAGCCAGCTGGGTCAAAAACACCACAAGCTGCACCAATGTTGCATTCCTCCCCTCTCCACACCACAGCCACAACTGCCAGTCACCTCTACAACCTATTGCAGCTGGCAGACCAACAGACAGCAAACAGGACCACAGAATAAAGGCCATGGAAGTCACTGGATGGTGGAGAATGAGGAAGAAGGAGACATCGAGGCACTGACACAGCTGCAACGTGGGAGGGCAAGAACATTCAGGCCTCTTCCGTAGTGTAATGCATAACGTCAGTAAGGTACATGTGATGATATATAAGTCCAGCCAGCGATGTTGTTTCCAAATATAAATATTAATTGTAGGTATTACAGACAGCAAGTAGTAAGTCTAAATAGCCCAGGAGATCAGCACCAACTGACTCCAAGGTTCTCTCCCTCGACATCATCACATTCTACAATGCACATTCTATAATACTCGTTATAATATAAGCTCATCTGAATACTAAACACTACATATCTCCCCCCTTTCATAACAAAAAAGTAAGAAAAATATATGCATGACCTATAACATCATGACATGCAAATACTGCCCAATATTACAAATACAAATTTTCTTGGTATCTTTCTACTTCTTGTACTTCTCCGCAACACTTGTACATCTTGGCCTCCCAATTGTTTATCCACATGTAGACCACTGTTGATCTTATTTATTTTTGCCAACCAAGCCATGTTCCACCACTGGCCATAACTAGTTTTCACCGCCTAACCTTTAATTTCAATGATAGAAGTTGGTTCCCTAAATTTTTACTTTCCTTTTTGCAACAACAATGGATCTCTAACACAAACAACACCACCCACTGAAAAATAATTCACATGTTTCTTTCTTTGCAACTTCACTTTTTTACATCTATCACTACTGGATTTTTCACTAGAATTCTTGACCCTGTATCATTTATACATTGCATCATTCTCACCACCTAGTACTTTGGATTTCCAAAATGGATTCAATGTCGAAACTACTTTCCTTCCTCCCATTAACTCGGATGGAATAATTCCAGTGACTGGGTCGTCAGTGTTGTCCTGTAAGCTCATTGTTCATCTCTAGTAGCTATCTCACAATCAATCTTCACCTTAATAGCACTTTGTATGCACTCCACCAGTACTCTACTAAACCTTTTGACTTTGCCATTGGTCTGAGGATGATACAATTGAGTGCTCAAATGCCTCACCTCTATTTTGGTTAAGAACTCCAACATGGCAGCTAATGTAAATTGAACCCTATTGTCAGTTAAGAGTTCCTCAGGAACCCCTTCTCTGCTGAATGCATCCTGTAAAAACGAATGACTGACTTAGTGTTGGGTTCTGAAATGCCTCTCACTTCAACCCACCTTGACAGAAGATCTATCAATACAACAAAAAACCTCATGCTGTTAGATAAATACATGGAAAAGACCTACAAAATCCACTGCTACCCTTTGTCAACCTGTGTCCAGACTCAATATAGGTCTCGGTGGAGGTGTTACTGTAAATACATTTTTTTAACTATATGAACACTGTGCACACTCCCTTACTAACATCTCCACTTCTTGATCTACACTGAGTCACAAAAAATCATTTCTAATTCTGCGTTTGGTCGCAGACATGCCTAAATGACCCAAATGGGCAGTCTCCAGTATTTTTTGTCTAAAACACCTTTGAGGAAGCAACTTGTCACCCCTTACAAACAAATTATTTTCTAAAGACAATTCGTCAGCCACTTTGCAAAATGGTTGTAAATCCACATCCATTGACTTCTCTTTTGGCCACCCAGTGATAACTAACTTCATGACCTGTTTTAGCACCATATCAGCCTTAAAGCAGTTTTCCATTCTTCCATGTCGGAACAATCCACCCTGTCCCCAATACTTGCGATAAGGCATTCTTCAATTTCCTCTTGTGTTTTTGTTTCTAACTCACTATTCTTAGTGGACAATCTAGATAAAAAATAGGGTTTTACATTTTTTCCTCCTGCAATATTACTGACAGTAAAATTGTACTCCAACAACTTTGCTGACAATCTCGCTGATCTAGCTGTTGCTTTCTTTATCTTGTATCCAGATAATATATCAACCAAAGTTATATGGTCTGTTACTAACCAAAACGTCCTTCCCCACAAGTAGGATCTGAATTTTTCTACCCCCACACACAAGCTAGCATTTCCTTCTCTATTACTGAATATCTCATCTCCACTTCCTTCAGTCTTCTAGATGCAAATTCAACTGTCACCTCTTTTCCTCCAATTACTTGCGATAGAACTGCCCCTTGCCATACGAAGTAGTGTGATCTGTCACATACGTCACAGGTCCCTCAACGTATGCCTGAAGTGCCAGAGCTGCTACTACACAATGCTTATTTAACTGAAAATTTTCATGACACGTTGAGGTCCAAATAAAGTCTGCTCCTTTCTTTAAGAGACTCCTGAAACATTCTGTAAGACCTGTAATATTTCTAATACATTTTGTGTGATATTCGCGTAAACCAATGAATGAACATAATTGATCTTTATCTGTTGGAGTGGGAGCATTAGTGATATCTTCGACAATGATGGGTTTGGGTTTCACTCCATCCTTCGAAAGACTATGTCCTAAATATTCAATTTCATTCACACCAACTACACACTTATCCTCTCTAAGGTCCCAATTACGAGTTTCGTCGGTGGGTGAGAGGGCCGCCGCCTGCCTGACTGATTAGGACTTAAAAGTGATCTGGTGGGCAGGTGGTGTGGCGGTCCTGAGGAGGTGCCTCTTTCAAAGGTGACAGTGCCTTTGAAAAGGCACTGCAATGGGACCGCACCATAAGGTTCCTGCAAGGCATGGACTCAAAAATCCATGCCGTGCAGGAACTGGTGTAAATGCCAAAGGGGTGCACATGTTATGCCCCCCTCTGTATGCATCCACATGCAGAGGAGGCAAAGGGGGCCCTTTGTTTCCTCACTGCCACGGTGTACGTGGAGGAGGAAACTTGTAATATGCTTGGCGGTTCCGCAACAGTCCCTCCAGGCATATTGTGGCCTCTGACTGCTGCAACACTTGCAGGGAATGACGGTTCTCTAGCGGCGGTCCCTGGGCGTTCAGACCACCAGTGCGGTGGTGGATGGACTGCCATGACCATGCCCTCGTAAGTCTGGCAGTCTTTGGACCCCCAGACTCGTAATAAGGGCCTAAGTTTTACACCAATTTTTTGCAATGTCATTAAAACTTCTTCCAACACCTTATTGTGTCTCTCTTCTGTATTGGTATGAAGAAGAATGTCATCTTGAAAGACAACTACATTGGAAGTGTCTTGCAGCCTTCTAGTCATCACCTTTTGAAATACCGATGTGCTGAGGCTAGTCCAAATGGTATGTAGCAAAATTGGAATGTACCATCAGGTGTGATAAAAGCTGTTCTGCGACGAGAATGTTCGTCCAGAACAACCTGATGGTATACCGCTCAAAGGTCCAATTTCAAAAACCATTTGGACTGACCCACTTTCGTGATCAGATCATCAATGTGTGGTAAAGGGTAGTTCTCAACCCAAATTGCATTGTTGAGAGATCTTAAGCCCACGCACAAACATAAACGCCTAATTTCTTTTTTCCCCAGAATAATCGGTGACAACCATAACATGGCATCCACTCTTTCAATATTTCCTTCCTCTTGCATTGTCTCTAACATCTGTGTCACTTCGCTTCCTACACTATGTGGTAGATTACGGAGCCTATTCTTCACCGGAGTCACTGCCACTTTGACTTTAATAGTGTGCACAAAATCTTTGATTTGACCAAATCTGTTCTTAAAAACACTTTGAAACTTGGGTTTCCATTGCCACTGATCTAATGCAGAATTTATGATAGACACAGGACATTTCTCACTAGGTTGAGTTATCATGCCAAACTCTGCCTGATGCCACCAACCCAACACATGTATACCTTTATGTTCTATATATACTTTCCCATGTATGAATTTGTTCTTGAATGATAAATCACTCTAAAAACACCCCACCAGATCTGTCTTACTGCCTTCAAATGCAGTAATCACCACGTCTGGAGGTAATTAACCATAAGCGACCAAATTTCCTTTTATTTGTCAATTTATATAATTGTTATTCGTGTACCTGAATCAATAAGAGAAACAGCGCAGTTTTAAATTTTCACCCGCACTAAAGGATCGCCATATCTTTAGTTCATTTTGTACACTGCAAATTTCCTCACTTTCGACTGACAATACCAATTCTTCTATTTTTTCTCAACCTCTTCAGGTTTATTCCACCCCTCAAAGCCCTGAACACATCTAACCAGAACACGTGTACCACCCCTGCATACTTTTCCAAAATGTCCTATTTTTTTGCACCTCCAGCACTCCTGTGCAACTGCAGGGCAATTTTAAAGCTAGACACATGTGTTGTTGATCCACATCTAAAACACGTTAATTTGACTGATTGCGTCTAGTAATAATGTTTTTTACACTTTTGTTATGATTGTCCACATCACTTTTGCCACCTCTTCCGTAATTTGTATGGCATACAGAAGTACGTAGCCCTTTGTTCTGGGAACTGCCATTTACAACATATATGTGTGGATTTTCAGCTTCTAATTGTTTTGCATCCAATTGCGAACATTCTTTGTTTTTATCTATATCAATAGCTTCATCCAGTGATAGATTCTTGCGCGATAACAATTTTTGCAGAATTTTCTTTGAATTGCATCTACTCACTATATATATCAATACACTAAAACCCAATCAATAGTAGAACATTCCAGACTGAATTATGTTAATATATTAGAAATATGTTAAAAGAACACAACAATTTATAATGACCAACAATATAACAAGCATGCCAATCGCTGTTGACAGGAAAAATATAGATATTCTAGGCCAGTCCTTTCAGGAAAGTATGCCAATCGCTATTGACACTTGTAAAACACAAGGATATGTAAACCACACGTCTCCTTTGTAGTATAACAGAGCTTGGGTCTATGCTGAGCAGCGCACACGCAGTCTGACACAGAGGATTTCAGACGCGAAGGCAGACACAATGTCGCTCCTGCACCCTCAGCCACATACAGGTAATCCTCTTATTAATCAATACGGGCAGGCCGCCAACAGAGTTTTTCCAAAGGGTGAAACTGCATTTAAACTTTTTGCAGGATGCCGCTTCAAACGCGATCAAAGATTCCGTAGCACAGCACGCAATCACTGGAACATTAAGCTCCATAGCGGTGGAGCGCGATCATAGCAAAGTACCACCACGCGCTGAGACAGTGCCACTCCACCAGTTCAAATAATGTGCTTTCGAACAGATACCCGTACAAACAGTCCAAACAGACTAAACGTTGTAAACAAAATTGCCTGAACACAACAGTAAAGTAGCAACAAAGCTTATTTCACTACACGCGATCCCTGGACCCCAAAACAATGTAAAAACAGTACCTTTTTCAAGATGTGGGCGAGATCCAAATCCAGTGGAGATCGTGTTTCCAAAAAAACAAAGGGGTATATTCACAAGAACGTGTGATAACTACCGCAAGAGTAGCGTAACGCAACTTTCAACATCGCAGCCTATCTCGGGAAAATAACCCCGTGTCAACGTGGAATTCACAACAAGGCGGTAGCATGCGATAGTCACCAGATAACGCGTCAAATGTCACCGTGAAAATCAACGACACGCCGAAAAAATGCAAAACGTGAACGCGAGAAATCATACGATGAGGCCAATCGCGGTACAGAAATCAGCGAACACCAGCCACAGGCTTGCAAATCCCACGAGTCCGGCGGGAAAAAGCACCATAAAAGAAAGAAAAAAAAAAGCCCAAAAACAATTCAAACTGCGTAGCAACATGGATGCACCCGGACCGAGTGCAGAGGACAAGCCGAACACCACAAGCCCCACGGAGGACCAGCCAGGAACCCCGCGTTCGGGGAAGTGCAAGGACAAGAGGAAGAGGAAGACCAGGTTCAGTCCGCAGGAAGACCGGATCATCGTCACGGAGGTGATCGAACACCATCAACAACTGTTGGGCACCTCCACTGCGGCACTGGCAACCCAAACCGAAATATGGCAGGCCATCATCACCAACGTCAATGCAGTCGGAGTGTCGAGGAGGTCACTGGAGGAGGTCAAGAGGCGCTGGCATGAACTGAAAAGGCAGACCAAACATAAGCTCGCCGCCAACAGGGAGGCAGCAACGGCGACTGGAGGTGGAAGTCCTGCGACACAGGAGGAGCTGGATGAGCTTGAGCAAATGGTGGCCACAGTCAGTAGTGAGGAGACGGTGGCAGGATTGGGGGGCCTGGACACAGCACGATACAACCTGACCCAACAGCAACAGGGTGAGTAACCACTAGGGATGGGGGGAACGGGGGGAGATGGGCACAATGGCACAGATGCACAATTATGTGTAGCACACAGCACACCCACAATGACCGTGGAACATGTCCCTGATTGCCTTAGCACACTGCATTACACATAGAAACGCCAAGTAGGCCCTCATCCACAATGTGCACAGAGGGGCCCCCTCCATCACCAATATCACAACCTCCCCGTGCACATGTGCTGAATCCAGCAAAGCAGCAGCTCTGTGACCCACACTGACTATGCAAGTAACACTGCATGTCCGATAGCATGGCAGCAGCCAAAAAAAAATGACATGGCCCACGAATCGACATGGAGGTAGCCCAGTGCGGATCACAACCGTAAAGGAGCAGGTCACACTCCGACATGTCCACGTGCACCCACAACCCATGCCGTACAATACACGCAGCAGACGAACAATGCACCAGGCCACAAAAACAGTCCGAGAGCACATATGACCCAAGTCAAAAGCAAATCAGGCCCCGAAAAGCACACAATTCAAAGGCACCCCGCCTCAAAGGGGGAAGGCCGCACGAAATCAGAGCTGCAGGGGCAACTCCCCCACAATGCAGCACACACACATAGCAATCACAGAACATCAGCAATGACGGCAATGTGGTACAAAGTGCAACACCAGCACCACAGGACAGAGCTCACAACAGGTTCCGCTCATGCGTAGTAACTGTCCACTCACATCTGGCATTGCCTGACACTGTGTGATGATAATGTACGGGTACTACCACACATCCTTCATGTAGTCGAAAAACACACTGACTGCCATCAAATTGCCAGCTCCCCCAAAACAGTTACAATGTACATTGGCATGCAGTCTGAATGTAAACATCTGCAAATCATCACCATACATGTGAAACTCTGTTAACCTGCATCTCCCCTTCACATTGCAGAGGGACATACAACACCTCCTGCAGAGCACACCACACTTCCCATCATTGATGATGAAGAGGACAACCTGCACATATGTCAAGACACCCTCCAACAGATAATGGACAGCCTCTGCACCCCACCCCCAGGAGCAGGCCAGGCCAGCTGCCTCGAGGTGACCCCACCACCTGCACAGACCACACAGCAGGAAACACACACCACCACAGCTGTCTCCCAGGACCCCCCCAACCAATACATGGAATACCAACGGCGTGTGTTGGGTTGCCAGGTGGAGTTGGCTCATCAGCTGCGGGTGGGTTTCGAGCTCGTGGCAGCCAAACTCGATGCCATACGTGGGTGTCTGAGTCCCATCAGGGACCACGTACAGTCCCTATCGGACACCCCCTGTTCGCACCATGCTCCGCCACAGACCTTGGCTGACCTCGCTGGTGCCATGAATCTAATACAAGAACTGTGTGGTCAGACAGGCACCAGCCATGACAGCACAGAGTTGGCACAGGTGCGGAGGTCAATGGAGACCATGGAGCAGATGCAGGCTGGAAGTATGTCTGCCACGGCTGGACACCAGCGAGTAGTGGCTGGGCACTTCAATGCCCTGCAGTACTTCATCTTGCCATTGCTGTCACTGAGCCGTTCCCAGTTGCCTGCAGCGGGAACATTGACACACACAGCTCCGACCCCTGATGTGTCCGTGGCACACCGTTATGCTGCCCCATCACCTACGCAGTCTGATGTGTCAGGGGCACACAGCGATGCAGCCATCACCCCGCCACACACACCGGACACACCGGACACAGAACCCGCATCAGGGGAGTGAGAAGGGGATGGGAACTATTGTGTGAGGAAGGAGGCAGTAGCATCCATCACCGCCATATGGCCTGCCCCTGCCTGGTTATGACCTATGCATCATACCCTGGGAAATACCTCCTACTGACCCCCGGAACACCCTGCGACATTCACCCAGACCCCGACACGGACTGCCATTTCTTCACCGCTGGCCAATTACACAACAATCCTGCTGCGGACTGCACTCTCCCTCTTCCTAATCACTGTGCAATCCCCAAAGGACTCTGGTTGGCCCACCACTGGGCTTCCATGTGATGTGGGCTTGGATGGCCATGTACAGCTCCAGCTCCGTCAATCACCTGAATGTGAATAAAACATTCTAAATCACAGAGATGTGTCATCACTATGTTCACTCACGTATGGAAGTATGGCTGGATGTAGGGACAATGATTGCACATGAAGGTACACCCTGGTAACTGACATCTATGCGCATGTCTAACCCTGAGACACATGGCCAATTGGATGACTGTGAAGGTGAGTACTAGCTGTGTCCCCTTTGCACATCAGCAACAATCTCACAACCCCCCAACGTAGGCACACGTCCATGTGTTGAATAGGGCTGTGTGTAGGAGTGACCAAAACGGTGGCAGGCCAGGAGTGGTGTCCTACACCACGTGTGATAACAGAACTTCACATCGCATATCTACTTACACACATCTGTGTGGACACATTCTGTTGTGATGTATGACATTGCTCCACATGGTAAGAGGTTGGACACCATACACACATAGCTGAAGTCATGTAAGTGCACATGTCGTCCAGCACCTATCCAAAAACAATGTCTGGCTCACAGAGGTGGAGCTTGCCAAAGGGACACACCCCCATTGCACATGCATCAGTCAGTTCCTCCCTGTGTTGGAACGATGCTCATTGTGGCACACGAGTGGACAATCGAAACAACACACCTCACAGTTAGACACCAGTGGAGTGGCATAGACTTTATTGGCATGTGCGTGTCAGTACGGACGAGGCAACGGCCACAACAGGCAGGGACATGCTTAAGACACTTACACGCAGCATGGGTACATGTCGAGGTTCAGGAAATGTGGGGGCTGAAATGGACAACATTCATCACGGATGGCAATGCTCACAGCCCACCTATCCTTGCCGGATGAGTCATGTGTTGTTTGGCATCTGCCCATTGCCCTGTGTGAGGGGGCACGACTCACTGCACGTGGGATCTGCATGGTGCTCTGCCTCCGGAGTGCGCCGATTGTCTGCTCTGCTGACAGTGATCAGGTGTGAGGGTCCGACAGGTTCACATGTCGTGCTACATTGCCATGTGTGTGCTCTCCCCCAGAAGTGTGTCCGAATTGGCAACGTTGCCAAATGACGCTGTGTTGCTCCGACCATGGACCTGCGTCACCTTGCACAGGTGTGTGTACACACGCGTTATTCCACGCACATGCATCCAGAGACCGACCGAAGGCAGACGTGTCCTCTTTTGTGGTGGGATATGTGAGCAATCCCAATGATGCAACAAGTTGTTGGGCCATGTGCTGTGGGTGGCAATAGGATGTGGCTGCAGGAATGTAGTTACTCGTCCATGAATGCCCGTGCAGCTTCACGTGCAATGTGTTCCAATAGTACGTCGTTGTCGTGTTCAAGGAACACCCTGGTGAGCCAATTCATTAGGTGGTCCGGGCAGGTGTGCTCAGCCCACGCCGTCTCACCGATCCGCAACACAGACCAATAGGGGAGCGCCTCGATGTGGTCACTGCACACGAGAAATTGTGCAATCTCCCATGCACAACTACCAATACATACGCAGTGTGTCAAGGCATCCCATGCACGGCTGTCTCGGTTACACTCCTGTTCGTGATCCAACAGGGGGCGCACACACAAGTCATAGTCCAATTCATCAACAGTTGTGTTGGATAGCCAGACATCCATGGGACACTCGAATGTGCATGTTCGGCAGTGGAACCAGGGCTGGACGCAGGTGACGTGGGCAATGCGGAAGCTGAGCCTGTAACTGATCCGTAGCACTGCCAGTGGCAGTGCGCCCAGTAAATGCAGCATACGTGCACTGTACTGTTCCACGTGACGGGTGTTGTGCATGTGCCCGGTATGGCCTGCCATTGCGTTGGTGCGTCTCGTGAACTGGCACTCTTCTGACCTGCGGCAGTTGTGTGGAGGATATGCCACAGCTCTGAACAATGATTCGTATGTGTGTGAAACGTTGTGGGTAATGGGTTGCTGTTTCCGTGAGTGTCAAGGGCATCCCATGCGGGGGTACCACAGGCAGGGGCTTCTGTGTGTGGGCTGTGGATGAGTCGGATGGTTCATTGGCGGAATGCGTGGTGTGGGAGTCGTCCCTGTCTGCCATTGCATCTCTATCAGGGTGTTCCAGGCGCGTTCTGGACCAAGGTCAGAGGTGCAGGTGTCCTCCCGCCTTCTGCATTGGGACAATGGTGCTTTCATCCCTGATGTTTGTCTGACTACTACTTGCGTTTTTGGAATGTGATGTGGCTTTGGCGCTGAGATTGGGACACGGCCTTGGGGTCATGGTGTACGAATGGCGATGCACACACACACGTTGGCATGTGGAGCCAGGTCCCCGGGCGGCCTTGCGCTGCTTGCGCTATCTCACTCCGTCTCCCTCCCTCGTTCTCTCCCTCTCTTTCCTTTGTTGGGCACATGGCACACCTTTTTCTCTTGGATTTGGTCTTCCAGGCTGTGTGCTACGGATTGTCCAGTGAGGTGCCGCTAGGACTCATCCTAAGGGTTGTTTCTGCTTTTGTTTGTATGGTGTTTTGTGTTGGTTATTGCATTGCTGTGTTACTGATTCTCCATTTTCTGCCCACGCATGTATGTTTATTTTCCTGTTTGTGCGACGTCAGGCAAAATGTTTGTTTTGGGATTCGTGGTGTTGGTGTGGAATTTCTTAGTCCGGTGTTGGGGGTGGTTCTGGGGGGGGGTGTTGCGGGCCTGGGTGTGGTGTCGGTGGGTGTTGTGGCCCTCTTGGGTGTCCGTGCTGCATGTTCAGTTGCTCGTGGGCATCTGTTGCCCTTCGGATGTGGCCCTGGGCTGTGCTCCCTTTTGTGGTGCTGGCTGCCGTCCGACTTTACACCAGGTCAGAGCAGGTGTAAACTTCCTGGTGCTAACGCGCCTTATCACCTGTTTTGTGTTCTTATCGCCGATGTGGCTGGTCGTTGTGAATGTTGAGGTGTGATGTTGTCTCGGCTTTTGGCACGGGAACCCCTACTCTGCATCTCATTAGCGATATTTGCGGGGGTCCTCTGTGGCGATGTTTTTTGCGGCTGCTATCGCGGGTAAACTGGTGCTGTGGGCTGTTAACACCGGCTTGTGAATGGGGAGGTAAATTTATCACGACTTTGGCTGTGATAAAGTGCCGTTAATTCGGCGATAGCTCCTTGTGAATATGCCCCTAAGTTTTACAGGCAAAATCCCATGCTTGTCGCCATATTTTTGATGATATAACGTCCAGCCAGCGATGTTGTTTCCAGATATAAATATTTATTGTAAGTATTACAGACAGCATGTAGTATGTTTAAAGGGCCCAGGAGATCAGCACCAACTGACTCCAAGGTTCTCTACATCATCACATTCCTCAATACACATTCTATAACATTCCTTTTAATATATGCTGAGCAGAATACTAAACACCACAGTACACAATACCATATTTGACAAATCGAACAGTGCAATCGTGTTTAAGAATGCATTTTGACATGTATATTGGCAAAACACTGTTCTTTTCAGAGGTACTGGTGAAGTGACTGAAGTAACCACACTGCTACTAAATGGCAAAGCTATGAACCCTCCTGGACAATTCTTCATGCCTACATCATAGTCTGAAGAACAAAGGGACCATGGAAAGTAAGGGATAATTTTCTGCCAGTAAACAGCCTGCTAGAAAACCCTATCAGTGTTGTAGGATTTACAATACCATTCGAACTAAGAGACAAATCCTAATGGAATATTGATGTGTAGGAAAACCAGACAGTAGATTAATTGATACAGAAACAAGATGGTGCAAGAAAATGTTACTTTCAAATGATTTGTGAAGTACGGGTTGTGCTGGTAAACCTGAGCCTGCATACGTAATGGGTGCACTGTCAATGTTTGTGCCTTTAAACAGTTGTTCTGAATGCAAACAAGGACCATGTTCCCTATTGCAAGTAATGCACTGCCCCCAGAGCAGCCACAAATTCACCTAGCCCAGATAGCAGCACACTAGTGAAACATGGAGCTTTGTCTTTGTGCTGGCGGCACCTGCCTGCACTTTAAAGAGGGGACAGAGATCCCCCTGCAGGTAAATGCAGTAAGTGACTGCACCTGCCTGCATGGAGGATTCTGGGTGATCCATGGGACCCCCTCTCAACCCTTGCAGGTGTTGCACTCAGAGGAAGCACTGACTATGCGCCACCATTTTGTGGTGCAGTCAGTATGCCTCCTGACGGCCTCCTTGTCTCTGCGCCTGCATCCATAATAGCTCACGGGGACAGAGGCAAAGGGGCATATTTACAAGCCCCTATCGGCATGGGAACGTCACTTTTTGCGATGTTCCCGTCGCGATAGGGGTTTCGCCTTATTTACAAGGCAGTGTTAAGCCACTAAAGTGGCTTAACACTGCCTTGTAAATAAGGCCCCCTTTCACGCTATGCTTAGCGTGAAAGGGGTGGGAAGTGGGTGTTGCGGTGGGTGTTCTACTGCAACACCCATTGATTTTGACGCATGCCCTATATTTACAAGGGCAGCGTAAATAGTAGGCAGCGCCAAAATTAAGACCAGGGAAACCCTGGTCTTAACTTGGCGAAATGAGGAGAAATGCTCGTTTTGCTTTTTCCATATGTGCTACCTTGTGCAGCACACATAGAAAAAGCAAACCGCCTTGGATTGTTTATGTTCAGGAAGGTGACCCTTCCTGCACATAAACAATATTTTAAAAAAATGACATTTTGTAACTTCCATGTGTGCTGCATTAAGCAACACACATAGAAGTGACAAAACAGCATTTCTAGATTGTTTATGTGCAGGAAGGGGGACCTTCCTGTAAATAAACAATCTTCCCCTGCACGCAGACACCCTTGCACTATGGTGCAAGGGTGCCTGAGTTGGCGCTACACTTCTAAGTGTAGCGCCAGCACAGGGGGAAACGCAGGGCTGCACCATATTCTTGTAAATATGGTGCAGCCCTGCGTTTCTGAAGTGGAGGAGCGTGTCGTTAAGCCAAGGAGGCTAACGACACGCTCCGCCACTTCTGTTGTAAATATCCCCCAAAGTATTTCCCTCATTAGCATGAGAAAACAACCTGGATATAGCACTAGTGCTATATGTATTACAGATGAGGACAAAGAAGCGTATATGCTTTCTTCTGCAATATTACAGGGCCCCAGGGTCACAGAAAAATGCTGCACACACCCACTGCACCCCCAGGGCACTATTTCTAACATGGCCCCTGGCATTCTTCCAAACAGAATAGCTTTATGGCAGGAAACAGCTGAACGTGTCACTTACAAATGAGGCAGGATAGCACCATTGAATCAAGATGTAGCTACAGACTGTGGCAACCATTATGTGGATCCAGTGACCTGAACCTGAAGACCTGGTGGCTCCCCTCTTCATACTTTCACAGGACAGCAGGTGAGGCTGCACCTTCATGAAGGAACATAGACTGTTCTGCTGTGTAGATTTACATTGTTAAAGTGTGCCCCGCGCGCAGCTGTCATTAGTCATTTTTAGGTCGAGCCTAGCGCAGCGCGCATGCGCTGCTCTGCGAGGTTTCTAATAACTACTCCGTGTGGGTCTGACTCCCCCCACGCATAGGATTGGCTTTTGCGTGTGTCTTTCAAGAATGAAAACAAGCAAATGGGTAAAGGCATGTCCCACCTCTTTTTGTAACATTGACTCCCACGGCGTTTTGCTCTCGTGAGCGAGCAGCGGCGCCCATGGTGGCAGCTGCATGCCTGTGCCCGCCCCCACCACTACTCTTGAGCTGCTTGTTTTCATTTGCAGCCTGCGCTCCATGTTCATACCCCCTCCCACTCTTCCTTGGTTGTTATTATCTGTAGTGCGGTCCGCTTTTACTTTGGGGACTGCGCTTGTTTATTTAATTAATTTTCCGTGCGATTTGCTTTCACTTTTGCTGCCGTTCTTGTTCCTTCTGTTTTTTTACAGCGCATTACAAGCGCCACAACTTTCTGGATTGAAAGTTAACTACATAACTTCTAGTTAATTAGATATCCCAGCAGCGCACACATATTCACAGTTCCCCAGTGCAACATTATCCCCCCAGTGCAACATTATTAGGCTTTACTAACTAGTTGGACAATATAAAAAACACACTAACTCGGTACAAGCCTGATAGACCCAAAAAGGCCAATGGGTGGTTTGACTCTCCCTGCACAAAATCCAGAAAGGCCTTAGTGACAGCACTAAAGATACAACCTAGGGATGCAACACTAATTGCCTCGTTACGCAGGGATTACAAATCAGCAAGAAAATCTAGGGAGAGGGTTAGGAGGGAGGAAATATGGGCCAGTCTAGAGGATGCCTCAGAATCAGGGAACAGCAAAGAGTTTTGGGCAATAATTAATGCGCCCTACTTTAAGACTCAAGGAGATCTTTCCTTAGACTCACACATAGCTGAAGGTGACTGGGTGGCTCATTATTCAAGCATTTTTTCCACTAACTCTTCCGATCCCAGCTCCCATACTGCAGTAGCCCCGAATCCCCAGGTAAACCTAGTATTTACCCTGCTGGAGGTAAAGCGGGGTCTAGAGGCCTGTAGCAAGGGGAAAGCACCGGGCCCGGACAAGGTTCCAATAGACTTCTTCCAGACGGACCTAGATCTCTGGGGCCCTCTGTTGACAAATGTTTTTAACAAGATAGCCTTACTGGGACCCCCTCCATCATGGAAAACGAGCCTAATAGTTCCAATTTTTAAAAAGGGAGATAAGGGTAACCCTAAAAATTACAGACCCATCTCTCTTATTGACACAACTGCTAAACTGATGGGTCGCCTCCTTTTGTCTAGGCTCGAATCTTGGGCACGTGATAGAAATCTTTTAATGCAAACCCAGTATGGTTTCCAACAGGGGAAGGGCACTGTCGATCAGTGCCTGAACCTCACACTCATCATGGATAAATATGTGAGGGTTAAGGGTGGGAAACTATATTTAGCTTTTATGGATTTAACAGCAGCGTTTGACTGTGTTTCCCACCCGAAGCTCTGGGACACTATGTTAGAGATGGGAATGGATCAGCCCCTAATTGACTTTATTTGTCAATTGTACTCAGATGCCTCCGCATTGGTTCGATATGGGAGGAATGGGGAGCGGACCCGCCCCTTCAAGATCTCAAGAGGGGTCAGGCAAGGTTGCGTCCTCGCACCATTTTTGTTTTCTATTTATACAAATGGTGTGGAGGATGCGCTGGCGGGTGTATCCCTGGATGTCCCCTTATGTGACTCCCATCTGCTCCCTATCCTGGCATATGCCGATGATGCCGTACTTCTCTCCAGAACTGGTGTGGGTCTCCAGCTCCTGATAACAGCATTTGCAGCTTTTATGAGTTCACTGGACCTAAAAGTCAATCAAATGAAGACATTTATATTAATTGCAGGGGCAGGGAAAAAAGCTAAAGCACCACAATTTTATATGGACTCAAAAAAAATCGAGGTGTTTAACACATTTTCCTATCTAGGAGTCCTTTTCGACAAAAATCAGTCTTGGAAACAGCTGGTGGAAGGAAGAGCATTGGCAATGGATAGGAGTTTAGCGGCATTAAAAGCATTTACCAGGATGGGCGCCAGACCTCTGGGCCCCATAAAAAATTTTTACCAGGCCAAAACATTCTCAGCTGCGACGTACGGGGCAGGTGTATGGGGCATGGCTCCAACTGAGTCATTACAGCTAGCCGAAAATAAATTTTTGAAATCTTTGATCTCCCTCCCACAATCGCACTCAAATTACATCTCTCATATAGAATCGGCCCTCCCTTACATTACTGACTCAATCCGCTTGTCTCCTCTCATGTTGTGGTTGTCGATCTGGCGTAGGGACACAGTCCCCCTAAACCAAGGGTTTATTACAGACCTGCTCAGGATGGAGAACCATAGCAGGAGCGGATGGTTAAGCTATGTTGAGCAGGAACTTAGTGCCTTAGGCTTGTTGAATCTCTTTAGGGTACCAATGACATGTAGGAACTTTTCCAAGATGAGGTTGGCCGAGACTTTTAAGCTGAGGGCCCAATATGTCCGTAGAGAGAGGAATTATGGTGCCCAGATGGTTCGGATGTATCAACTAACACCCCCAATTGAGGAAGGTGAGTTTTCATATTTGGCAGAGGTCCCATTTTCACACCACAAGTTTATTCTAACGAGATTTCGCCTAAATTTGATCCCTTTGATACTGGGGTATCCAGGCAGAAGATTTAGGCATTCTGATTTACCTGTGTGCCCTTGTGACTCTAAGTCGATACAAAATTACTTGCATTTGGTATTTTTCTGTACCATGTATGCCCAAGAAAGAAAGTTTTTTATTGTACCAATTTTAAAAAGACATAAATTTCGCCAATGCCGGGTCGCACTATATTTTTAAAAATCTCTTTCGAATCCGCTTGTCTGTTTTGCAGTCGCATCTTTTTTATGGGCATGTATGCGTAAAAGGAAATATGCCCTCCATTAATGAACTATGAGGATCTTTTGTCTGTTCACTTTTTTATTACTTTTTATGGAAATCTATTGTAATCCTGATTAAGGGGGTTTTGTTTTAAGAAAGAATTGTGATTGGTTGTATTTTTACTGTTTTGCTATCAATTTTATGTACTTTTATGATCTGAACACAAAAAGATCGAATAAAGTTTATAATTGAATTGAGTTCCTTATCATATTCATACTTTTTCAAAACTAATCAGTGAAACGGCAAAGCTGGCATGTCACAGGCTACACGAAGCTTTCAAATTTATATAATTAGCAGACTTCCAAGATTAACACAAAAACATACATCTTTTGCTCGGCTGTACCTCGCCACTGCTTACCGCTACTTTGTGCGACCACTGTGCTTACTCACAAAAAATGCCTGTTTTTGAGAAACCCATGTTAATCATTGGGCAGTTTTGCGAAATTTCTCCCAGCACACACTGGTAGGCCGCATATTAACGTGTCCTTGTGTAACGTAACTAGAGCTCATGTAAAGCGCTCCAAAACCTTCAGGTCGAGTTCGCGCTATATAAATTTGCAGAAGAAAAAAGAGAAATGACCTGCCCCAGTTCCAATGCAGGGAGAGGCATTCTGTAAACAGCACTACAGGGGGGGCCTGCAGCTTCGTGGCGCTTTGAAGCACAGCCCTGGGACCGCAGCGCACCTAATGCTCCAAGCACAGCCCTGTGACCGCTGCGCACCTAAAGCTCCGAATTCCGTGCAGCGTGTGCACCAGGTAAGGTTTGTAAAGGTGGGGGTGGGGGGTGCGGTGTTGTTTGAAAGTTAACTACATAACTTCCAGTTAATTAGATATCCCAGCAGCACACACACATTCACAGTTCCTTATCATATTCATACTTTTTCAAAACTAATCAGTGAAACGGCATAGGTGGCATGTCACGGGCTGCACGAGCTTTCAAATTTATATAATTAGCAGACTTCCTAGATTAACACAAAAACATACATCTTTTGCTCGGCTTTACCTCGCCACTGCTTACCGCTACTTTGTGCGACCACTGTGCTTACTCACAAAAAATGCCTGTTTTTGAGAAACCCATGTTAATCATTGGGCAGTTTTGCGAAATTTCTCCCAGCACACGCTGGTAGGCCGCATATCCAGTTAATTAGATATCCCAGCAGCGCACACACATTCACAGTTCCTTATCATATTCATACTTTTTCAAAACTAATCAGTGAAACGGCATAGCTGGCATGTCACGGGCTTCACGAAGCTTTCAAATTTATATAATTAGCAGACTTCCTAGATTAACACAAAAACATACATCTTTTGCTCGGCTTTACCTCGCCACTGCTTACCGCTACTTTGTGCGACCACTGTGCTTACTCACTAAAAATGCCTGTTTTTGAGAGACCCATGTTAATCATTGGGCAGTTTTGCGAAATTTCTCTCAGCACACGCTGGTAGGCCGCATATTAAAGTGTCCTTGTGTAACGTAACTAGAGCTCATGTAAAACGCTCCAAAACCTTCGGGTCGAGTTTGCGCTATATAAATTTGCAGAAAAAAAAGAGAAATGACCTGCTCCTGTTCCAATGCAGGGAGAGGCATACTGTAAACAAAATGTACAGTATTGAACACAGCAGCTACATTGCTCTACAACATACCTTAAAAACATTGCCAATATCTCTGGCTAAACACTTATAAGGTCCCAAAGGCGAGACCTATTGGCTATGCCAATGCTTGTTACTGTAATAGAGAGCAAACATGTAGTGACCAGCCAATGTAACACAATATACACCTTTATTTCTCTAACGCCTGGCTAATCAGCTGGGCTAGGCGCTACGTAAGGACAAAAGGCTTAAGCTGATGAATTTCACTTTTGAAATTACCTGTTGTGCACATTAGACAGAGAAACTTCAAAAGTTTAAAAGGCCAGAGGAGTAGGATTGCATTGTTAAATTGGGGGTGCCAAATTCAAAGAAAATATTCTTTCCAACCAAAGAATTAGTTATCTGAAATACTATTTATATTCATAACTATGGATTCTGTGTATGAAAGGGTAGTTAATGCCCCGCTATTATCATATTTTCTTCGATTCTTATTTCTGGCAGTTCATTATTACAGTGTAATTTAGTCATTGTAGTATAGTCACGCATTCGAACAAGGTGCCAATGGGATTAGGCTCAATGCATGCGGGAATTTAATAGAACCATTGTAGCATTCCCCACTCTTTTCCTACTCATACATTGAAAAGGGCTTTCTGGATTTGTTATAGTGTAAATGTGCCACACTGGGATATGAAAGGAGATCTCTGAGCATTGTGCCACTCCCATATTTGTTTCCTTTTTAAATGGTACGGGGTCAGAACTTTATGTATCATTTGTTACAAGGTTTCTTCCTCGGCTAGCAAGGATTTGATGCACATAGTTTGCTTGAAATGCCATTTTACTGTTTTACTGCATATTCTGCATCCTGGAGACGACCTACTTTATTCATTTCTTAATTAAGCTAAATAGCTTATTCAGGATCAATGCTCTCTTTTCCTTTAACATCCTGAATACTTATCAGATTTCTCCAGTGCACGCAGATTAAGGTTGAGAGAATCGTCTGCTGTTTGCGAAAATCACCAGAACCAAAAAGCTTTTCTTCCCTTTCCTTGTTCCATATTTAGAAGCAAACTCTCATCTTCCCAAAGCATGACACCTAACAGATATACTGGACATGTTTCTTGCTAAAGAGATTGGGGCATCCATGAGGAGAAGCCATTTCTTCATATGCAAGGTTCACATATAAATAAACTAACCTGGTACACTTAATTGTTCTTGCTTCTTTTTCAAGTCTGGCATGAGGCAAAACCTTTTGATTTTATTAAAAGAATACATATATAATATACAAAAGGGGCTCTCTGCCAGCTCTCTTTATCCATTGGTCTGTTGATGTGTTGTTCATATTTTTTCCCACTTCAGCCATTGACTTACCTCCTGTGAGATATGGCATTCTGCTATTGCACTATGTACATTTGCACACAAAAATGGTGCCTTTAAAAAGTTTTCTAAAAAGTATTTACAAACATTAGCAAAGACAATTCAGCAGCCAACATCAGATCTATTGGTTTTGCCAATTGTTGCTTGCATGCTGGTGATAAAATAAAAGGTCAGTGTAGTCTAGATACAGGTGACATTTGTCAAGGCCATGAGTTTGAACATATGAATGAGAGGCAAAGTGACAAAATTTGTAATATTTCTCTTTAATCTAAGTCAGTTTTTTGACTTGATTAAAGCATTCAGTTTTTTTTTACATAAAATTCAATTGTAACTGTAAATTGTATTCATATAGCGGTTACTACCCCAATGAGGCATTGAAGTGCTTTGTGGCGAGTAGCACGCTACTTCAGATCCTAGGATTAGAGGTTAATAGTTAGTAGATCAGTTCTTTTTTTCAATCTTTTGTGCATTAGTTGTGTTAGGTTTGTGCTCTTGATTTTTTGTGTTTAGTAAAGTTTAGAGTAGGAATACAATGATGGGGATGAATTTGAAAGGTGAAGTAGTAAGTTGTTTTTGTAAGTAGTGGCTGTCTGTTAGTTGGGTGTTATCGTTAAAAAAGAAAGGGAACTTTGAGAAGGAAGTTTGGAGGTTCATAGTAGGGGTGGGCAAAATATTCTGTTCTGCTGGCAAAATAGGCTAAGTTCCAGCCAAATTCCTCCAATCGCCATGTGGTGGAATTTTTTCTCATGTGCACAGCAAAATGGTAAGTTGGCGAGTGAGATTCGGCGTTCCCTAGCCTGATTTTTGATCGCTAGGAAGACATCCAGCAAGATTTTTCAAACGTGGGCGGTCACAGGTGGTCGTGACCGTTTGCGGTCAGAAGGCTGTTGCCTCAGTAGAAAATCTACTCAAGCGACAGCAAAATCAACTCGAGTAGCTGCGCCTAGTGCCGATTGTTCAGATTTTTCTGCACAGAATGTGTCTCCAGTGCTAAATCACAGCGTGACATGACTATTTCTGCCTGTTGGCAGAACTCAGTGGAATCTCGCAGAGTATTTTTTTGTAACTCCACACAGCACTGCGGAGTCAAATCCGCAAGTTCTGCCCAGCCCTAGTTCATAGCAGTCAGAAAGGTTTGGGATGGGTCAGAGAGAGGAGGGATGGGACAAAAGTTGAAAGGAGGATTTTTTTATTTAAAAAAACAAACCAAAATGAACTTATACAAACACATATGCACATGACACTTCATAAAGATGCATTGGCTGGAGAGAACCACATACCGGTATGTGCACAGAAGGAGTAGTATTTAATATGGACTGATGTGCACCGTTACCTTTTGGTGAAGTCTGCACATTTTTCATGACATTTCTTAGAGTTTTAGTATCAAGCATAAACACTTCTATGTATGCACTTATATGGACATAGAAACAGCAATTATGACATTTTTCTCCTTATATGAATGTATCTGCTTGTAACAGGAAGCCTAGTTCAATGTACAATGACACATGTATAACAACAACATGCCTATACAGTGAGAAGCGTAGTTGGTCATGCCTGAATATACTGTAGTGGTACGCTGTTGTGTTGTGCGTATAGTTGTCATGTGAGGAAGAGCCAGCTCTTGTGTATTCTTCTGAAGCAGAGATGATTGTCAGTAGATCTTATGTGTTTGGGTAGTGAATTCCATAGTTTGGCTGCTTGAATAGAGAAAGGAGATGTGGAGTAGAGTGGCATGGAGTAGCGTAGAGTGGATTAGTGTGTCGTAGAGTGGAGTGTGTTTTGGAATGGAGTGGCATGGAGTGGAGTGGCATAGAGTGGAGTGAAGTGGCGTGGAGTGGAGTAGAGTAATGTAGAGTTGTGTAGTGTGGTATAGAGAGGTGTTGAGTGGTGTAGAATGGGGTAGAGGTGAATACAGTCGAGTAGAGTGGCGCAGTGTAGAGTGGCTGGCATAGAAGGGTGTGGAGTGGCATAGAGTGGAGTGGCATAGGTTGGGTAAAGTTGCATAGAGTGGAGTAGATATCATTGGATGGAGTGGCATAGAGTGGAGTAGATTGTCATGGAGTGGAGTATCGTAGAGTGGAGTAGAGTATTGTGTGGTGGGTGGAGTGTGGTAGAGTGGAGAAGTAAAGCAGAGTAGATCAGAGTAGAGCAGAGTGTCATAGAATGGAGTTTCATGGAGTGCGGTAGAGTGGAGTAGAGTGTCGTGGAGTAGATTTTTTAGAGTGGAGTGTGGTAGAGTGGAGTGGTGTGGAGTGGAGTGGCATAGAGTGGAGTGAGGTTGAGTAAAGTGGCATGGCCTGGAGTTGCATGAATTGGAGTAGGGTGGAGTAATGTACAGCAGTTTAGAGTGGCTTAGAGTGGTGTAAAGTGGCATAGAGAGGACTGGAGTAAAGTGTTGTAGAGGGGAGTGGCACAGAGTGGAGTGGAATAGAGTGGAGTAAAGTATCGTAGAGAGGAGTGGCATAGAGTGGGGTAGATTGGCATAGAGTGGAGTGGCGTAAAGTGGAGCAGAGTTGCACAGAGTTGAGTAGAGCATTGTAGAGTGTAGTGGCATTGAGTGGAGTGCATAGAGAGGAGTATATTGTCACAGAGTGGAGTATGGTAGAGTGGGCTGTAATAGAGTGGAGCTGCATAGAGTAGAGCTGCAAAGAGTGCAGCAGAGTGGAGTAGAGTAAAGTGGAGTGGTGTAGAGAGCAGTGGCATAGAGCAGAGTGGCATAGTGTCATAGAATTGAGGAGGTAGGGGGGTACATGGTGGAGTAGAGTATTGTAGAGTGGAGTGTGTCATAGAGTAGAGTGACGTAGAGTTGAGTAGATTGTCGTATAGTGAAGTGGCATATGCATGATGTGTTAGCGCACTGCCATTACAGACAACACATTTTCAATTGAAATTACCATTACATTTGCAGACATACACTTTTTGCTGATAAAACTATACAGCACACAAACAATAATGTATGGAAATTGGCAACACCTAAAGTATTGCTTTGTTTTGATTGTATTGATATATTTGTTTCTCTTCAGAGTTACAAAAAATGTGCTTCATTTGTGCTTTCCTAATTCTAATATATTATGAAATATGTATACAGTTCAATTACTGGCATTTACATTTTGTTGTGTGCTAGAAAAAAATAACATCCTACAACCTTCCCTTTCACATCCCCAGTACCCAGCAAGATTGTCACCTAAATCATCTCACTTTGCAGTCAGAGAAAGAAAAGTAAACCCTAAGCTCCCTTGAAGTCAGAGCTGAACATTTGGCCTCTCTTATTGGACAGCAAATGTGACAAGATAAAAACAAACTTTAAAGGCCTGTTTATAGCACATATGCTTTTGGACTCCTCTTTTATTTGACCTGAACAGATCGCGGCTCAGTTTTTGCTTTGTGCATTTCCGGATCTTCAAAAAAAGCAGGTGACTATCTCTCGAGATTGCTGAAGGAAGTTCATGGAGCTAGTGTGGTTGAAGATTGGTGGGTGAGTAAGTATTTTAAAGTATATAAGGTCACAGAAGGATGTATTTTGGAACCTGAATGGTTGGATGAATTTATCAAAGACAGTGTTCTTTAAGGTGTTTGAGATAAACTTCTTAAAGGAGGGGTTTAGCAATCTTCCAATCAGGCTGAAAACATATTTGGTAAGCTACACAGTGAAATGCCTATAAACAAGGATTTGGTTATGAGAGCTTGCTCATGTTGGACATCTTGGAATGAATAAAACCAAATAGAGGTTGAGATGTGACTATTGGAGGCCAGGGATTGACGTTCAAGTAAAGAGGGTGATTAGTGTTTGTACTGAGTGTGCTCATAGTGACATAATAAGGAAGGTGAGGACTCCTCCGATGGTGTGAGAGATCTTTCTTTAGGACCACAGGAGGAGGTATCCTTGGACACTGTTGGACAAATCGGTATGGGTACTACTCCCACATATTTGTTTGTGCCAAAGGATATATTCTCTAGGTGGCCAGAAGTGGGTATTGTAAAAGAAATCATCACATCTGCAATCAAGTTTTTGGAAAGTCTGTTTAGCAGGGAGAGTAACCCTATAACCATTCCCATGGAACATAGGGTTAAATTCACAACACACACTATGGAGTGTTTTCTAAAAGAAAGATGTATTGGTCATATAAAATGTTCACTTTATCATCCTCAAAATCAATAGTATGGTGTTAAAATTAAATAGCACAATAAAAGAAACTTTGCAGATCTCAAAGTCATGTGGGGAAGATTGGAAGGAAGAATTGTGGAAAAGAATAGAAGGATATAGGTTTGATCCTCATGCTACAACTGGTCAGACTCCTTTTGAGTTGATCCATAGAAGACAACCTTGTACTAAGATGTGTTCATTTTGGATAATTAAAAATGGTAATAAGAATGATGTTGAATGGTTGGATCGTAACCAGAAAATTTCCAATGAATGCTTGATGAGAGAAAGAGTCAAACAGGTGCAAAGAAAAGCCAATTAGGAAATACGTAAAGGTGCGACTGATGTGAATGTAGCTGTGAGTGATTTGGTGGTTGTTGCATCACCTGTTCAAGGTCACAATATGTCCAGATTCAGCAAACCCCTCAGAGAGATCAGGTTGTTTCAGGGTGCCATAAAACATCAAGGTGGACCTATTTGGAATTTGAAACACATTGCTGTAGTCAAGGAATGATATCCGAAAACTTAAAGATTAACATGACATGTTTTATTGTATTACTTGAATCATTGAAATTGAACTTTTAATGTAATTCATATTGTTCATTTTTTGAGTTTCATTTTGCTGTTCTTTGATTAGCTGTTTATCTTGTTTTGTGTTTGAGAAGTGTGTATGTGGTATTGCCTCTGTTCTTATTTGGAACACAAATGCAAATAGAACACTACCAAATGGGGTACACCACTAGAAGTAACCCTGGGCGTAGTGGGTGTAGCAGGGCTACGCGGAGGTCCACGGAGTTGCGAACAAACTTCGTGGAACTCCGCTCCGCTACGCCACCCGCATCCACCCTCCCTATATTAACAATTAATTCTACATTACTTAAAAGTAAATTAAAACCACTTACCTGTACTGCGGCGTCCCCGGGCTGCCTTCCTCCTCTTCCTCGCCGTCTGGATAATCCTTGAGAAAACTGCGCATGCACGCACACCTGCGCATTGCTTGCGAGAAATGCACATGCGCTGGCGCGCGCGAATGCGCAGTTTCCTCAAGGATTATCCAGACGGCGAGGAAGAGAAGGAGGGCAGCCCAGGGACGCCGCAGTACAGGTAAGTGGTTTTAATTTACTTTAAGTAATGTAGAAATAATTGTTAATATAGGGGGGGTGGAGGCGGGGGCTGGCCAACTCCGCTCCGGCTGCGGAGTGTGCAGAGATTTGCCTTCTCCGGGTTCTCCGCGGAACGCGGAGGAGGCAAATCTCTGCACACTCTGCGGGCGGAGCGGAGGTCTCCGCCCAGGCTTAACTAGAAGACGCTTATTCCATACATAAGGACTCCAACCTCCAGTTAAGTCTCCACTCCTCACTCTCTCCTCTCCAAACTCTTTCCTTAGTAACATTCCAAAGAGCAGAGAGAATGCAGGTATCAGAGTGTTCAAACAAGAACAGAGCAAATAACATACACAACTTCCCGCATTAGATAACAAACAGTGCATTTTTCCCTTGAATAATAATAGAACTAACAAAACAATAACCTGTAGTAATACATTTCAGCATATCCTGACTAGAAACCAGATCACACATTTTCCATAAGGACTTATGACCAATCAAAAATAAACATGTATATATTTCAAGACATTGTGTAGTCTTAGAATTTAATTAGCAATAAACTCTTCCTATAATATATTCTTTGAATTCTCTCACTAAGATCTTAATGAATATTCTCTTCATGCACTCTCCTAGCCAATGCCACTCTCAGCACAGACAATTATTCCTTGTACCAACACTTACCAACCTCATCACATTCTTCCTTACTTAAATCACCCGCTTAGGGGTAGAGAAACATGATCCTTCCTTCATTTTAGCCAATGTAACTCTAACCAAATCTCCCACCTCAACATTCGATTTCTCATCAGTTACTGCATCATACCTTCTTTGAGAACACTGGTGCTTCACACCTACATCACAAATTAATTCCAAAGACACACCCTTGTGCATCATCCAGGGTCTTTTCATCTCAGTTTAAGGAGATTTACCCTTTAACAGCACAAAAGGTGGAAAATGTGCATCAGCATTCGGAGTGGCATGAATTGCCCACAATAAATTCCTTAATTCATATATTCCATCAAGACCACTAGCCAAAGACAACTAAGTGCTTTCCTTAATGAACTTGTTATACCTCTCCAACACACCATTACTTTTAGGATGATAGAATGACATTTGTAAGGACATGTTTAAAATTTAACTTTCTCCTTCTCCTAGTTTCAAATACTATGCCCCATGCCTACATAGGGGTGACTTATTAATATTTAAAAGGAAGGTTTTGACTTGTCAAATGGCTTTATATTGACAGGTTGAATTGCAGTTTTTAAACTGCTATAGTCAGGTCTTTAGCCAGGTTTACACTGCCACTATAGTGGACGGCACAGTAGGTGCTGTAGTCCGCTAATGTCATTTAACTTGCAGGACCTAGTTACACTTGGTACCCTTCTACGGACTTAAAAGAAAATTCAAATGCCAATTGGGAGCATACCAATTTCGATCATGTTAAAGGAGGGGTCACGGGCATATCACTACTGGTTAGCAGGGGTAAAGTGCACAGAGTTCTAAAGGCAGCAAAAATAGGGTTCAACAAAAAAGGCAAAACATCCAGGGTGACCATAGAAGAAAGGCAGATTTCCAACACACATATAATGTCCGTGGTCTGAATTACCATGTCAAGACACTCAGTATCCTGAAAGAGCTCAAATACATTCAGATATTTGCCTCTTGCAGGAGACCAATCTCATGCAGTTTTGTCTTGCCTGTGTGAGATCTAGGTTTTCCTCTTTAAGTGAAGAAAGTAGAATGGGTGGGCCTTCTACTTTCCAGGAGGGTGGGCTACAGAGTGTGGGATACATAGACTGGATAAGGAGGAGCACTGGTTCCTCTCAATAACGCCCTTCAAGAAGCTGCTCTCGCTGTTGTGTCTATTCGTCCCCAACTTGTCAGGAGAGGTGTTGTGAGAGAACTGTACAGCACTTGATACTTAAAGCTTCAGGACCCTTTTTAGATGGGGGCAGACATAAACTTAGTAATGTGTAATTCTACAGAAAAATACTTTACAGCTCTCGATGTTTACCAAAGCTAAGGAGCTACTGCGTAGGACGCGGTCGGGATTTCACCCTTTCTGCAGTACAGAGTCTGCTTTGTTGCTTGGCTTTGCCTTCATTAGACAGATCCTGGACAGGGGTGACACTGGTACACTGTTAATGCTGGACCTGAGTGCAGCCTTCGACACTTTATCCTATAATATCTTACTCGAGCAGTTGTGGAGCTGCGATGTCAGCCATAGGGCCTTGCTATGGCTTGGTTCCTTTCTGCAGGACTGCACCTTTCAGGTGCTGTAGAAACCTTTTCAATCCCAGGTTTTTCCATTGCAGCAGGGGGTGACTCAGGGCTCATCATTGAGCCCTACTTTATTCAATCTATATATGCATCCCTTGGCTGATATCATTGAGCGTCACGGTTTTTACATCATATCCTACGCCGATGATACTCAGCTTATTGTCACCCTATCACAAAATTCAGCCAGTGTGGTTGTTCGACTGAGGACCGATTTGTTGAGGTTGCCCAGTGGATGGATCTCAGCTGCCTGAAACTTAATGCAGGTAAGACCTAGGTCCTTATCGTGGGCAAGCAGCCTTCAATCTGGTCCCCTGCCTGGTGGCCAGATTTGCTTTGACCCCTTCCCTCACCAAAGCCAAGGGTTAAAAATCTAGGCATTTGGTTTGATGAAAATCATAAGTTTGACAGCCAGATCACGGCCTTGGTGTGCAAATGTTTTGGGATTCTAAAATCACTCAAGAATATCATGTTCTTCCTACCTGAATTGGCCTGGAAAACAGTAGTCCAGGCACTGGTTATTTCCAGACTTGACTATTGCAATATTTTATATGTGGGAGTTTCCTAATCTCTCCTGATGAGACTTCAGCGTGCGCAGAACTCCGCAACTCGGTTGCTGCTGAACCTTCCAAGACAGGCTTCTATGGGCTATGCACTTTGTAAACTGCACTGGCTCCCTCTGAAGCAATTCTCTCTTTAAAAGCTCTGTGCTGTTGCTAACAGGGCTTTTATTAAAGCACGTGCCAGTTTTCTTCACCCCCTCATCAAGCCATACTCCCCTTCGAGGCACCTCAGGTCTTCGGGGGCTCTGCTGGCTAATGTTCCCGCTGTGAAGAAAGTTTGCATTGGGGGTAGTTCCTTTAGCTTTCTAGCACCCAAGCTGTAGAACTCCCTTCCCCTTCATTAAAGACAGAATCAGTGTTCCTCAAAAACTTAAACCTGGTTATTCAGATAGGCTTTTTTCTGACTCTTTTAGGCTGTTTCTGTTTCTGGGCCATTGGAGCTAGACCTTTCAGTGCTGGGACATTTTCGTTGTAGTAACTATGCGCAATATAAATCTTATATATACACACAAAAGGCAGAATAGGTATCGGGCTTAGTGGTGCTATCATGCGAGGGTAAGAAATGGCTGGAGGGCGTGCGCCGGTAGACCTATATATATTCTGTTACCCACTCTCAACAGAATATGTGGAGGCTGAATGAAACCGTACGGACCCTGTAGTACTTGACAATATCTTTGCCTGCATTGGGCTTTACCACACTAAAGGTTGGGGGTGACTGACTGCATGGGATGCTTCGAAAATAGTGGCTACAGGTCAGCTTATTGCAGAGGGAGATAAGCTTCAGCAATTAAGCAAAGCTGCAGCTAACTCCTCGAGACGTGAACTGTTTTCAGTGGAGACATACCAGAAGAGGATGCAATCATGATGACTCTACTGCATGGTCCTAGTACTGAGAAAGCAGCTTAGCACCTTAGAAATGGATAATGCTAATTACCTAGAAAAGCCTCTAGACCAGTGCTTTCCAAACTTCTTAGAACCACAACCCAATTTTTAGAGCAAAAATCGTTTGCGACCTACGTAGCTTCAACAGACATAAGGCGGGGGGGTGATTTTTAATGTAATTCTAGAAATGTTTTCAAAATGCTGTGAATTACTAAAATAACATGCCTGTTTGGCATTCCTGTGCAACAGCAATTGTTTGTAAATGTCACAACCTTGACCACGCACTTCGATATGTCTTTGTCGGACTGTGGCCAAGATCTTGATCTGCCCATAGAAGTAGCAGATGGTGAACCACACTGGAGCTGGAACACTTTTCAGAATGGGTTGCTGGCCCGTGGCAATTGTTCACTAAAATCACAAGCCTTCTGAAAAATCTTGGTGTTGATACCAGTGATTTTTAACACATTTGTAAAAAAAACATTTGTGTTCAAAGGAGGCCCAGTGGTGCACTTTGAACAAATAAATATACAGGCAATGAAGGTTCAAAAAGCCTTATTTCAACCTCGGTGGAGGGAAAAACATCAACGTGTTTGGGCAGCCAGCTCCTTGGTCACAACATTGACCACCATTTTTAAAGTGACTTCAATACAAAGTAAAACAGAAGTGAAAAAAGAAAACAGAGAAGGCAGACCAGCATGGTTTGTCAAGGGTAAGAGACATCTTGGCAAGTGAACAGTCATCATAGTAATAGCTACAGAATTAAATAAGATCGTCATGCAATTCACTCATGTTACTATGAAATAGTATAAACATAAGATCTCCTAATCCTATACAGTCCCAGTGGGCTTGTGCCTGGAGGAATGTTAAAGAAATAAATCTATACATAATCTCAATCAAAACAATATCATAAATTCGGTAACTTCTATACAGCTTCATATCGTAATGCACATGTAATTTGTACTGTTAAATCATTGATGTCACTCTAATAAAGCCAAGGTGGGCTTCTCAGTTGTAAGTGCATATAGTATAATGTAAGACCGTCTACATTCCAAAAATAAATGCAGTGCTCATGGTACTATAAAAGTGTGAAAAATAATATATAAACATAAGATTACAGTCCAAAACCTATGAAGCCTCTGTGGGCCTGACCCAGAAAAATTATAAACAAATGGGCATAGTCTTAAATCCAAACACTTCCATAAATTCAGTAAGTTCTATTCAACTGTGAATAGTAGTGCACATATCTTTCATAATGCTGAGTCATTTACTGTCACAAAAATAATACCCAAGTGGGCATACAGATGGTGCCATACATCCTAACTCAGTGACAATCACTCTGCCAAACTTCTCTCAAAGTGCTTCCAGGCTGACTTTCTAGAAAAAACATATAAATCAAAATAACATTAAAATTCTGTATGGAATAGACAGTCAAAGAGATTGCAGCTCTGGCAGAAAATAGAAAACAGAATTAGAGGCTAGAATGCATCGCTTCATCAATATTGAGGCCAAACAGTTTCTTACAATCCATTTCTAAAATGTACCTTCGTTCAAGCCTCCTGAGCTCCCTTTCTCTGTTACCAACTTTCATCTGTCTGGGCACACAATCAACCACCCAGTACTTAAGTAGGCTGTGGTCACCCTGGTGTTCTTTCTGAAAATGGAAGGCCACCGAATAGTTAACACCACCGGATAGTTAACATCCACATTTGTGATTGCCCTCAAATGTTGGAAGATTCGTTTCTAGGCCGGCAGTATAGTGCTGCAAATATAAGTCTTAGGATAAGGATGATTTTCACAATGACAACCGGAAATGCATCTGGCGGTCATGGCTCAGTGATGGCGATAACGACTGCGACGACAACTCAGACGTGCAGGAGTGTCGTAAGTGGCGACAGTAACTTCCATCTGCGTGGGGGTGCACTAAGACTTGGGAGGGAAGCAAATGGGCGAGGCATCTGTGGGCTTGGGAAGGTTTCTTGACCTCGAGTCAAAGCTATTGCTTTTAGTACTCTTTTGTGGTCTGAACAATATTGCCCATCAAAATTGCACAGAAATGACTAAAAAATGCACACAACGAGGTGTGTTGGAGTGTCACCAACATGCAGTACTGTGGTAGTGGACCAAGTATAATGCATACCATGTGATGACAGTTCGTGTTTGAAGAAACCATACAAGTCAGAGAGAGCCCACTGCATAGAAATATAGAAATATATGTGAGATACTGTACTGCCCACAGTAGATTAGAACCATATTGTAAGTCACCAAGGAGTGCCATAACCATATATAGGCAAGAAGCCAAAGGCAGAGTACATTTTTCATGGGAATGAAACTTTACGGTGACATGATATATTCTTATGTCATTTAAAGCAGTGGTGTAACAAAGACCCCGTGGTTCCAGGGGGCCTCCTCAACACAGTACCCTGGTCTGAGAGCTCCTGAGTGAGTCTGGAGGGGCCCCTCCATGTACAACAACACTTGAAAGCCAGAGTTTATTCAATGCATCTTTAATCTACATATACTACCTTCTTTTATGCATCTTTATACCTTCCATGTCCTTATGGATCTATATATTTATTACTTTTCTTCTAATTCAGCATATTCTATGCACTACCCTATTTCTCATACTATACCACTCTCAATATATCCTCTATCTCAACTCTCTGACTCATCTCAAACCTCTTTCTTCTACTCTTTCCAATGCACTACCCTATTTCTCACCCTATACCTCTATCTATATATCCTCTACCTCCACTCTCTCATTCATCCCAAACCCCATACCGCTACTATGATCCCCAAAATAACCCTTTCTAAACTCTTCCCTACTCTACCCCTTGGGGATCGGAATAGTAAAAGAGGTATGAGATTTCAACCTCATCAACCACGCTTACAATTTTGGGTTGCCCTCTCCTTCCAGACTTACACACTGCAAAATGTCCCTTTTTTTAAAAAACGTTTGCAAATTGTATCCATAGCAGGACAACAAGTTGCATTGCCTAAATGATTGATACTGCCACAACGATATCAAACCTTGATAGTGGATTTGAACACTGAAGGTTTCAGTTTCCTAACTTTCGTTTTAGAAGAATTGTCCACTACATGAACCTCAGAAACACTAGATTGCTTACAGATGGACTTTTCTACCAAGTATAATGCAGTAATGTCTATCCTTGCAGCTGTCTCTATAGCCTTGTCCAAATGTTAAATTAGCAGTGGTCATGAGAGTTTATTGGATTTTCTCATTGTTAGTGTGCTCCACTATCTGGTATCTCACATGTAAAGACAAGGATACGTAAAGCACCCACAAAACATTTTTTTAGGTTCACCAGGCAACTGACGACATCTATAAAACTTGCTTCTTTCCAAAATACCATTCTTAGGTAATTTGCAGTCTAACATCTTTATGGCAGAAGCATACTCACCCTCCACATCACAGTTCCCAAAAACAGTTTGACGAGACAAGTGTTTAAGTATCTTTCTACCTTCATGTCCCAGACAATGTCGTAAAAGACCGTGTCTTCTTCAAAGCATCTAGGTACACCTCAAAACTCCTTCCATTGATCCCAATCAATATCAGGAAGACCAGGGCTTGGAACAAATGAAGAAGGTAAACAACATTCTGCATATTGTTATACAGGAGTTGCTGATACTCACAATAACCACAATGCATACAATATGGATATACAGTACAATACAGTTATAATCAAATGTATATCAGTTGCAAAAGTTACTAAATTCTTAAGTGCAAAGAGTGATCAGCCTAATATATTAAGTACATCATTAAAAAAATGGAAGAATGAGGTGTGCATATCCCCATAAAAAGACAATGAACATGAAGGACAGCTGTCTCTCCCACAACTGTAAACATACAAAAAATGCACTAAGAAAATGAGGTGTGCATATCATCGCGATGAAGAAATGCCACAATGAAAAGTTGTGCAAATCACTGTGAAAAAAGTACATAGTACTGCATTGTACTTTGAGAGGAACTGAAATGCACTCACTGAACAGGTGTGGAATTCACAGTCAAAACAATACTTCAATCTCCATTGTGCCTTGAGAGGAATTGATAAGTACGATGTTACTCTCACCCATGCTCTTCAAGCAAGAATGGTGTGCACATCACCAAAATGCACATGACTAAAATAGCATTGTGCAGGCTGAGAAGTTCAAATGAAGCAAACTACTTCAATTTCCCAACAAAAGGAAACAATAGCATACAAAGCTTGGGATCAAGCCCAACAACCATCCAAAAGCATTCTGATAGCACTAAAAACAGGAATGACATTAATAGCGTTATTTCATACACTGTTATGTTATGTTGATTTGTATAGTGCACTAACCACCCGGGAGGGTGCCAGGTGCTTGGCCAGGTGTGTAGGTGTGTGGTGCTTATATGAAGAGCCAGGTCTTCAGCTTCTTGCAAAAGAAGTGAGGAGGAGGCTCTGATATTTTGAAGTAGGTCATTCCATGTCTTGGGTATAATGTAGAAGAATGAGTGACTTCCAGTTTGGCTTTTGCGGATGTGGGGAGTGTGTGTGAGTTAGTGTGAGGCAGAGCATAGATGTCTGGTGGGCAGGGGCGGCTCCTCCACTATTGCGGAGGAGTGTCGCCCTACTGCTTTCTCGCTGTGCGAGAAGCCAAACGTAAAATGGTAATAGCTTTCAGTTATTACCATTTTGTGTTTGCTTTGTGGGGGCTGCTCTGCTCTCTGAGCAGGGCAGGGGAGGAGTGGTTTTCCCAGTCCTGAGTGCGCAAAGACTGTTTGGTCAGCCCTCTCTGGCCGCCCAAAACAGTCATGCACACTTTGCCCTTCTCCATGCAGGCTCCATTGCAGCCTGCATGGAGAACAGGCACACCCCTCTAGCCCCTGGCGGAGCACCGTGTCACGGCACTCCAGACCAATCACAACGCTGCATGCAGCGTTGTGATTGGCTTAGGGGAGGGAGCCTGGCTTCCTGTTCCTGTCAGAGGCAGGAGAGCAGAAGCAGTGAAGACGTGGGACCCGGCGGAAAGGTAGGTTTTAAATATATATTTTTTAATTATGGCTCCCCCGAGTGACCCCCTCCCTGTGCATCCACCCGTCCCCGCGCCCCTCCCCTCGTGCCCTACCTCCCACCCGTGAGCCATGCCAGCCGCTACTGCTGGTGGGTTGAGTAAAGTGCATGTTCTCCTCCTCTGTTATGTAGGGCTCTGTATGTGTGCGTGAGAAGTATGAATTGGCTGCATTTGTGAATTGGGAGCCAGTGAAGCTTCCTGATGTGTGGTGTATTGTGCTTGAGCCGTGAGAGGTCGAGTGTGAGTCTTGCAGCGGTGTTCTGAATGGTCTGGAGTCTGTGTAGGAGTCGTTTGGAGATTCCGTCATAGAGCGTGTTACCTTAGTCAAGCCTTCTGGTGATGAATGCTTGCGTGACAGTCCATCTGTTGTTCTGAGGCAACCATTTGAGGATCTTTCACAACATGCATAGGATGTGAAAGCAGAAGGTGCACACTGCGTTGACTTGAGCCGTCATGTTGCGCTTGTTGCTAGGATGATCCCTAGATTCCTTGCGTGGTCTGTGTGTTAGTGTTTGTACTAGTTCCGATGGCCACCAGCTAGAGTGCCATGGGGAGGTCTTCATGCAGAAGACCTGTACTTCCATCTTGTTGGTTTGCATATAGTTTGCTACCATGGTCATGCAGTTAGTGAAGTTGGTTCTGGTAGTGGTTGTCTTGTCCGTCAGGGAGAGGATGAGTTGGGTGTCGTCTGCGTAGGAGATGATGGGGATGTCTTGTGATCGGATGATGTTGGTGAGCGATGTCATGTATATGTTGAAAATGGTGGTACTGAAGAACAATTCCTGTGGGACTCCGCATATTAATTTCTTGGTCTCTGATGTGAAGGGTGGCAGTCTGACCCTTAGAGTTCTTCCCATGAGGAAGGAACAGATCCATTTGAGAGTGGATCCTTGTTTGCCAATCTCATGGAGTCTTCTGATGAGGGTGTTGTGGAAGACAGTGTTGAAGGCAGTGGAGAGGTCAAGCAGGATGAGAGCTGCTGTTTGTCCTCAGTCCAGAAAGATTCAAATGTCATTGGTGGCTGTGATGAGTGCTGTTTCAGTGATGTGGTTCTTTCTGAATCCTGATTGAGTGTTGTCTAGAAGATGGTGAAGTGAAGTGGATTGTGAGTTGCTTGTTGATGGCCTTTTCAATCACTTTGGCTGTATAGGGGAGCAGGGAGATGGATCAGAAGTTGCGCTGTTGATTCGGGTTGGCTGTGGGCTGCTTGAGTAGGGTGTTTATTCCTGCAAGTTTCCATTCATCTGCCAACAATATTTGGAAACAAGCTCGACCTCCTCCTGTAATAGCAACAAAACACAGTGGGCCTTATTTATGAGCTCTTTATGCCGCTGTTGCGTCACTTTTTGTGAAGCTGCGGCGGCATAAAATATGCGCTACAGTGAGCAATATTTACCAAGTGATGCATCTAGGCAGATGCATCACTTTGTAACCCCCTGCGGTATATAATACCTGCATCAGGTATAATGTATTCCTGGTGGGAATTCCCCCGCAAAAAAGGCTGGTAGTAGTGGTGCAGTGAAATCTATGAGATTTCACTACGCTTCTTCTAGGACAACACTGCGTCAAATCCTTACGCCTGCTTCACAGCAGGCATAAGGAGGGATGCAGGCCCTCTCACATGGGGCTTGCCCCATGTGAAAGGACACATTGCTGGAGTTGCGTCTGTATTCAGACACACCCCAGCAATGCGCCAATTTCGCGCTTACAGATACTTCAGGAACACTGACATATCTGTAAATCGTTGCGACATGGAGCGCCGTACAGTAAATACAGCGCATCCATGGTGTTGCAAGGAGGGCGCACTGTAAAGTGTTGCATCGCTGTTTTCAGGCAGCGATACAACACTTTTCATAAATGAGGCCCTGGATGTGGATAGCGTGATACATGTGTTCCACTGCACATATGCAGTCGAATGATGTAATGCAACAATAAACATGAAGATTTCTGGGATAAACACCACAGAACAGTTTGTCATGAGCCCTTCGCCATACAACCTGGACATGGATGTCAAAGTCATGCAGAGAAAGCACCATACTGCTGCTTCCACAACTCAATGATAAGGAGGCCAAGGATAGGTTATTATTGCATTGTTGTTTTAATGTCGCACGCAGAGTAAAAGCTAGTGGTCGCTCGTCACCAATGAGAAGATGCTGTCTACACAAGGTACATTTCGGTAAATTTTATGAGAATCTAATCATGTGACCAACAGTGTATAGAAAGACCAGTAACTGCCGATCCCAGTTCACACATTCACATTCTAAGCAATAGGACATGATTACATCTGAACAAGTCATCAGATTCAGGACCCAACACTAAGGACATTGTTAAGTCTTGGACCATCACCAATGATGTCTGCGTCTTATTAATTATATTTGTAATGTAGATGAGAAATGCATGTATTATAGAAATACCTATTCACTGGGTAAGTAAGTAGGTATGTTTATTTCAATGAATTAAAATCATAAACATATAGGACATCACAATACATTTTTTTCCAAAGTTTCAACATGTTAAAAGAGAATAGAAATAGAAGCCACATGAGTTGCCAAGCTTATAAAAACTGATATTTGATATAAAAGGTCCAAGATCATAAGGAGGCATTCTTTTTTTTATCCTCATATGCCATGTTGTTTCTGACTGAAACCTCCAAGTTTCCCTTGTGTCTTGGTAGACTGCCCTGTGAGGAACCTTCGAGATGACAGTATTTTTGAAAGGGGGTGTTGACTGCCAAGCCCTCTACCCAAGAGGCTGTAATCATCGTACTCATTCGACAATGCACCAGCTCATTCGCTTTGTAATTAAACTTAGGAATTTCTTTCTTCCATCATTCAATTTTAACCAGCTAGTCAAGGGTTCCCATAACTTAGCCACCTTTTTGGAGGAGCAGCAATTTAAATCCATCCTATAGACATAAAATACTGATTCAAGCGATTCAGATTTTAAGGGGATGCCGAATGAATCCAATATTTATAATTCTGCCTTCTTCCCAATAAGATTAAATAAAACTTCAATTTATTGCCCTACCCAAACTGTTCTCCAGCTTCTGGTGACAACTCAAAAATAATTAATTCAAGGCTTACCTCAATTTGAGTGTGCAAGAGGTCAATCACAAACTTACATACATCCTTCCAGAAGTCCTGGATAATGGAGCAGGATACATACATATGGATGTCATCAGCATTCTTTAAGCCACATTTCTTGCAGTATACCTCATAAGACCCCTTCAGTTTCGCTAGCCTTTTTGGTGACCAATACGCTCTGTGAAGGGAAAAAAGATGGTTCTGTCCTAAATATGCTGGTTTAACCACACTACATAATAACTGAAAGGATACTTGCCAAAATTGATTGAGACTTATATTCAATGTTATTTCTCCCCATAGGTAGTTAGGTGTACTCTGCCCTTTCTCTGAGATATCCATAATTTGCTCATACCAAGTTGCCACCACCTTCTTCTGTTGAAGACTTTTAATCAAGTGTTCTTCCAATTCATTAGTACCACTGTCGTGTAGTTCCTAGGAATCCCCAGGATCTGCGCGTTTTGGATGACCTAAACTGAGGGCTTGGTGTCCCAACTGCTTCCGGACCCCCCACAGGATCTGTCAGCCATTAGACTTGATAGCTCTACAGTGCCACTACCACCCCCTGTATCTTACAGTGGTGTAGGTAGTTTCTGGCAACCACTGAACATGACTACCCTGATTCCTCAGGGATCGTGGAAAACAGTACAGTACTTTTCGCTCAGTCACTTGTGCTCACTTATTCTCAGAAAATACACAGGATGGAGATTAGGATGTTTCAACAAGTATTTATTGGTCCAGCGTCGTTCTTGTGTAAAACCTATTTGCTGCAACAATCAGGAGGCAGAAGCATACGAAAGAGATTGCAAGTACCAATATAGTAAATAGATACATATCTACCATAGTGCTAATAAGATGAACAGAAGCAGTTCAGATAAAAACAGTAGTAATTGCATATTCCTAAAATGCACGCCCTAAATAATTTGCCTAAATGTACCTAGCCTAGATCTGTATGTGTAGCATGTATATGTGTATATGTAGCCAAGAATCCCCTTGGGAAGAACCAGCCCCCTCAACTGATGGTAGAGAACGAAGGACCCCATCTCTGCTTCGAGAATGACACACCGCAAGGGATGTCAGACCACCGCATGTCGAAGATTCAGCATGAGGACTCCGTGTCAGCTTGAAAGGAATTCTCCTCTGATTTGAAGGGGGGAATAAGGGTCTTATATACTAGAGTGGTCACTCCAGGGTTTCTTCTAGAATCGATATGTTTTGAAAACAATCATAAATGCTTCTCCATACAAATGCGATCATACACAGCGAGCTGTTGGCCAAAGATGAAAAAAGTGGTGACCCTTATACAGAATAATTTTGCCATGCCTGAGGACATGTTTATGTACGTCAGGTACAGGGATTATGATAGAATACTAAGAGCCTGGTGTCGAAGAGACAGGAGCAAGCTACTAGGTAAAAGGTCACCTGTTTAGAATTGTTATTGTTGTGTGGATGGGACAATGTATGCAAATAGGGGTGTACATGACAGGATTAGCCTAAAGGACATGACACCACCTTTATCTTCTTCTACGGAATGGGCCCAACTCTGTAGTAGAAGGAATTTAAACTTGAGGAGGCCTTCTTGCTCTGCGTCCTTCTGGCACTCTTGAAATGACACCACCACATCATATGTTATCGATCCAAAACAAATTGCAAATATGACAGTGCAAAAGTGAAAATGAAAGTACGGATCGTGCAATAAGGTGCAAATTTTGATTTTAAGATGTGTTTGTGCTGTTCAACCCCTCAACTAGTAGCAATTTTCTGTTAGCATAAACTTTATAAAGAAAGCAACCACTTGTGCAGCGTCTCTTTTCATGCAGAAAAGTAGAGCATGGCGGCAGGACCTTACGCCATGTAGAATGAAGATGTTCCACAACAGGGTCTTATGTTTTGTGAGTAGAGCTGCGCATATCGATAGGATGTGAGTCACGGAATCTTCTTGTTGATGACAGGGTCTACACTTAGTGCCCGATTACGATGCCGTAAGAAACGGCTCCGACCCTTGGTCGGAGCCATTCCTACGACATCGTAATTGGCTGTTCGGATTCCTTTACGATCGACCAATTTTGATGGGGTCGGTCGGAGAGGAATTTGAACCAGATTTCCGAATGGCCTCCGACAAGTGCCATTCGGAAAGCCTCCAGTAATCCCTTGGGTGGCTCTTTCCGCCTGAGGGATTACGATGGCAGATTTCCACAGCCTTTCTGTGCCGGCCTTTCTGACACATAAAGGCTGTGGGAATCCAACTTTGGGGGCCCCCAGCAGGACCCCCATGGATGCAAGGCCTCCGGTTGGCAGCCGTGCCCCCCTGTTGATCCCTGCAGGGATGAACTGCACCTCAGATCTTTACAATGAGAGCATGTATTCCGGTCGGAATGCATGCTCCCATTGTAAAGAATAGGAATGCGACCGAACAGTGTTTGGTCACCACCTAATTGCTGGGTTGGGACCGACGACAGGAGGTCGTTCGGTCCCAGTTCCCAAATGATGTCAGACGGACTCAGGTACGCCCAACATCGTAATCGGGGCCTTAGTTGTTGGGGGCCATGGATGTAATTTTGGGAGGCAATCATTCATAGAAAAAAAGCCGAAATCATAATTGGAGCAGCTTGATTTTATAGAAGCATTTAAGTAAGACTGTTAAACATTCCTGCATGGAAGGATGTTTGTAGGTGTTAATAGACATCCATGCATGGCTTCTTTTACTGAACGTTTGTTTGTCTCTGCTCCATGAAATTCTCTTTATTTGTTTATTCAGAGCTTTTTTAAAAGAATTGTGAAGTAGAGCCTGTTCCCAATTCTGTGCTGCACTTGGGTCCTTCAGTGCCATCTCAAAGGCCAGCGCCCAACTATTTGACATAGTCTGCAGGCCTACTTGTATTTCTTTCCTTATCTGAGATCTCAGCATTTCCTGGTCTGCCTTTCTCAGTAATGACATATACTTTAATAATTACACTTTTTGCACTAGAACTTTTTTACATATTCACGGGAATATGTTATATTGCAAAATCAATGAAATAATGTTAAAATAAGTGAGATCTGATGGATGAGACATGCAGAACATGCTTGCAGGCAAGAAACCTCGCTCTTCTGCTCCCGGCAACCAGTAACTGTGCACTCACTGCCACAGATTTACTTGCATTTGTCACCCTAAGTGGGAAGGGTATGCCCAGACGTGGGTCGAGTGCTCGCCACCAGATTCAAGCTAGCCTGGCTGATGATGGGTGTTACCCTGAAACCGGTCCCATGATGCTTGTTTCTGGTCTGGGGACAAATATATATATAGCAAAGTTTACATACAATTTGTAAATAATTATATACATTTTAATTATTCTTTTAATAATAGTTTTCAATTATATATGTTTAAATAAGCATACACATATATATGAGATTTTTAAAAATAAGTATAACTTTTATATATATTTTTATATTATTTAAATATATTTTATTTTCATTATATTATTGTTAAATATTAATATATTTAATGTTTATTATTTTTAATGTGTATATGTTTAAAAAACAATATTTTTTCCTTCAATATTAGTGTATAACAATATTTTTTGTTTGATATTTTTGTTATTTACATTATAAGTATAAGATACCGATATTTTTATGTTCAATATTTTTGACTCAATATTTATATACCACGATATTTGTGATTTCGATATTTTGTCACTGAAACATCACGAAGCCTGCACTCCTGCAGCCAACGCAAGGCGGAAGCCTTTTTTTTATCTTTTCCTCTTCATACTTTATGCTGCTTGAGGAGGTCCACCATCTTCCATTCAGTTGACTCACAGTGGAATTACACAAAAAACAGTAATGCAGCAGTATGACAATATAGGTAGCAGACTTTCTTACTCAGCCTTGCCAATCAGTGGCGACGCAAGGGTACCAAAGGCCCTACATCGGCCCCCATTCCACTGTACCTGGTGCACTAATGATAGCTCTGCCTCTGATGCTAGTTAGAACCCTTGTTGTGTGTCTATGACTTTACTTTTTTTGTGCGCTAGAACTACTACTATGTTGACAATCTGAAAAACAAATTTGATTAGGTTGATTGTCAACTAAATAGAGAATTAAATCGTTCCTGAAAAATGAATCCTCCCAAGATTCAAGCACTTAGGATGAGCAAGGAGAGGTTAATGCCAAAGCTACCATGGTACTAGGGTTCTGCACAGCAAAGAAAATTAAAATGCCTTTCATGAATGGCTTCTGTGCAAGCCCATACCTTTTCACATTCATACAAATAACATAAAGAGAAGACATATCCTCATGGTGTAAAGGCTAAATTCCATACTTCAGCATGACACTTCCATTACTCGTGCTGAGTCCAATGAGTGAAAAAGAATATAAAGTTTCATTCACATTCCCAAGTGCCTTGATACGTATTTTTTAATGCTGAAAGCTCTGTGAATGAGCTAAACTTGGCTATGGCTAGACCTAAAAAGATCTTTCCGACATAGCTGATGTAAAACCAGCATGAATAACAATTCTATTCGATTTAATTGAGGTGATAGAACAGAAAACCACCAGGGCTGGACTGGGAACACAAAGTAGCCCTGGCAATTTTTTCAGACCAGACCCCTGGAGGCCAGGCTGCTGTCAGTGTGAAGCGCTGCTGCTTTTGTTACTGGGGGCCGATATTGCAACACCGCTGGAAAACCGGCCCCCATCATCTCAAAACCAGCTCCCACCCTTTCCAGCCTCCCGAGAAAATGCCCGATGCCCGGTACGGCCAGTCGGGCCCTGGAAACCATCGTTTACCCAGACACCTGCTCACTAAAGGAAATACAAAGTAGTGTATAAGAAAGGGCCCAAGTAAGAATATTGTGATCAAAGAACTTTGCAAGAAATATTTAAATGTTGTTGTCTCTAGTCAGAGTTGAAGCTCTTTTTCACAGCGCTGGCCTGCTATTGCTTTCTGTGATAGGCCTGCGTTAAATATATCTTCACTGCATCCAAGCATAAGGAGACTAGCAATCCAAGGGGCATATTAAACTATTATTTTAATTAATGCAGCACAGCAAGGGAACCTGCTGCATTGCGTGAAAGGGAGAGAGGAGAAATGCTCCATATTTACAAAGATATGGAACATTTCTGCTTTCTCCTTGTGCAGGCACAGTGTGTGCTGCCTAGCGCCAATGCAGGCACCCTTGCACTAAAGTGCAAAAGTGCATGTGTCACAAACTAGATTGTTTTTGCACAGGAAGGAATACCTTCCTGCACAAAAATAGGCATTTTACTCTTTCTATGTGTGATACAGGCTACCTCATGCATAGAAAGAAGAGGCAATAACGAGAAGAAAAAAAGATTTCCTCCTCATTATGCCTTCCTCTGGGAGGTTTACCAATATGACTCAATCCTAGGTTTACAAATCTTTGTAAATTTGGAATTGCATCAAATCCATAAGTGCGATGCACAGGAATGTCCATGCACCACCCATGGGCAGCCTACTAGCTCGAAATGTAACGTAACACAGTGCAAGTCACTGCATTGCGTTACGTTTCTTTACAAACCCATGCAAGACAGTGCAAATCGCTCCTTGCATGACTTTGTAAATCTGAATAAAGGAATTGAGCTGCTGTGTGTCACCTTGCATGACACAAGGCAATGCAACTCCTTAATACATCTGGCCCCAAATCTCTATGTGGTACAGGTGTAAGTAAATATGTAGAGTGAGCTCTTTCAGATGAATTAGTGATGTGTTGAGCCAACAAGTACAGTGACGTGAGCAGTGTCGAATTGCCAAAGACTTAAGAGGGTTAGAGGTGGTATTTTGGGTCTTTAACCCTGATCACCTTAGACATCACAGGACCGAATAAAACAACTATATTTGGTTCATTACATGAAATCTCTGGGTATCCCTGTCACTGCATTATATCCTGCTCTCAGGGTAGATTTTAGCTACATGTCGTATTGGTCTACTTGCTGACTTACTGAGAGCAAACAGGGAAGCCATCAGCTAAAGAAGGTGAACAGTTCCAGTTCCAGTGCTCAAGAGGTGAGACGCGCTCTCACTGAGAAGCGAGCACTGTATTTTAGCCCTGTACTTTTAAACAGCCTTTTACTTTTTATTTCCTACCGTGATTGCACTTTTAACTTTTTTTTAAACTAGAGTTAGCAACTTTGCACAGAGGCGTTTTCGTTACCTGCACCGCTTTCATTATCTTGTTGTTTCCGCTTCCCCGGTCCGACGCGGCACTAGCCGATTGATTGGAGGGAAGCGGACACGCCCTCCTGCCTCATCTACCTCACTTCCGGTCGGGAACTCCGATCACAGCCTTTTCCCGAGCCCGGCCAGCTATTTAATCATATGCTGGGCCGGACGCGCAGCGGACGCGCTCAGCGGGCGTGCCGCCGGCCTGCCGAGGGCAAGCCCGTCTGCGCCCGTCCGCGCCAAGACCGCGACAAGGGCAGAAATCAGTGCTCAAATTGGTCCTGAACTGGTATACTCATCCGCAGCACTGAAAACTTTTAACACAGGGGGATCAGGCAAATGCCTGATAGCACCAGAGAAGCTAAAGGGGGCTTGCTCATGTTACCGCTGCAAATCAGAAATCCCTATTGTAATTAACAACCACAAATTAGTCGCACCCACTAACATTGCCCAACTAAAAGGGGGACTAATCAATGCCCGCTCTATGTGTAAACACATCCAAGATATCAGAGACTTAATAATGGAACAACACCTAGACTTCCTATTTATCACCGAGACCTGGCTAAAAGATTGGTGCAACCCGGACATCGCGATAGCTTTGCCACCACTGTACAAGATCTGTAGAAATGACAGAGAAGACACCAGAGGAAGGGGGCCTGACCATTATCCTCAGAGACACACTTCACTGCACCAACTTTGAAATAGACACACTGAAGGGAGCAGAAAGTCTTGGTTTCTGCATCTCACTAAGTGCCTCGGTGTCCTTTTCAGGAGGCCTGATCTATCGGCCTCCTGGTCACAGCGCCACTTTCACTGACTCGCTAGGGGACACCCTAAGTCACCTCCTACTTAGATATGCTAACTTCACATTATTAGGTGATTTTAATCTACACCTAGAAGACAAAAAGAGCCAGGCGTAGACAACTTCCTTCAAATAACAGAAATGCTAGGGCTAATCCAGATGGTAGACGCTTCTACACATCGAGCTGGCCACACACTGGACGGGGTCTGCTCTAACTTCACCCTCCTCTCTGCCGACCCACCCATCCCTCAAATATGGTCAGACCACAATTTTGTGCCCCTCACGTTGAAGATCCCTTTGGAAAATCATCGGGACAAACAACCAATTAGCCTGCAGCCCAGGCGTAATTGGACACAACTTGCACACAATCCCAAGCTGGCTACTACCGCACAGGCTCTGGTGCCTTCCCTGATAGGGAACACTGCAGCAGACTCACGTCTCTTCCATAATTGGATGACTACTGTCAGTGATGAACTCATTCCACAAGCTAAAACCGAGGGAAAAAAAAAAATGATGAAAAGAAAACGTCCCAGCAAACCCCCTGGTTTACGCCCACTCTCAAACAAGCACATATCCAATGCAAACAACAAGAGCGTAAATGGAGAAGATGTTATGACGCAGCAGAAAAACAAGCGTACAAAATAAGCAGAAAACTTTACCATACACAGATCAAACTAGCCAAAAATGAATACTACTCAAACAAAATACTAGAAGCTAATTTAGACCCAAAATTTTTTTTTTCGGTCGTACAGTCCTATACCAATCCTAAAGCGCTTCAAAAAGAAATACCCCCGTCCCAGAGGCTATGCGATCAAATATCAATCTTTTTTGAAGAAAAGATTATGAATATTCAAAAGGACTTCACTAAAGACCCTGTCCCGACCAAATACACCGTCCCTGAGCATGAACCTGAAGCCACCAAACACTCCATGTGCTCATTTAAACCTGTGTCACTGGACCAAACTCGAGAAGCAATCTTAGCATGCAAATCAGGTTCTCCCCTGGATGCCTGTCCCCCCGTAATTCTCAACCAAATCGTAGACACAATTAACCCAGTCATAAACCAGATTGTCAACTCATCCTTAAGCTCAGGGACCGTGCCTGATGACTGGAAGCTAGCGATAGTGAAACCCCTGAAAAAGAAGCCAAATATTGATTCAGCTGTACTCTCTAACCTTCGCCCTATATCATTACTTCCTTCATTAGGTAAAATCACGGAAAAATTTGTTCATAAAGAATTATCCAACTTTATAGAGACGGCCAACATCCTCCACCCCCAACAATCTGGCTTCCGTCCCAAACACTCTACTGAGTCTGCACTTCTGGAAATCACCGACATTTTAAAAATGATAGCAGACAGAGGTAGGAAGGCTGTGTTGATCCTACTCGACCTATCGGTCGCGTTTGATACCATATCACACAGCATCCTCCTATCAAGACTCAAATCCAGCGGTATCTCAAATACCATCTTGGAATGGATAAAATCCTTCCTTTCCAAGCGCAGACAAGTCGTGTCCCTGGGAACTTTCTTGTCTGTTGAACGCATCATCACAACGGGGGTGCCTCAAGGGTCCACGCTAAGCCCATTGTTATTCAACATTTACATGACTCGACTCATCTCACTGATCACATCATGCGGGATCGAAGTTACTTCCTACGCAGACGATACCCAAATGATACTATCGCTAGATCAAAACTCCAAGGACGCAGAACTCAACTTCAAAAGATGTTTGACCAAGGTCCTTCAGTGGATGAAGGACAACCACCTTAGGTGCAACACCAACAAGACTGAGATCCTACCTATAGGTAAAGAAGTCTCATTTCTACCAAGCGATTGGTGGCCAGAGGGTACATCACCCCCGCCTGAGACTGTGAAGGTAGCAAGAAATTTAGGAGTGCAGTTTGACTCCGCCCTCACCTTCCAACCACACGCAGTGAAGGTAGCAGGGACCTGCTTCAGCCTTATAAGATCCTTGAGAAAAGTTTTCGACCTACTCCCATTCGCAGCAAGGAAATCAGTAGCAGTCGCCTTAATCCTTTCGCGACTTGACTACTGCAACAGCCTGCTGGCAGGAGCCAGCAAAAAAACATTAAAAAGACTCCAAGTAGTCCAACATGCAGCAGCACGGCTTGTTCTAAAACTTCCTCGAAGGTCTTCTGCATCTGCAGCCCTCAAAACTCTTCATTGGCTCCCATTACACAAGAGAATACTGTTTAAAATCCTTCTAATCACCTTCAGAGCGTCACTCAAGATAGGACCAAAATACCTCTCATCTAGATTCACCCCCTACATTACAAACAGAACTCTCAAGTCCTCATCAGACACCTGCTCAAACCTCCCAATTTTAGATGCAAAACAAAAGGAGCTTGGAACCTACTGCCTTTGCAACTGAGAATGCTAAAAACTGAAACTCAATACAGAAAGGCTCTAAAAACTTGGATCTTTGGAGCAACAGACGAACTTTGCCTCTCTCTCATTTAAGATCCTCAGAGCTGCATCTCACCTCAGTATCAGCGCCAGGATGCGCCCTTCGGAGTGACAGTTAGCGCTTTACAAATACCGCCTTTCATTTCATTTCAGTTAGGGTTTAAACTACAAAGGTGAAAAATAACAGTGTAGAAGATTTTTAAAATACGTAATTTTTGGCAACAAATTGTTTGTGAGAATTAGTGATTTTAATGATGCATATTGTCGTAACTGGTGAACTAATGATGTTCATTTAAAATGATTTTATTATTTTGCTTAGAAGAGTCATTAATAATGTAGTCTAGATATGTCACGTTTTTGTGTGAGACATCAGTATTTTAAAAGGGATGCAGTTTCTGCTGTTTCCCCACAGTTTCCCCAGAGCAGAGAATGCTATGACATAAGAGGGCAGTTGTATTAGAAAGCATGTATTGTGAATTAAACTTTCAACTGTGTACCTGATGTATCATTTTAAAGGATTTCCACTGGAAGTTCTGATGCAGGAGTGCACAAAGGTATATTTCTATGAACTACTGCTTGAGAAATGTTTCATATTATGTTGTATATCTCCAGAGTGCAGTTGCTGAGGAAGCAAGCAGAAGAGTTATCTTATCTTGAAAAATAGGTTAGTGTTACGATGATTTGTTTGGTACAAAGCTGCTTTTGATTTGCCAATGTGATCTAACCATGATCATACCATTTTGAACCTGCAGTTTTGCTTATTGTTTAGCATGAATTGTGCAGTGTCAGTGTACATAGTTGTGTTGGCAATGGCCATAGTAGACAAGTTTAACTGAGAAGTGCCAGACACTTCAGTGTACCAGTGATGGGGGTTTTTCCCCTGTGAAGCAGGGGGTACATTCTGCAACAATGCCTGTGAGCAGCTGCATAGAAATGCAGAGGTAGCATCTCATATACTCCACAGGAAGCTACACGTAGGATAAACCAACAACCATAAATACCAAAATAATCTGTTGCTGGGATTATGTGTCTGTGACTCCTGCATTTGTTCCTTCATGAATGCATGAGGGTGGCAGAATATAACAACCACAGCTGTTTTCCTGTTGCACATATATACGCAGGTGTGTTCAGATATTTATTTATTAATAAAAAAGCGTGCACCAAGAACTGAGCTGCATCTATATAGTGAAATGAATGATCACTAGCAAGCAACCATCTGTGGATAAAAAACTTAGCAAAAGAGTCAGCTCTTAGCAGCTTCCTACAAGAACCACAGACACTGACCATTCATATGTAGCGGTAATTCATTTTAAAGTTTAGGGCTACGCATTCAAAATGTTTGTTTCCTACCAAAATTTACATTTCGTTCAAGGAACCATGAGAAGACACTGGTCACTAAACTGCAATATTCTTTAAGGCAACTATGGAGAAATTATAATATTGCAAAGTCCAGTTCCACGCAAGCGCTTAAAGGGTTGAATGTCATAAAATGAATGACAAAAATATTGAGTTTCAACATCAACTACAAAAAATTGTAATTTCTACACACCCTATGTGAAACACAGTAACACTGACAACAAAAATATTGATAAAAAAGTGTTTTAAAAACAAAAATATCAATGATGAAATTATAAACATGAAAAATATTGTTAATATTAAAAATACATTGTTAATTCTAAAAGGTGTAAGTAATTACAGAAATATCAACATCAAATTACCAAAAAATATTAGTTACAAGGCATGAAAAAATCTATACCCAAAAATATAAACACTTCTCTAGCAAATTTAGCAAATTCCAACTCTAAAATATATATAAATTAAAAGATAAACATCCTTACAACAAAAGCTAAAAAAGATACAAAATCAAAAACACATGCCTATTATATAGTTTTTTTGCAACATTTATTTATTTGTTTATTAAGGCTACAGGTAGGTTCCACATAAACAGGCATAGTCACATTGTTCTTTTTCATCTATGAATTGACAAACAATGTTATGCAATATAATGAGAAAATAGAGAACCTATAATAAATGTAAAGTTACATTCTATGTGTACAGTATGTCACCTAACAAGGGGGAAGTGGGAGACGTGAAGGAGGGTTCACAGTGTTGGTGAGTATATTGATCCGTGGATTCGGGCTTCCTCGGTCTTGGTAAGGTCACTTCTCCAAAAAGTGTTACCTAATCTAATTACTCCTAGGAGTAAATGCAAGACTGTTCTATCATATAATATGGTGGAGGGTAGAGATGCATAGACAAGAGTATCTATCAAGCAAGAGGTAAAGAATCTATCTGTGTCAACAACAGTGATTCTGTATAGTACATGGCTATTATATTTAATTAATCATATCAAAAATAAATAGGCATAAGTTTAAAAATTTTTATGAAATTATTGAAAAAATACAGCATATTTCCTATGAAGTAAAAACAAATTATGCTACACCTTTATAGTTCAAGTATAAACATATCATCCCTAAACATTTTAACTAACACACTTTACTAATAACACATAATATAATTAAATATACAAATATTACCATGAAGTATATTACATGTACAAATTAAAATGCTCACAGTTGCAGTAGAAAATCCAAGCAGAAGATTAATACTCCTCAGATATTCCAAAGGATTTATCCAAAATGAATGCAAAAAGACTTCTTAAAAATAATAATAATAATTCATAAAGAGGTTTCATATTAAATCGAATGATACCCTCTAAAGCCAAAGATTATATTTTTTAAATGAAAATGTCCAGTAACGAAAAAAGCAGAAGAAAATTGAAAAAGTAGTTGTAAAACAAAAAATTCCAACACATTTTCCTTTAAAAAAAACATGCAATTTTAATGAATGCAACTCCAAAAGGGAATCCCTTCAGTATCTGTAACATTGAAAGAATACATACTTCCCACTCCCCACCCAAAAAATATAAATAAATAAAACATATACAAATATATTGGGCTTAATTCACAATAGTCAGAAAATATTGGGTAGAGAACTCCACTTTGCTTTCCACTTTTTTGGAATCCTCAAATGTTCAATAAAATACGTCCAGAAAGCTGCACCAAGTGTAGGTTTCTATTCATACTTCTAGTTAGGTCATGGACATTTGTGATCTTTTTCCCATTGTGCATAGTTCTCCACAGTGGAGAACACCACACAAGGGCATAATAATATTGGCAAACAAAATAAAACAATCTACTTAAAATTGGTTTTATGTCCATCCCATAATATTTTTACAGCCGCAATATTCGAACGATATTTCCATCTCAATATCAAGTTACCAAACATCTTTAAGACTAGTTTCAAGAATTTAAATAGGGCTTCAACATTTAGGGCCCGATTACGATGTTGGGTGGACCGCAACCGACCGACCGTCGGTTGCGGTCCACCTGACATTTGACATTGCGTTTTGCCCGCTGCATTATGATGGGGTGGGTGGAGGCATCGGGCAGAGGGACCATCTGCGGCGCTTCCGATGGGCTCAAGGAGCCCGTCAGAACATCGGAACCCACCATAATCCCCTAATGATGGCAGAGACAGGCTTGGCTCCGCCGGCAGGATTATGTTGGCACTTTCCGACATGAAAAGGCTATTGGAAAAGTGCGTTTGGGGGCCACTAGCAGGGCCCCCTTACCCTGTTGCCGTCCTCAATGAGGCTGGGGGAATCCTCACGGTGCCTGCCACATGGTGCAGGTATGTGTACAAACATCCATTTTGCTATGGCAGCTTGTGCTGCAGGCCTTTTCTGCCCACCGCACAAGCTGCAATACCAAAATGGATGTTTCCAACCGCCCTATGGGCGGTCACATCCTAATTGTGTGGTCGCCCGACATCGTAATCAGGGCCTCAATGTCAGCCAATGAATTGACCTCCTGAGATGGGAGCCATGGGGCTTTATTTAGAGTTTGGCGGATGGAATACTTTGCCAAAATGTGACGATTAGCTCATCTGCCACATAATAAGTGCCATAGGCTATAATACACGTACACCACATTTGTTATGATGAATCCTGCCCACCAAACTTTAAGAAAGGCCCATGGGCTTTTCTCCAAGGTCAAAAAATCGGGCAAACTGCTGCTGTCTGCAATTGCTGCAAATGTCTTTCGGGTCGTCCTTTAAATAAAGCATTCCTATAACCTAGTTGAGAATGAATGTATGCTCTGACCACTAGTTTGTGAGTATCTGATGGTTGGAAACATAGTATGCTACAAAGCATATGCATCTGGTTCAGCCGCGGTCCGTGCAGGTATGAGCAGTGGGGCCAGGTGGGGGGGAATTTCGAAGGAAAGATGACGAGGTAAAATTGATTAAATAATTAATTTTCCCTAGTCATCATTCATTGAAATCCCTCCCACCGGTCTCCACCGCCCCATCGCCTTTACCTGCACGGGCCACAGCTGATCTGGTTGGGTATGGTATGACGTATAGAAGTGGCCAGCAGCCATGAAATTTAAGCATCCCTCCTTTCTCTACAGCAACACCTATTTGCTCTTATCAGCAATACAGTCTAGCTCTGATGTCAAAGACTCAGAGAGAATATCAGGAGCACCAACAACTGGTGGAGTCAGGTCTGAAGGATAAGGTACTCGGCTGCCTGTCAAGAGTCAGGCACACAACAGGACAGTCAAGTAATATTCAAATTCCCTCCCTCCGAAGTTTCATACGAGGAGGATGAAGCCAGGGCTGGTTTACCCATGTGAGTGTTTGGACACTTCCACACATGAAATGTTCCATGTCACTTCAAGGACCTTGAGCTAAGTGGCACTCCCCAATGATGGGCATGCTGCACTGCTCCCGAGCTTAAAAGTGACAGGGAAAACCAAATTGTGCAGCCAGCTTTTCATGCTCAGCTCTTCACCCTTGCACTGTTTGTGCTCCTTGAAGCAAGGATGCATTAATCCTCTTTTAGGAATCTGGTGCTAAAGTGTGTATGGGTGCGTGTTTAACCTGAGAATGCCAAAACATGGTATAATGTTCACTCTGATATGCTGAGGGCATCCCTTGTATATTAGGGGTATGGATGCAGTACTGACCCCCACCCTCGGTGGAATGCTTGAACAGGTATAGTGGTTATAATTCAAGGCATATTTTAGCATCCAAGACATAATGGTACCCTCCCTTGGTGTAATGCTATCATCGGCATAATGCAGGTAATTTTTGGCATACTTTGGATATCCATGTTCTAGTGATTACCACTCAATATATAATGCTGGGTTTTCATGCTGGTAATTCTTGCCAGATGGTGGACATATATGTCATGAATATGCTCAACCCTGTATGCTTGACTAGAATAATTGTGACAACTCTGGGTTTACTGTGGGCATCCATATCACAATAGTGCCTGCCACTCAGATAATGCTGACCATGGCATAATGATAGCAATTTTGGCATGTCATGGCAATTCATGGCATTGCTGTGTGCACCACTAATATAAAGCTGTTCATGACATAATTATGGTTGCTCTTTGAATATTGTGGACATCCATGGCATGGCGATGCATACCTTTGGTGTAATGCTGCCCCTATAATCATTGGTGGGCTTCATGAAATTATGATCACCACTTTTGGTACAATGGTGATCCTGGCATAAGGTAGGCACTTCATGATGCATTGGGACCATCCATGGTACAGAAGGTGTACAATGTATTGGGATGTGGATTACTTTTACATGTGGCAGTTGTGTGTTTTAAGTACTTAATTAAAATAATGTGATCAATCAAGTGATGCTTGAGTACCAAACACGATGTAAGTGAAAGGAAAAGCTGGTATTTCATGACAAAAACAGTGATTTTCCACAAAATGGAAAGATTTTCTTTTGTGAGAGAAATGTGCTATGAAAAGTTAAAGAAATGTGCAGCTGTGGTTTTCTTAACTGCCTGTTTGGTCTCTTTTGAACTGTTTAAGGATATGTTTAGGGATATTTGGCTGAAAAATGCACTGTTTCGCCACCATTTTCTTTGAATGCTCTTTGTTAAGATGGATGAACTCCCCAACTCCACAGGGAAGGGCCAGGCTTTTTAAGCACACAATTGAAGTATGGGAACATTTCACAAGTGACCATTCAGAACCTATTTTATTTTTAGCACAGATATGTCAAAATTGTACTATAAAATGCCCAATTTTGCCCTATTTGTACAAACATTTCTCGGATTAAACCGCCATGGAGAACACTAGTTTTGCTCTATTGATTCCCTCTGTGCAATTCAGTGTGAAAATGTATACTCCACATCTTTCAGATATCTCCATCCGTCACAGGATAAGATAGGCAGTGTTGAAAAATGGCCCTCTCTGCAAGGTCATCCCCAAACATTTTGCCTTTACCCTCCACTTTTTGCTGAATTTGTTTTTGTTGGTTTTAGGACTCTGAACACTTTACCACTGCTAACCAGTGCTAAACTGCATGTGCTTTCTTCCTAACACATGGTAACATTGGCTCATACCCAATTGGCATATTAAATTTACTTATAAATCCCTAGCAAAGTGCACTACATGTGATCAGGGTCAGTAAATGAAATGCTACTAATGGGCCTGCAGCACTTTTTGTGTCACCCACTTATGTAGCCCTCTAACCATGGCTCAGGCCTGCCATTGCAGATCATGTGTGTGCAGTTCATACATCCATTTCGACCTCGCAAGATAAACCTCTTGCCAGACCCAAACCATCCCTTTTTATACGTATAAGTCACCCCTAAGGTAGGCATTGGATAACCCAGAGGGCAGGATGCAATGTATATAAAAGGCAGGACACGTACTTGTAAGTTGTACATGTCCTGGTAGTGAAAAATTATCAAATTTGTTTTTCAGTACTGCAAGGCCTGTCTCTCCCATAGGATAACATTGGGTTTACTGTATTATATTTTATAAGTGTATATCGCAATTGTAAAGAGATAGATTTATCAAGTTTAGTATCTCTGAATCACAATTTAAAATCCAAACTTATGGCGAAGTTGGATTTTAAATTTCAATTCTGAAAATTACACTTTTAGAAAGCTGGCATTTTATTACTTTAGCCATTTATGTGCCTGCTGCCTGTCTCTGATACACGTCTGGGGAGGGTGACAGCTGGGCTTTGTGTATTCCCCTAGACAGCCACACACAATGTGAGCTTAGATGTGATTTGATGGGCCATCCTGGCAGGATGGGAGGGAGGAGCTGGAACAGCCTCACTAAATAGGCTGTGTCTTGGCCCCACAAAAAGGGATGCGTACCCCCTGTAATGAGTCTGGAGCCAAGCAGGAAGGGAGGACATCAGTGCACCACAAAGGCATGTCTTAGAAGTCTCCCACACTTCAAAGGCACAACTGGGTATAAGTACTGGACCTCTGACACCACCACTTCAGTACACTTCTGGACCTGTGAAAACTCTGCCAGGAAGAATGGCTGCTGTGCTGCTGAAAGGAATGCCACTCTGCAGGATTGTCGTGTAGTTCCTATATAACCTATACAGGATCTGTGCTTTTGGATAACATAAACTGTGGGTGTGGTGGCAGACTGATTCCGTGCACCCCCACCGGATACGTTAGCCCATCTGTATTAGCTAGCTCACAGTGCCACTATAATCTCCTCTTACCAGGGAAAGAATAGACTCTGGCAACCTCAGAACATGACAACCCTGATCTCTCAGAATCGTGAAAACAATATACTACCTTTCGCTCAGTCACTCGTGCTTACTTAGTTTGTCTACACAGAATAAACAGGCTGGGCGTTTTCAATAAAAAGTTATTGAACAGTTGTTATTCTAGTGTAGAATATATGAGCTGCAACAACCATTAGACAGTAGCAGAGATATATGATTAGCAGTTCTACGAAAGTAAAGGGATGGTATAGTTCTACCATCTTGCAGAGATCATGAATATATTCAAGTACATAAAACACATGACAAAAAGTGCGTACTCCTACGATGCCTCCCTAACTAGATGTACCTAAATGTACCTAGCATCTGTGTAGGTGTAATGCCAAGAATCCCTCTAGGATCTAGTAAACCCCATTACATGAGAATGAGAGAATATGGGACCCCGTCCAGGTCTCGAGTTGGACACCCCACGAGGGATGTTAGACCACTGTGTGCTGGTGCGTCTGCATTCAGGAACCTCAGCGTCTCTGGTCAGTGTCAGCCGGGAAGTCTCGGTCTCCTCTGTCCTTCTAAGCAAGATGTGATGTATATATACCCATAGGTCTCCCCAGGGGTCCTACCTTGCTGTGTTACTGTGTCGGCCTAAAGGATGACGTCGGGCCTGAACTTTATACAGAGATATTATACAAGAGATGTTCATTCTGCTGTTAGTCCTTCTGTGCTTCCAAGAAGCCTCATGCATAATGTATGAGATTCGAACTAGGGGGAAACCCGCGTTCTGAATGCAGTGTCGTATCTAGGTAAAAGGTCAGTCCCTAAGAACCGTTATGTATGTAATGTAGGGAAGAATATAGGTGAAAGGCTGCAATGTTACCTGCGCCTATATAGGGTACCTATTTGGAATATAACACCCACTCCTCTTCCGACTGGATGACATATGTAACTTATTACCGTACTACTAGATATTGGTACGCACATAATTTATAAAAACATTTTTTTTGCTAAAATGTTTAAAACTTCTAAAACATTTCTAAAAAACTTAAAAATGTTAAAAAAGAATTTTGCAAGCCTTAGCTCTAAAGTGTCCGTAGTTATAGTCCGAACCACTATAAGCATTAGAAAGCCATGTATGCCCAATAAGTGAAAGGAATGTCAATTTTTGTTTTGAGATCCAAATTTGAGCTTTGTTTTAAAAAAGGACGAATTTCTTCCAGCACACGACGGGCCAAATGAGTCAAATGTTTATGTGTCCTGGCTGGTAGACGCAACATTTTCGTTGCTTGCTTTTGCAGTGGATGGCCCCTGTAGCACCTCGCAGAGTACGTCAATCGAGCACAGATGTTGTTCTACACTGTTCGCAGCCGGTGCTGGGGCAGACTGTGCGTCGTCCAAAGCCTGGGTGTCAGAGGATGAGCCGGTGTCCATGCCAACAGGTGCTGTTACTACCTGTGGGGGCTCAAGGAATGACGCCATCAACATCGGAATACGTTGAGGACACTGCAGAACATGGGCCGTTATCGGGTCCAGTAAAGCATTCACGTCCGGTTGCGCACATGATGGGAGTGTCAAACAAAGGTCTAACACGCATTCTTCTCCGCAAAACAGGCATCGGAGGACAGGTAAGATGCAGTCCATCCAGACTGGTCGAAATGACAAGAACCAAGATGCACTTAGTTCTCTTAGGCAATGCGTGCCTAGATGTTGTACCATGCGGTCACGGTATTTACGCTCCAGGAGTGCTCCTTCCATCTCCTTGGTGACTGGGACGTCCATTGCGTAGCAAATATAAAACAATCAGGATACCTGCTGCTAGAAACAGGATGAGCGGAAGCCCTCCAAAAATGCTTCCAAATACGGAGTGTATGAAGTTTGGGATAACTCCAAGTACGGTCTGAAAGGTGCTCAGAAGTCCAGAACCTATGGTCTTAAATAGGTGGACAATGCCTGTCTTATCAGACATGTTAAAGATACGATTTACCATTTCTGCGAAATGGAAAGGGCAGTTTGTATGAATAAGCGCCTGTATCTCTGCCGAAGACCTTGCGATCTGGAGATCAAAAGTCTCTTGAGCGGAGGTTAAGGGCACGGACTTCTGTAGAAGCATGGCTTTCATTCTGCTTAAAGTATCAAACCGTATTAAAGAAACATTCAGTGAAGGCCATAACGGCCCCTCCCTGACTGTATGTGTCGGTGGAAACAATACTTGCATACAACAAGTAACCCTGGAGCTCACGGTTGCCAGATATGCGATGCCTGGAAGCATTCCGCAGCAGCCTTGACTGTTCAGCATCAAGTAACTCCCATTTGAAAGTAGCCTGAATGCTGGAGTAATCACTGCAGCTGGGGCACCCCTCAAATGGCAGGACAGGTTCGCTACAGAACCATTACAAGCCCCATGCAGCATTATATCCTGGCATATGAGTGATCCACTTAAAGCGTTCTCAGAGTTTGTACCGCTCAGAAACACTTCTCGATCCTCACTCCGGCATCGAAATCTGTATGGTAATACCCATGATTCCTTAATGTATTCCTTAACCCTTTCTTCATATCTGCCTGCCTGCTTTTGTTCGAGGCAATACTGAAACTGAAAAGTAGTGACCGGTAGAGTTATGTGGCCATGGATTAGCCAATCTGTGGATGGTGATTCTGCCACTGTGAATGCTAATCTATCCAGTTTTTCGATACGCAGCATTGTATATTTTGCTCCCCTTTGTGCCATTTCTATCTGTTTATCTGTTAGATTGTATTCAGAGAACAGAGACGTACTGTTAATATAACGCCAAGGCACATAGCCTGCACGCAAAGATTGCAGCGTCCAGCTTAACAACATAATAGAACGTAATTTATTGCCCGTGTTGTAATATGGCCAAATCTTGTTCTAGTATGTCTATCGCAGAAGATGCAATGTTGCCTAAGGAATATATCCTGGAGGTCAATGTAGTTAACCCATTGTGTACCACTGCTAGAGATTTTTCTAGATTTAAACGGTCTATTTCACGTAACCTCTCTGCGGCCTCTTGTTGGGATATTTTCCATATTTCATTATAGAAAGCATAATAGAAACACTTCTGACGTGGCTTCCTGGGACCTAGTAAAAAATCCCTGAGATCCACATCCTGTGACAGTAAGGATAAGTGTTGTTTCACCTTTGTGAGTGTTGAGGTTTTTAGCCAATCAAGGCACAACTTCCCAACACTGTAGGATGTCACTACCCCTGGATGTTGTCTCTGTACATAACGTGGATCTGGCCTATGGATACTAAACTTTTCGGCTTTACCCATGAATCTTGCCTGACAACTATTAGTGTCTGTGGGCCAAATCAACCATTTTTTCCAATCGGGGTCTGATCTGTTGTATTGTATAATGTCATCTACTGTAATCTCTTCCTGTGATGTTATGTTACCCTAGGTGTGTGATGGAGTCGGCAGCCGAGGTGTGTTCAAGTCTTTGTTCTTGGCTAGTCCAAGGCAAGACGTTTGTTGTACTGTCTCGTTCAAAAACATGATCTGTTGAGGGATAAGGCATGCTCTAAACAAAGCTTCGGTTCCCTGAACCTGCCACTCTCTAGTACCCCAGACTGATTTCAAGTCTATGGTGTCTTTCCATTAGTCGAAACCTTGTTCAGACAACTGGCCAATAAAGGAAGCAGAGTAAATCTGTTTGGTGTTGGTTAACATATTTTTCTGTGCTGATGTTGGTGTAACCTTATAGTAATATGGGGCTGGGTCAGACATATTAAACCCTGAAAAATATGGAAACTTTTGTGTAAATGTTTTTGAACTGCCTTTTGGTGGCGTTGGACAATGTTCCCACTGGTGGTAAGTGAACACATTTCTAGGATTTGCAGATTTATGCAGAAAGTGATGACCATAGTGTTGATAACAATACATTGTTTCTAAATCTGATGTGCTTTCCAATGTTTCACTATTAGAAAATGCAGCAGATTTTTCCAAATCAGATAACATGTTATTTACAGTTTCAAAATCCCAATCATCGGAAAATGTACTTGAGGTAATGATATCACTCAACGATATTTTAAATAAATGAGGAATTCTTAAAAGTTCGATCGGACCAAATATATCGAAATCAACCTTGTCCCAAACTATGCCATCAGGTATAGGAACTGCTGTAATGTTCACTGTTGACAAGTCTCTTTGTTCTCGATGAGATGATTGGTGTGGTTTTAAAAGTAAGTTCACCTTTTGGGCTGCAGAGCTTTGTCGAAGGTATTTTCCATTAACAAGCATGCTAAAAACTATTACTAAGCCTAACCAGAAAAGAAAGAAAAGTATCCCGGTGATTACCCATAGTAGTACCCAAGGTGACATCAGGTAAGTCTTTTTAAGAAAGTTCAGAAAGTCTTTAACTTGCTGCTTGTGTGATTTTTGGGCTGGCATCGTTTCCGGTTCACTTGGATCCAAAGAAAACATATCAAAGTTTATGAAGTAGCCAGAAGCAGTTCGATCAATTTTTGGTATTGCATCAGGATTTGTTGAAATCATAGTTTGCTCTTGTTGAGGCATGTTGATGTAGACATCTGTATTTGGTCGAACTGAAATTTGTCTTTCTTTTTGATTCTGAATTTGAACTGTAGGTTCAAGGGGAACGAGTTCCATAGCGTTGTTGCTTAGTCCATCATTCAATGCAGAGGACTCTTCGAACGTGATGAGTCCTTCCGTTTGAACTTCTTGAATTGTAGCGAGAGGAGGGCGTCTGCTACTTTGGAGTCCATATGGCCTACTACTCAGTATCGACCACATAGTGTAGTTTGATTAGGTCAATTGAGACAAATCTTTTCTCCTTTTTTCTGGCAAGAGGCGGTAAAAGTACAGTTCTTGTTCCTTCAACTGCTAGACCCGGTACAGGCTTTCTGTATGATGGCCCAAATTCTTTTTGAACGCTATTTTCTCTCTGACCAGATCCCCGACTTTTGGAATCCAGACAGGTCTTGCCGTGACTGAGTTGACTTCCCCAGTGGCGGTCTGCTTCATATGGACATTACTTTGTCGTGTCCTGGACTCATTTAGATCCTGTAAAACAGCCAAACGATCATGGATATCAAAAGGCTTTTCATCCGCCACTGCACCTTCATAATCAAGATCAGGTACCCACATTCTTGTCCCAAATAGGACCTCATATGGAGTGACCCCCCCTAGAAAACTTCTTGGCATGTTGTTCAATGCTCACTGCACTCCATATAGATGTTTTACCCAGCTCTCACCCGTGCCTAATACTCTAGCTGTTAAAGACTGCTTTAAGTCTCGGTTTTTCCTCTCCACGACCGAATTTCCCTCAGGATGGTACGGAGAGGAGTACCGCAATGCTACACCCAATCCTCGTATGGCCTCCTTGTAAGCTTGAGAGCTGAACGCAGGGCCCTGGTCAGAATGTAATGTGCCAATTGCGTATGTCCCTATAAAGACTTGCAGATCTTTTATAACAGTTCGAGCGTCAGCCGAGCGTTGGGGCCACACCCATAGGAGTCTTGAGCAGGAATCCACTGCAACCATGATATACCTGTAAGCCCCATCTCTTTGTAAGGGGCCGCAGTGGTCCAAGTAAACACACGATAGTGGTTTGTCAGATATTTATAATGGTGTCTGTGCTGGACGTGTTACAGTGGAACCTTTCATCTGCTGACAGATGTCGCATTTCAAGACGTAGTCTTTAGTCTGCTTTGTTAATCCAGGCCACTAATAGCGTTGTTTCAATAAGGAAACAGTCGCTGTAACTCCTGCATGTGCAGAACCTATCCCTTTGTGTGCTGCTAGAATTAAACCTAACCTATGATCCATGTTTGGAATTACTCTATCCCCCACTCCAGGAATCTGAGCAAATGGAATGTTATTGGTATCTAACTTGTAGGAGTACTTGAATGGAAACCTTTTTGGTACTGCTCCGCTGTTTCTGCAACAAGCATTGACAGCTACCATAATCTAACAACCAATCCTATGCACACGCAAACAATATACAGGGTAGTGATGAAACACTGTCCTAGAAGTACAAAATAACAATGAAGTCCTTAGCCGGTGTGGTTCATTTTAATGTTCAGGGTTTTCACAAAACCAGCCAACACGTGTTTCGTCAGTGGGTGATAACCCTTGACTTCTTCAGGGCTTAATTGTAGTCTGGAAAACCAATCAGACCTCTCAACCGGTGATAATTCCAACCCGGCGGTTACGTCCTCAAAGTTGCATTCAGTATAGAAATAAATCATTCAAGTTCTCAGATCCAGCATATCGTGTCTGTCCGAGCCTCTCAGTAACAATCAGTAATCAGGCATCCGGTTGACTGAAATCCCGGGAACTGACGGGACGTGTTGGCATACTCGCCAAGATTCGAAACTTGGTAGTTACAGACGGCTTAGTCTTCCGTCTGTTGGTGTGTAGCAGGCACTCGGATGAGGAGCGCCGCATTTGGGATTACTGATTGTACTACCCTGTATATTGTTTGCGTGTGCATAGGATTGGTTGTTACATATTGCTTAGGACCCTTGTCCTGGTTTGGGGGTTTATGGGGTTATTTCCCCCACCTATAGCACCGATTAAGTTTGAATTGGATCTATACTGATCATGTTATTAGGTTTAGCGCCATCGGAATCACCTGTGAGAATTAATAACCCCCCTCCGTCTTAACCTCAGCTACCATAATCTCACCATCTATTCTCGTTTTAGAACGAGTGATTGTAGCTACGAAAGCCGTGCGTACAGCCCCCTTTGCGGCTTCATCAGCCAATGAATTCCCTTCAACCTGAACGCCATCACGTTGATGACTCAGTGTATGTATGACGTGAGCCCTCGGTAGCTCGGTTTTCAACTCCACTACCTGTTCCCATAGAATTTTGTGCTTAATTGTGCCACCATTTGCATCTTTGAACCCATTTTGAACACAGTGCTGCAAATATTCATTGTAAGACTGCACACAGTAAAATGAATCGCACACAATTAGTGTGGGAAATTCTCAATCCGTATTCACAAGTGCCAGTATCAGGGCTTTTAACTCTGCCAGCTGTGCCGTGCAGTCTCCTAGAGACTGCATTTTTGTGCAACTTGGGTGGAACTTTCCATCCCGCATGCGACCTTTAACAATTGCGCATGCCGCGCTATATTGTTGCTTACTTCCTATGGCCGGTTGAGCTGATCCATCAGTGTAAATTATATATTCATACTGATCTAGAGGCATTATTTCATTTGGTAGAGGATATTCTTGTTCGTATTGTAGAAATGCTTGTGTCTTTAAATTTGGGTCGTACCTGTATTCTACATCTGATACAGTGAGTGAATTAGCCCATTGTATCCATCTCGGATGTAAGGCTTTAGCGTTAGGAACGCTTGCCTTTGTCGCAGCCTCTAAGGCTGGAACTGGAGTCACTACTATCATTCATTTCCCCTGAGCCAGTGCTCTTTCTCTCACTACAGCAGTCTGTACTGCTGTCAGAATCTTTTCGGTAGATGCGAAGCGCATCTCAGCATTTGTGTACAAATGTGATTTGTATGCAATTGGTACTGTTTCACCTTCATTATATGTTAGATTGGTGTACCCAGATTGACCCGCAACTATACGGATCACCAGGTTGCATACATTTACGCGTGTCTGTAAGTGTTTGGAAGCTATCACGTCAGCTTGTAAGGAACAAAATGTATCTGTGTGTTCCTGTGTCCATTGTTTTACTGAAAAATCAGGTTTTATTAAATCGTAGAAAGGTTTTACTCTTTCTGCGTAATCTAAAATGTAAGTTCTACCAAAATTTAGGAATCCCAGGATTGATTGTATATTTTTTAATGATTTTGGAGGTTGGGGCAGCGTGCATTTTTCTAAAAAATTGGCTGCCAGGCTTTTCCCTTCACTTGAAAACTCATATCCTAAAAACAGGACACTGAGGTGGGCAATCTTTGATTTTTAAAGTTGAATTTGTAGCCCTCTGACGCAGATCCCAGAATTATGGTATTCACTCTGTTCAAGTGTTCCTCTAGGTCATCGTCCGTTAGATAAATACCATCCACATAGGACAATGCCTCTTCATCCAAATTTTGAAGTAACTCAGTTACTCTAGCAGAAAACAACCCCAGGCTGTTCTTATACCCCTGGGGGAGTCGGCAAAATTGACGCTGGGACCCTAGCGCTGAGAATGCTGTTAGATACCTGCTTTCAGGCGCTATATTTTGGCAGAAAAATCCATTTGAGATATCAAGTGTTGTTTTATATTTTTGCCGCACAATGTTATTCATTAAAGCGGCACTGTATGCATTTTGGACTGCAAATGTCTTAGTGCAAGTGTTTAAATGTCTATAATCTAAAACTAAACAATATGAATTGTCAGGTTTCATGACCGGAAACAAAGGATTATTCATCGATGAGGTGCAATTTTCGATCACCCCTTGGTATTCAAGTTGATCTAAGATCTCCCTGACCTGTTTTTTAGCTTCTTGCTTTATTGGATACTGCCTCTGTGCAGTCGGAGTATTTTTTAAAGGAATTATGTGGTGGGTCGAATCCTCATCCCATCCATCATGATTGTTTCTGTATAATGCAGGTGCTTGGGCTACCGCCCACTCCTGCGCATATGTATGTTAAGGTGCCTGGGAATATGGTCTGAGAATGCCGGTAAAATTACAGTTTCTCCTTTAGGGCAATCCATGACGAATGCAGGCGGCCAATCCTGTTCAGCTAATAAAATATCGTAGCCAAACGACAAGTTCTCCCAAAAGAGACCTTTAACTGTCCTACATTTGTCCCCCTCCATTTGGAGTGTTATTTCATATAATTTATGTGGGACATTTACCCTAGTATCGAGTGTTTCCACCGTGATATAATCATTCAAGTCCGCTGTCACCAGAAATTCCATCAGGTTCTGGCGAGCTATTGTTACTTCTGCCGCACTGTCTAGCATCGTCAGAGCCCATTCCCCGTTCAGTAGTCGAGTCCTCAGAATTCTGGGCATTTCTGATCTTTAGACCTGCAACCCTCTTCTTTTTGAACTGTGGCTTTTGCTTTGGTTTCTCTTCTTTTTTAGAAGTGTAATCTTGAGCGTGCTGCTTGTCTCTGGACTTTGGAGGCTCTTCTTGTCTGTCTGACCGTCCTTCCCTCTCGGAGTTTTTCGATGAACCCTGAAAGGAATGAGAGGAATGTGTATCAGTATCCTGATACCTGTCAGGTTTCCTAATATTATCCCTATTCCTAAGGTTATACCTCTTTTCGGAGGGCTCCTGTGGAGGAGATCTACCTCTGGATTGAGATCTGATTCCTTTAAAGTTTTGTTGTTTTTTATTGTCCCACTTCTTTTTTGTTGAAGCAGGTGTCTACTTAGAAGTGTCCTTTTCAGGACCGCCCATCAGTTGTGGTTTTAAAGCTTTCCCACCCAAACTGTCTCTGCCTAATTCTGCATATGCAGTTTCAATTATTTTCGGTAGTTCGTGTTGTTGTTCTAAAGGACTGACAGGCACATGCATCAAAGCTTTTTGCGATCGCAAACGGTGCGATTCGCAAAAATCGGCCGTTTGCGATCGCAAAATTAGCTTTTGCGATGCATCAAGGGTCAAGGCCCTCGCAATTTGAGAATTCGCAATTAATTGCGAGTACTCAAATTGCGATTGCATTTAAGGAATCGCAAATTGAGATTCCTTAAATGCAATGCATTAAAGTAAAATAATTAGCGATTTCGCTAATAGGGGCGCAAATTACCATGAAGTTGAACTTCATGGTAATTTGTAAAAACTTTGAAAAATGCACTAAAGTGCATTTTTCAAAGTTCCATTTACACACACACATGCCCTTGGGGCATGTGTGTGTGCAAGATGTACTCATATGCAGATTTCAGGGGTGCAACAGGGTGTCCTTTTGACACCCTGGCAACCTTGAAATTGCATTCTCAGTTTGCGATTCTCTAATTGAGAATCGCAAATTGAGAATGTCTTCCCATTCATTCCTATGGGCCTCTAGGCCCATAGGAATGAATGGGGAGGTATTCCTTAATTGCGACTCGCAATTTGCGAGTCGCAATTAAGGAATGTTTAGAAATCGCTATTTTTTAAGCGATTTCTACATGCATAGGCTTTTGCGATTCCTTAATTGCGATTCCTTAAAAATCGCAATTAAGAAATCGCAAAATCCAACATTGATGCATGTGCCTGTGAACTCCCATAGGCGTTGGCGGATAACCACTGAAGCTGCCTCCCCTTTAATATTAGCTAATATTATGGCTGATACCTGGGCATAGTTACCTAGTAACTTCATCCCTAAGTTCAGAGCAGGCTCTGCTCCGTACACGTTTTGTATTTGTCTCAATACATCAGGTACTACTACTAATGACGGGATACCATGAGTTCTAGAATAAATTGCAGCAAAGACTGTACTCCAAGTGGTACAATCCTCTAATTGTGGTGTTATCCCCATGGGCAAGCAGATTGTTAGCATTCTGTGTTTTTCATACGGGGTAGTATTTGGGAATACTGCCTCTAGCTGTGTTATTTTCTGAGCTACCCAGAATAGTATTTGTTCACGTTTTGTGGGCATTTTACCCATCACCGCGTGTAATGTTTGTGGTGTGATTTTAGTTGCTGTACCCTGAACTTGAGTTCCATTTGTTGCAACTATTGCTGGTTGAACTGTAAGTGTCCTCATGACGAAATGCGTCAAGTTTCTGTAATTTTTTATTAATTCTTTGTGTTGTTTGAGTAAGTCTCCTGGTGGCATTGTTTCAATGTCAGGATGTGGTGTGTAGGCCGCTAATATTGGCCATGTTGCCCCTTCTCTTCCGAGCGGGCCGAGTCTCACTCTTCTTCTTATATGGGGTAGGGCGCATTTAAACCAGTATAAGTGTTCCTTGTATTTGTGCGGAACCTCAATGTCCTCAAACGAACAATATTCCGCTGGTGCATCTCCTTCTATGTAGGAGTGAAATGTTTTTGTTCTTGCATTTGCTGCTGGGAATGTAACCCATGAATAAATTACCTCTGTTCTATATGATCCGTGTGCCTCAATCACGAAAGCTACTATGCCACCCCTGACTGTTACACCATGCGCAAGTAGTTTCAAGGTGACTGCATTTCTAAGATTTTCTGCAATCGGAATTGCATCTGCATTTTCTTCTTTATCTGAGAGGTGCAAACTATGCACAACTCCTTCCGTGTTTTCCACCCTTTCAGACATTTTTTAGAGGAAGTATCTCAAGGAAACTAAGATAAGGTGTTTTTGCACAATTTTAGGAACACTGTGTCCTTCAAGCTTGATTAACCAACAGCCAACAAATAGGATTTTTTAGCCTACTCAGCTGTGGCGGAGTTTGTGCCCACCCACTCCAGACGTCTCTGGTGTTTTGTGAGTAGGGGTCTCTGAGAATAGCACGACTGAACTACTCAGATTCTACTGTTAAATAAGTACCCAACCAACGTTGGCGGCGCCATGTCGTGTAGTTCCTTTATAACCTATACAGGATCTGCGCGTTTCGATAACATAAACTGTGGGTTTGGTGGCAGACTGATTGCATGTACCCCCACCGGATACATTAGCCTATCTGTATTAGCTAGCTCACAGTGCCACTATAATCTCCTCTTACCAGGGAGAGAATAGACTCTGGCAACCTCAGAACATGACAACCCTGATCTCTCGGAATCGTGGAAACAATATACTACCTTTCGCTCAGTCACTCGTGCTTACTTAGTTTGTCTCAGAGAGATACACAGAATAAACAGGCTGGGCGTTTTCAATAAGAATTTATTGAACAGTTGTTATTCTAGTGTAGAATATATGAGCTGCAACAACCATTAGACAATAGCAGAGATATATGATTAGCAGTACTACGAAAGTAAAGGGATGGTATAGTTCTACCATCTTGCAGAGATCATGAATATATACAAGTACATAAAACACATGATAAAAAGTGCGTACTCCTACGATGCCTCCCTAACTAGATGTACCTAAATGTACCTAGCATCTGTGTAGGTGTTATGCCAAGAATCCCTCTAGGATCTAGTCAACCCCATTACCTGAGAATGAGAGAATATGGGACCCCGTCCTGGTCTCGAGTTGGACACCCCGCGAGGGATGTTAGACCACTGCGAGCTGGAGCGTCTGCATGCAGGAACCTCAGCGTCTCTGGTCAATGTGTCAGCCGGGAAGTCTTGGCCTCCTCTGTCCTTCTAAGCAAGATGTGATGTATATATACCCATAGGTCTCCCCAGGGGTCCTATCGCTATGTTACTGTGTCGGCCTAAAGGATGACGTCGGGCCTGAACTTTATACAGAGATATTATACAGGAGATGTTCGTCCTGCTGTTAGTCCTGCTGTGCTTCCAAGAAGCTTCATGCATAATGTATGAGATTCGAACTAGGGGGAAACCCGCGTTCTCAATGCAGTGTCGTATCTAGGTAAAAGGTCAGTCCCTAAGAACCGTTATGTATATAATAGGGAAGAATATAGGTGAAAGGTTGCAATGTTACTTGCGCCTATATAGGGTACCTATATGGAATATAACAGGATTGGTGCTTTGCTGGAAACCTGCTTTGCTGTGCTCACCTGCTGGCCTGCTATTCCCCTGCCTGGGTGAGAAGGACTGGACCTGCATCACTTGAACCCAGAATGACTCCAAGGGCTAGCTGGCTAGCTTGCCATCTGATCTGAAGTCCCAGGGACATAAAAGAGTTCCAACTTACCTGCTTGTGCATCTTGATTCTGCCATCTGTGAGTCTTCCCAGCCAAGTTGTGCCACACCAGTCCTGGACCCTTGGAAGTGAGGCCTGAAGCGCTTGCTTCAATGAAACCCATGCATCCTCTCTGGAACTGGTGCATCGGCACCATTGCATGGATCAGAACTGGCGCATCGCCCCCTGTTGCGTGACCTGAACCAAAGCATCGCCTCGCTGAGTGGATCCACCCAACGTATCGCCTTCAGAACCAACACTGCACAATGCTCTTGTCTTCGCATCTCCGTCGACGGCAGCCTTGATGACGACACAGAGAACTCCACATTGTAGCCCCTGCACTACTCAGAGCTGATACATTGTCGCTGTTGTGTTGATCAGGATAGCTCATTGCCGCCATTACGAGGATCGACATCGACTGCATCCTGCATCCTCTTCGACGTCAACACAGCCAGGATCAAGGTACTTTTGTTCATCATGCTTCACTGGGTCCCTGTATCCAGTCCGCACTCCACTGTGGTTGGCCTGAACTTCTGACTTTGTCTCGGTCCGGTGCCACCAGATATCCCAAGTTGCGCTTATTCCTTCTAAACACTATTTTACAGTGTATTCTTTAAAAATTAATATCTCAAGTTCTATGTATTAGATTTTTTTTTTTTTGGTCTTGTTTTATTTATTAAATTAATCTCTATTTTTGTAACCTGGTGTGGAATCTTTTTGTGTGCTGTTTTCACAGTTTTACTTTTTGAAGTGTGGCACAAATACTTTCCACATTGCCCCTAAGTTAAGCCTGACTGCTTTGTGCCAAGCTACTAGAGGTTGAGCACAAGTTAATTTACAATTTACCTGTCTCTTACCCCGACTATGATTGTGGTTGCTGCTTGGCTAGGGCTCATACCCCAGTCAACCAACAGCCCGATTTCTAACAGGTAGAATAACTGTACTCTGCTGTCAGTGCTTGGAAACTCATCTCTGGCTTTCTGTGCTGCCTTCATTCCCATATGAATTCATAATATAATCTTTTCTTTCAACCTCCTCTGTTATTCTGCACTGTTTACTCTGGGTGTATTTGTTGTTGCCACTGGGGTTTAGTATCTCTTCCACTTCTACAGGGTCATTAGCAGCTTTTTTTTTTAAAGTTCTTTGATAGTACGTTTGAAAACAATACTCAGTATACAAAGGTTTCCTTATATCTGAATTAAAGACATAACATCAAACGTTGAGTTAGCAAACACTGGCAATTAAACTGCATACTTTGCGTTTTCATTGCAGCCTGTACTTCTAGGTCATTGAAGCTTGAGAAGGGACCGCCATTTCACTCGTGCTGACGTGTCTGTTTGTAGGTTTAAGGCCAATAAAAACACGCATTTGCTTCATAGAGTCAGCAGCGACCAAGTATACTTGCTTCTAAAACAGTTATGGGAGCGTGCTTCGACTTTTCTTTTCTGTAATGTAAACTCTCATCTACTAAGCATTGCAAATTTAAGGTGGACAGAGGAGTGAGTGGGGTGCGGGGATGTTTGACTGGTCTCCAGTTCTTTTGCCTTAATCACCAACGGTGTATCCAGAGATTTCCAGTTTGTATATCCCAGCCATTTCCAAAAAAACACAATACAGAACAACACAGTGATCTATTGGCATGAATGATGTGTTTACAAATCTTGGCTAATCTTTTGCGAGCTCATAGGTATTGCAACATTTTAGAAAATCGTGTTTGCTTCACATATTATTGTATTGCAAGTCGACGTGTTGACATGTTCGTTGCTTCCTTTCACAAAAGCTCTGGCATTTCCTCAGCTGCATTTGAGTCTTGTGCACACCCTTAAGACTCGTGAATTTTCTTTTTATGCATGTGATGTACGTTTGTGTTATTTATTTAACCAAATTTGGGGGCATTTTAACAAGGTGCGGCGATAATATTATCGCCGCTTTAGAGCCCGTTTTCGGGCGAAAAGCGGCGATAATATTATCGCATTATCAACAAGGACACGCTAGCGCATGTATCCTTGCATTAGCGCCCCTTGTCAGCACGCCTCCCATCGCATCGCTAATGAGATGCAAAGGAGGCGTGCCTGACCAGACTCCCTTGGGTAAATATCGCTAACCCAGCTTCCTCATATTAACAACGAGGGTTAGCGATATTTAAAATCAGGTTAAGTATGCCTTAACGCAGGAATTTAACGTCTGTTAAATTCCTGACTAAAGCATACCTAACATGGGGGTGGATTGTGTGGCTAACACCACAGGCCCTATCACCAAGGATATCGCCGTTTTCCATGGAACATCGCTGGAAAACCAGCGATGTTCCATGGAAAACATCGCTATCACTGGAATAATTATCGCCATTGCGCTATGCGTTGTTAATACAGTGCTAGCATGGCGATAATTATCTGCGATAGCCGGCGATAAAATTCCTCACGCTAAGAGCGGCCAGCGATAATTATCGCTGCCGCTTGTTGATATGCCCCAAAGTATTTATTGATTGACTGGGGATGCCAGTAATCCTTTATGCAACCTGATCAGACCAAAGTTTCAGTGTTTCCTCATTTCCGGGGTGGTATTTCAGGAAGAGTGCTTTTTTGCACAAGGCCCAGGGCATGTTTTTGACAGAATATACTGGTTCTGCTTTCCCTTTCGTGGTCAGCCTCGTTGAATCTCCAGTCTTTGATCATTGACAGTGTACTTGGTCATCAGCTGCCAATGTTTGATTGTAGTAGGGAATATTGAATGAAAAATATTGACCAGTCACAGTTTCATAACCATTATATAGATGGACAAAATATAGAACAGGTATGGGCACAGTAAGGATTTACTATTCTTAACTCCACATCCACGTGCCTTGACGATAAATATATATGTAACTAATGTGTCTATATGTGGAATTTGGTAGAGAAACCTACCTTTTTGTTATTTTGTCCCTCAATATTGTGGTCATGATACTGTGACTGGTGGATATTTTGGATTAGACATTCCCAGCACACACTGTGGGGCTTATTTACAAGCCTCACTTTTAACATGGGAAAAAGTGACGTACCGGCGGTGTAAGTGGCTTGTAAATAAGCCCCTCTATGTTTAGAGTTTTTCACTGCAGTCAGCAATTATGCTGGAGTTCAGTTTAGTTCACATTCGCCATTCTGAAACATCTCATTTCTTTTTTATCTGAATCTACGTTTCCATGGGATATGTACGTTATCACCTTTCTTCTCTTCCTGGTCCTGTAGTATGATTCTGGGTTTATCTTAGGTACTAATTTAAGGTTAAGTTGTTTTTTTCAGGGGAGTCGCTATCTCAGTTTGAAAAGTTTGTAGGGCTTTGGACTAAAAAATGATTGAGTTACTGGAGTTCTGCTTGAAATTATGTCGACGCATTTTCCGCATTGTGTACTATTGGATATTGCACAAGTTCTCCTCAACAGATGTTGCTGTGAACTTTAAGTACTTGCTTATAGAATAGTAGTCGTTAGTCTATTGTCCCAATGGGTGTAGTCCAGAGTCCATCATGGTCCTTATACCTAGCAGCCAAAGATGATAACTGGTCTGATACCTTCATCAAAAAGTCCTTGTAAGAGTTTTACTGGGATTGGGAATTGTGCGCGAGTCTGAAGTTTTTTATGACATAGAAGGCACATATTATTTTACCTTGAACGCATGTTTATGGCTAGTTTGAATTTTCTGGGTGAACTGAGGACAAATTCTAAGTAGGTGTAACAGACTGTTTGTCAAACAAGTTCTTCTACCTTGGTTGTGTTTTTTTCATGAGCTATTTCATGAAGATCATCATTTAAGGTTTTTTTAATTCACTCTTTTGGCTGTAGTGGTTGTAGAATTTTTTAGTCCATTGTTCTCTACCGTAGTCTTTGTTCTAATGGGGATAGAAGGAAGAGTTTATCTGTGGATGTCAGGCAACTAGAATCAAAAACTCCCAGTAGCAATTAGTCATACTTCTATGGAAACTTTGAAGTTATCCATGTCACTCACTCCACCGGAACACTAACCGTCCCCCACCAGTTTGACACTTCTCTTCCATTGTGTACCTGTTTGACTCCCCATGCCATGAGGCAGTGTGCGCCCACCCTCTTCCTGAATGAATTACATACATCTGCTTTATGGTTATTCAAGTGTCACAGTCAGAAGTCGTTTTAACCTATCTTGAACTCTCAGCAGAGCCTTAAACAAGCATTCAGCAAAATGATGCCACTCCATCTATTGCAGGGCTGGACTGGCTGTAGCGGGCATAGGGCACTTCTCCAGGAGGCTGGAAGGGTGAGGGCTAGTTTTGGAGTGGTGGGGGCCGGTTTTGTTACTGGGGGCCGGTTTTGCAGCGATGCTGCAATATCGACACCCAGTAACAAAAGCAGCAGTGCCGGTAGCCGGTTTAGTTAAGCAGCAGTGATTCACACTTGCACCCTCACCCCTCCCTCCACGGGGCCGGTCTGATAAAATTGCCAGGGCTGCTGTGTGTTCTCAGTCTAGCCCTAGCCATTGACTCAGATCATACGCCTTCGGCAATTAACCTAATTCACACTTCCAAGTGGCTGCAGCAAGGGGGTGGAATAACATCCTCTCATTTCAAAGTGACCATCAGTGTTTACAAAATGTAACCCTTGTATGTAAACTTAGTTATCAATATGTGGCCCCCGCTTGGTCTGATTCACATAGCTTGATCTGGTGCACCTGGCCTCCACAACAATAGCTACGGGCTAGTGCAAAAATGATAGCTGGCAGCTGATCTAAGTATTGCAAATGTTTTTGTTTTTTTTAAACACATTTTATTAGAGTTTACAATTTTAGACAAACACACATCATGTAAAGCGCCAGAGCAAGGTGCATACATTCAGAGAGAGTGTTGGAGCCAACGTATAAGATGCAATCATTTAAAGCTTTCTATGTTTGGCAACGCCTCTCCTATGCACTTTCTAGTTCAAGTCTAACCTAAGGCAATGAAAATTAGTTCCAAACGATACAGCATATACTAAATATTCACTCCTAACATTTGCCAAAAGATTTTACCCCCAGATTAACTTCCCAAAACCACCCCCCTCCCATCTCCCCCCCCAGGCATGCCACTGCCAGTGCCCCGTACCAGTTGTAGTACGTGTACTTGATGCTGTACCCCCTCAATATATCAGCTGTATTAAGGCAGAGAATTATGATCAGCCGCTGCAGTGTTATGTTACATCACTGCATTAGTGTCCCCACAATCGGTCAGACTCATGTAGATTCTATCGAGTCTCGTATTGCTGGGGCAGGTGTCCCAGGTTCTTCATCGCTATCACTATCAGGGGTTTTGAGGAGCACTGCCAATGTTTCCCATGCCTTCGCTGCATCTAGTGCCTTCTCGCTCCTCGCACTTTTTGCCATCTGCATCCGAGCTATGCCCTCGCAGTCAGCCCATTTAATGAACTCTTTCTTCCAGCGATCTATGTTGGGGCCCTTCTGCGCTTTCCAATGCATAGAGATCTCCCGTTTAGCTAGCAGGAGTCCCATGTCTATGAACTTGCTAGTGATTTTATTTTTAGCCGTATGAGGAAACCAATGCAATATGCACGATCCTATGGCCATTTCCAAGTTCCAGTCAGTAATTGCGTTAAGTAATGCCACCACCTCCGACCAATATGCGCCTAAGTGTGGGCATCCCCAAACATGTGGCGAAAATCGGCTCCCTCCCTGCGGCAGCGCGGGCACTAAGTATTGCAAATGTTGGTGCAAAATTCCACTAATACCAGAATAATCTGTGCAATCCAGCAGCTGCAGCATACATACATCAAGTGACTCTTTAGATTCATTATCTGGAGTCATACTTGCTGGCGTGTTTGTTTCGACATTATCTATGTTAGTTGAAGGAAGAGTGTGGTTGCATTTTTATTTTAATGTAATTTGAAAAATTACCTTGTGTGGTGGGTTTCCAAGCCTTGAAATCAGATGTTTTTGGAGGGTATTGCCTTCAAAGCCATTGAAGGTGAATTTTTTGGGGATGAGTAAGGTCTTTTGCAAGAGGTTTGATCCCACTGAAGTCACTGTGAGTCATTTTGTTTCTTTAGAAGTTAAAGATGATGTTGTGGCAGTGGACGAGGTGAGCTGATACCTTATAAAAGCTTAAGATTCTGTACTGTTACCTGTTAGCCCATTTATCTATGTGATCTACTATGGCTCACACATAAAAATAGTTTTACTCTTTTTCTCAGTTACTTTTTTTGTTGGGGAATCATATGTCCACATCAATTTAAGCCTCTGACATGAACCACAGTAACAATTAATGAATCACTTCCAACATAGAATGTGAACAATCCCATTGATTTCCTTAAAGAGTCTAATATAGTCTCATGTGTTGAGTATTTCTTTTGTTCTTCTCGTGGGAGCCCTGGGCTAGACAAGAAAACCAGTAAGGAGATGTCAAACTGAAGGGATAAGGGATGATGAAGGGAAAGGAGTCCAAAATGGCATACAAATGAAGTTATGAGGCCTGGCAAGCAAAATTAAAGACACAAAGTGGAAAGTGAAACGAAACATTGTAAAGATAACAAGAAATAACAAATACACCAAAGACAGCTATCTGTTGGTTGGCAGACCGGCATTGAAGAAGCAGTGTATTTCCATCCCCCGACTACCCCTGCACCCAGTATAACGAGAGAGACCAAGTAAAAATGTGTGAGAAAACATGCACTTCTTGCTACATTAAAAGGAAAAAAGAAGTAAATAACGGTGTCAAATGTTAGCAGTGTCCACACAATATTAAAGTGCCAATGTAGTATCATGGGCACACTGCTTTGGCCTGCCACTTGAGAGGCAAGTACAAGAAAATATCCTATCCCCAGTCCACTCCTCAAATGCAGACTGGCTCACCCCTCCCCGGTTGTGTCTTCCATTTGCCCTTCCAAAGAGAGATGAAATTAATTTTATCAACCAGCACGACTGGTGATGCAGGGAGTTCCAAAGCCTCGAGGACTGCCTTGGTGGGGGACGTGAAATTAAATTTAGAAGCACCAATAGGGATTCTACTAGAAAAACAGCACAATGGCCCTCTTTGAAAGTTGCTCAGCAATCCCATAATCAGAAGCAAACACTATTTGTACTTGAGCCTGGTATTCCGAGTTGTGCCATAGTACCATAGAACTGTGATTTCTTGCTATGCTCATTACACCAGGTTATACCTGGCAAATTTACGCTTGGAAAACTGTTTAGAAAGCAGAAAAATGTATGCAGATCGAGAGTGAAAACTTTGATTTTGCTCGTTATAACTCATTCCAAGTACAAAAGCTCAGAATTGTATGGTGATTTCATTTTTAGGTCTCGGCCTGCACCAGCGCTTGCGCTGGTCTGGCCGAGAGTTTTAGTAAGTGGGTTTTGGAAGTGCAAACACTGGCTTTCGGCTGGCGACCAACTTGAGTTCACGATGGCGTGCACGCGCAGCTGGCATCTGGGTTTCCTATCTCTTCCTCATTTCCTCGTCATGGCTCATTAACTCTCTGGACTCTGATGTTTCAATCGCAGCAGCAGCTCACATTACCAACTGAGGGCCCTGGACTACAGTCACATGAAAAACAACAGCGATTAGCATTGAAATGCAAGCTTTTTTTGTCTAGTTAGAAATATTGCTTCGGTGGGTTGATTTCACCTTATATCGCTATTTGTTTTATATTGGGAGTCACAGCCTAATTACCAGTATTTTTGTCTCTCACTGTTTTTTTTTATATGTATTCGCGCAAAGCACAAAGCTATATTTATGGTTACTTTTTCCGCGTCACTTCTTCACTCTATTTAAACTCCACACCCCCACTCTTATTGTCTCTCTCCTTCTCTCTCTCTACCCTCTCTAATTCTCTCTCTACTTAATTAACTCTCCCCTCTCTATCTTTTTTAGCCTTTCATTCTCTCTCACCCCTTTATCTGTTTCTCTTTCAAACTCCTTCATTCACTCTCTCTCCCCTTCTTTCGCTCTCTCTATCCTGCTCCACTCTTTATTCTATGTACACCCTTTCTCTCTCTTTCTCTCTCACCACCCTCTCTAATTGGGCATTATATCTTCACTCTATCTCTCACTCGGCAACACCACAGCATCACTCAGCGCAACAACAGCATCAATCAGAGCCAGCACAGCATCAATCAGAGCCAGCACAGCATCACTCAGCACCAACACAACATCTCTCAACGCCATCACAGCATCACTCAACGCCATCACAGCATCACTCAGTGCAACCACAGCATCACTCAGTGCAACCACAGCATCATTCAGCACAACCACAGCATTACTCAGCACAACCACAGCATCACTTAGCGCCACAACAGCATCACTCAGCGCCACCACAACATCACTCCGCGCCACCACAGCATCACTCAGCACCACCATAGCTTTACTCAGCGACACCACATCATCACTCAGGGCTAACACTGCATCACTCAGCACCACCACAGGATGACTCAGCAACACCACAGCATCGCTCAGCACCACCACAGCATCGCTCAGCACCACCACAGCATCGCTCAGCGCCACCACAGCATCGCTCAGCGCCACAACAGCATCGCTCAGCGCCACCACAGCATCGCTCAGCGCCACCACAGCATCGCTCAGCGCCACCACAGCATCGCTCAGCGCCACCACAGCATCGCTCAGCACCACCACAGCATCGCTCAGCGCCACCACAGCATCGCTCAGCACCACCACAGCATCGCTCAGCGCCACCACAGCATCGCTCAGCACCGCCACTGCATCGCTCAGCACCGCCACTGCATCGCTCACCGCCGCCACAGCATCACTCACCGCCACCACAGCATCACTCAGGGCCACCACAGCATCACTCAGCGCCGCCACAGCATCACTCAGCGCCGCCACAATATCACTCAGCACCACCACAGCATCACTCAGCGCCAAGACAATATCACTCAGCACCACCACAGCATCACTCAGCACCACAGCAGTATCACTCAGCAACACCTGAGTATCATTCAGCATCACCTCAGCATCGTCTCCGCAACAGTCACCACCACTACCACCTCAGCATCACTCAGCACCACCTCAGCCTGCTCTCGGAATCTGGCATCTGTTGATTCTCCCCTAGCGTCTGGCCGCTGCTAGTGTTATAATACAGGTACTAGTTCCCAACCTTCACCCTCCGATTGTTTATGCCCCCTCAAAAAAAAGCTTTAACAAACAACCATTGCCAGCATTGCAAGAACAAAAGAAAACTGAGGACATTTTTTATTGTAAATACTTTTTTTAATATGGTCGTTCAGTTTTACATAATGCCTTCTTGGTCATATATAAAGTAACAAAAATGCTTCTGACACTTTTTTATTATAACTTTTCAGCATGCCGCACAGCAGCCACACTTCTCTACAGCACAGCTTGAAGACATTGGCAAAGTCAATAGCTCTGGCTAAACACTTATAAGGCCCCAAGGCGAGACCTATTGGCTATGCCAATGCTTGTTTGAATAAAGACTCCGCATGCAATTCTTGGCATACCCATAAGGCAGTCTTTAGAAGATAGAGGGCATTATTAGAGGTTCGCAGAAAGGGTATTCCACCACAAATGTTTCAGAGTACCCCGCTCACCGAACTACCTGTTTGTTCTCTCTATTTAGGGTTGGGCATACTGCGCTGGTTCTGCCCTTAGACCTCTTCAGTGCTCCACCAGTAAAAACCTTTGATTGATGGCTCGATTGACATCCATCTATTGATCAAGGTATCTAAGCACATACCCCCTATTTAGGACAGATAATCTGATATACATTGTTCCGGGACTGCCGGTAAAGGCTGGTAGTCCTGAACAGGAAAATAAATAAATGATTCCCACACCCTGGGAGAAAACTCAGCGCCAAGACAATATCACTCAGCACCACCACAGCATCACTCAGCACCAAGACAATATCACTCAGCACCACCACAGCATCACTCAGCACCACAGCAGTATCACTCAGCAACACCTGAGTATCATTCAGCATCACCTCAGCATCGTCTCCGCAACAGTCACCACCACCACCACTACCACCTCAGCATCACTCAGCACCACCTCAGCCTGCTCTCGGAATCTGGCATCTGTTGATTCTCCCCTAGCGTCTGGCCGCTGCTAGTGTTATAATACAGGTACTAGTTCCCAACCTTCACCCTCCGATTGTTTATGCCCCCTCAAAAAAAAAGCTTTAACAAACAACCATTGCCAGCATTGCAAGAACAAAAGAAAACTGAGGAATTTTTTTATTGTAAATACTTTTTTAATATGGTCGTTCAGTTTTACATAATGCCTTCTTGGTCATATATAAAGTAACAAAAATGCTTCTGACACTTTTTTATTATAACTTTTCAGCATGCCGCACAGCAGCCACACTTCTCTACAGCACAGCTTGAAGACATTGGCAAAGTCAATAGCTCTGGCTAAACACTTATAAGGCCCCAAAGGCGAGACCTATTGGCTATGCCAATGCTTGTTTGAATAAAGACTCCGCATGCAATTCTTGGCATACCCATAAGGCAGTCTTTAGAAGATAGAGGGCATTATTAGAGGTTCGCAGAAAGGGTATTCCACCACAAATGTTTCAGAGTACCCCGCTCACCGAACTACCTGTTTGTTCTCTCTATTTAGGGTTGGGCATACTGCGCTGGTTCTGCCCTTAGACCTCTTCAGTGCTCCACCAGTAAAAACCTTTGATCGATGGCTCGATTGACATCCATCTATTGATCAAGGTATCTAAGCACATACCCCCTATTTAGGACAGATAATCTGATATACATTGTTCCGGGACTGCCGGGTAAAGGCTGGTAGTCCTGAACAGGAAAATAAATAAATGATTCCCACACCCTGGGAGAAAACTCTCAGCGTCTCAGGGACATTTCTAATTAGTTTTTCAAACACTAACTCAAGCTTGAAAAGTTTGTTTTTGAAAAATTAAAACTTTGCAGTCCAGGTGCAGTGGACATGGTGCCGCACAGCAAAACGTCAGAGCTTCTAAGGAGTTGCTGGAGTGGCCTTTCCTCTGAAGGTAAAAAGATCTCTGCTCCACAAGAGAGCAAGAGGATTTTACAGTTATTTCATGTCCTCCTTAATATCAATCATAAACCGCACAAAGAATGTGATCATATACCAGATAAACCAGACAGGGATCTCTGCCCGGCAGGTGGAGGTCTGTAGATATGGTAGGCTGTAGTCCATCAGGGCAGTAGTGTACATCCCTTCACCCTCCCTGGCAAACAGAGTACAGCCCCCAAGGGCTAAATAAGTCTCTGAGTTGTGTTTTTAGCCATAGTTTACAGGCGCCTGGGACAAAAGCTGAAAGGTACACATTACTTTGGATAAATGGATGGCTTCTAGGGCGGCAGAGGCATTACACAGCAGTGGGCAACACAGGCATTAAAACCACTTAATACAATTGGATGCTGAGCTGGAGGGTGGGGTGTGCTGTTTTGATAATAATTTTAAATAACATTTATTTTTTACAGAGAAACAACTTAATGGGTTCCCCTTTCTGACACACAAACAGACAGATAGAAAATATCTGTGCAGAAGACATTTTCATCAAATTATATTGAATGGAAATGTGTTTCGCGCTTATGGTCACTGTACTAACGTTAGTGTAACACTAAAATTCCCAAAAATGTGACCCCAAATATGGAATTGACCTCATTTAGATATAAGGTTACAGAGACTCAGCCAAAAGCTGTCCATATTTCAACGTAAGCAGGATTGAATCCTATCGACAAAGCAAACAAAATAATTACTAATGCAAGCAGATACTCTGTTACCTGACTTATGCACCATAAATGCCCTTTTCCTTCTTAGGGTTATAAGCCCTGCCATCATTCTTATACCAGTGTTCAATCATTTTATTACTTTGAATGTACATATGGCATTAATTGACTGTTCACAGAATCACACAAAAGGCGACACGTTTTCGGTGTGTTAGAAAGTTAATGAAAGCCAAAGGTTTCAGATGGTAAAGTTGAACAGAGAGGAAAGCTAGATGGTGAAATCATGTTTAAGACAGATGGGGGAATCATTCTAAAACTCACGTCCAAGGAGAAGGAGATGAACTTGGAAGGTGCACAGAGAGAAAGAAGGCAGGTCAGGCACGACACAAGTGTGGCAGAGGGATGCTCTGCTTGCTAGCTAGAAGACCCGGCCACCAGAAAGAGTGCTGTGCCTGTGCAGTAGCTGCCAGTAGCAGTAAACCATCTTTATTGTTTAGACACGTCTATAAAACAATATACTCACACATAGTAAAAAACCCAACCCCAACCACCCCCCCAAAAAATATGTGCAATCATTAAAAAATCATTGAAAGACAGCTAGCTCCTTCCTCCTACACTTAATCACCCTATTAAAAACACATCAAAAAATCAATGAGTGGTCGGTTATCCTAGATTCACTGTTGCAAGCCTCCCTCAATTCCCCATTCGATAGGTGGGATGCCTTTGATACACTAAGGGGCATATTTACGTTCCCTGGTGCATCCCTGCATATCAGCAGGGATGCGCCAGGGAAAATGCGTCACGCAAGTTTACCCTTGCGCCACGTCCGATGCGCCGCATTTACAATGCGGCGCATCGTGGCGCAAGGATAAGCAGATGCCTGACGCATCTGCCGGCGGAAAGTTGGCGCAGTGCTGAAGTCGTGTCGCAAGCGCGACGCAACTCCAGCACTGTCCCAACCTTCCCTATCCCTAACATGGTGCGTCAATCCTTACGCCTGCTTGAAGCAGGCGTAAGGATTTGGCGCACCAGCGTCGAGAAAAGTGACTGCGTGAAATCTTGTAGATTTCACTACGTCACTTTTCCGAGGCGTACCTGCGCCGGAACGCCCCCCCCTGCGCCGGTACGCCCACATGAAACCTGACGCAGGTTTCATGTGGCGCAGGGGTTTACTACGTGACGCATCTCCCTAGATGCGTCACATTGTAAATATTGCGCAACGCGGCGCATGGTTTGCGTCGCCGCTGCGTCACTTGCGTGACGCAACGGCGGCGCAAAAGTCGCGCAAGGGGCTTGTAAATATGCCCCTTAATTTGCCCAATTGTGCAGTAACTACCAGAAACTGCCCATTGTTTTATACATCAGGGACGGATAAGAAGAAAATGCCCTACCGTCATGCCCGCCCTGCTGGGTTATCAGTTTTGTACTAGAGTTTTCTCACTCTGTGTTCAGGAAGCGAATCCCACAAGAATCCTCTCCCTTCACGTAGTGACACCATTACATCCACCAGTCCTAATTCCCTACTTCTTTGTCTAATTTTTGCCAAAAATGGCTATTATGCAGAAACCCTTGCTGCAGTTCACTGTTCTCTATAACACCTTTTCTGTTTATGTCTACTAAGGCGCAACCGAAGCTTTTTTTTTTATGCGTTCTTTGTCAGTGATGCTCTTTTTCATTAAATAATTATCAGTTTTCCCTACTGGCGCATCCGTATAGTAATGAAGGTAGATGCCAGTTATTCCACTTTCACAACCTGGGCCATTCAGGAAACTGCAACAGAATGTATTAATGCCAGTGGCGGCTCCTCCACTAAGGCGGAGGACCATCGCCCCACTGCTCAAAAGGAAAAATAAAATGATAATAACGTATCGTTATTATCATTTTATTTTTCCCATTGAGTCAGTGACTCTCGGGGCTGGGCAGGCCAGATCAGGGAGAGGAGTGGTTTACACTCCTTAAGTACGCATGACTGCTTGGCAGGACCCCTTGGGCCGGCGAAACAGTCCTGTACACTTTGCATCTTCCCCACCAGGCTTGCTTTACACAGCCTGGTGAGGAACATGCAAAACCTCACATTCTACGTCTGAGCGCCAATCCACGGCGCTCAGACCAATCACAACGCTGCATTGCAGCGTTGGGATTAGCTATGGGGAGCCTGGGTGCTTCCTGTTGCCGGCAGAGACAGAAAGAAGAGGACGAAGGAAAGAGACGGCGGCCAGCCGGCCCAGGTTAGTGATTTTTTTTTTCATTTTCTTCTAATCCCTCCCCCTGCCCCCTACTCACATCCAGTAGCAGCCGCTACTGATTAATGCCCCACCATGGCAAGCAGAAACACATGCAGGAGAACTAGACCAAGAAGAGTCGTGATATTTTGGGGTCCCTGCTCAAGACCTTGAAGATTTTTGCATCATCATTTGAGAGTCGTGTAGCATTGCCTCAGTGACTCATGTTTGACTTTCTCATGGGGTGTGCCATCTTTTTAGGCATGGCCCTCATGTCGAGACTATGGTTCCTGCAGACCGAGGTTGGGCGCTCACATACACTCTCTCTCACCCACCTTCAAAATTGAAACAGCTTATTTCCAATGTGCTTTGGTTCTTACCAAATAGACATCCTCCCTATTGATTACATCTCACCCATCCTCCCCGCATCACTTTAATTTTTTGTTTATGTTTTTTGCTAGTAATGTGGACATTGCAGAACTAAATTGCTTCTAGGCACATAGGCTTCAGATGGAATACATTGTAACTGAATATAATGCAACACTGCCATTTTGCAAAAAAAGAGACGTATGAAGATGTGTAAAATGAACATCTACAGTGAGGCACAGTACAACGTATACATTGAGAAAGGGAAGGTTATCAATGGTTACATCAGTGACATTTTGGACATTCTTTTCCAGACACATAAACTAATTCCCTGCTCTGTGAATCACCCAAATAATGCAATTCAACACACTTGATATGGAATCCCACACCCCTCTGCAACAATAATAAGAGGACACTGTACCTTCTGCAAACAGCTAAAAACACGACTCATTCCTAAATAATATTCTTCTTTTCTTGTAATTGACAAAAGGCCACCATTGATGAATGAGTATTTCCCAAAAATCAGTGACATACAATAGCATAAAATAAGGTAACATTTCATTAGATACCATAGCACACATAACATTTGTAGGCATTGGTTAACTAACACACCGAGGACCTGATAACGAGTGTAGGTGCTATTTATCTCACCTGATGAATATTGATAACTCAAGGTATGCTATTTATTGGGCGTGATAAATAGCACGTACTACGAGTTTGTGGGGGAGAACATGCGGATTTTGATGTTTAAAATCCGCATGATAAGGTAAATACCATATGCCTTTCCCCCATTCAATTTCGCCAGGTTTGACCTGCCGAAATTTAATGAAGGTTGAGTTATTTAGTGGATTGGATGTGTTAAATAAAACCAAACTTGTTATTCAGATCCGTGCGTAAACAGGGGTTTAGGAACAGGACGGAATTAATGGAGTCACTTGAAATCGTCCCCATAACATTTTTAGGCGCAAATTCATGCATAATCAGCAGGTGTCCACTTTTTAGAAGTAGGAGGGCACTGACATCTGGCCTGGCTCTGGCTCAGCTAGAGGTCCTCCCCTTTGACACTGAAGCTCAACCTGAGCAGAGCTTTAGTGTGGCTTCTGCCTGCCATACATGCTCTACCATCAGGAGCCAGTAATTAAAAACAAAGCATAAACATCTGGGGGCATATTTAAAAGCCCCTAGCGCCACCGGAGTGGCATTTTTTTGACGCTCCAGTGGCGTTGCACCATTCCCCATATTTACAAGGTGGCGCTGAGCCACTTAAAATGGCTTACCACCACCTTGTAAATATGCCCTTACCGCCGCAGTCTGCTGTGGCAAAGGGGCGGACAATGAGTGTTGCTGTGGGGGTTCCACCGAAACACCCATTGCTTTTTGACCCTGACCCAGATTTACAAGGCTGGGGCAGTGGCAAAAGCTAAGGCCAAGTAATACCTGGTCTCAGAATGGTGATATGAGGAGAAATTGTTAATTTCTACTCAGGTTTTGCCCTTTCCATGTGTTCTGCATTCTGCAGCACACATGGAAAGAGCAAATCACCATTATTGATTGTTTATGTGCAGGAAGGTGCCAGCGCAGGCACCCTTGCAACATGGCGCAAGGGTGCTTGCGCTGGCGCTAGGCACCTTTTTTAGCGCCAGAGCTAGGGGAAATGCAGAGGTGTGCCGTATTTTTGTTAATAAGGCGCATCCCTGCATTTTGAAAATGTCAGAGCTCGGAGTTGCCAAATTTGGCATAACACCAGGCTCCAGCATTTTCTTGTAAATATACCCCTGGTGTTAAAAAGGAAAGAAAGAGCTAGCCACCTTGTGGATAAATTGCATAATGTTAAACCAGAAAACCTGGGACCAATCCTGCCTTCTCTGCTTGACCAAATCGTGTGATTCTAGGCAAACATTCTATTTTATAGAGCCTCTGTTTTCTTTGTTATCCCATACCAGAATACCTTCCTATACTTGAGACCAGGGTTTGCACTGTACAAAAATAGTCTGATGAATTAAGGTGAAACCCTTCTGCATGTTAAAGAAACACCTATTTATAATTTTAAAGAGACTTTCATATTTCCACATGGTGTTTGCTGCATGATTTAGATGCCATCTGTTTTCAGGGCTCAGCGCGTGCAGGGGCTCTTAGAGCCCACACAAACCCTTTTTGGGGCTCTGGCTTGACTCTCTCTGTAATTTGTTGGCTCGCCCAACTCTATTTCAACCAGGCCCTCCAAATGGCCGCCCAGAAGGCCAATATTAATCGTAGCGCTTCACGGCCTCCAGAAGGGTATGAATAGCTATGTAAATAATTAAAGCGGACCACTGAGACCTCGCAAGGGGTATGAAAAGCGCTAAATAACTGTTAACTCAATTTAATCCAGTGCAATATTTTAGCAGCAATGAGCCCGGAGAAGTAGACAAGTTATTAAAGCGACGACGAAAACGAACATGAGACAATCTTTCACACGCAATCAATCATTCATCCCCTGCAGGTTTCATGTCGATGCAAACATGAAAGCAGAAGTTGCAAAAGCCGCAGGCATGCAAATTCTGACAGAAGAACTGGAGGCCATGTGCTGTGCAGCGTCACGCCGAATGTTTACGACATGGCGTCCATCACCGCGGATTGCTTCTTCCTGTTTTCATGTGCCTTAAACTTTGAAGCGGGTTTGATGTCCTCTGAGAAATACTTGACTCGTTCTATTATACGAGCTTTCTTAAGGACTGATCCATCACTTTTCTGCTTAAAAATACTTTGCTTACAATGTATTTGATAGCAGTTAATTTGGTGAAGACGAAAAGACTGGAAAATCCCTACTTCCGCTTTTAAATGTGATGGAGCCTGGCACCATAGTCTTGCAATTAGCCTTAAAGGCCTCTTCCACTTGAGATGGCATACAGTCAAGGCCCTCGTAACAGCATTATAGGCCCTGGGGCAAAGCAGTGCACTGGGCCCTGCCTACACACCCACTCACATGAATAAAAATGCAAATGATCAATTAAATAAACATATTAAATTCTGGTCTGTTCATAGATTAGCATGGGGCCCCTATGCTTGTGGGGCCCCCGGGCAACTGCCCAGCGTGGCCATGCGTTAAGAGGGCACTGTCAACTGTCACACGTTATGCAAGCCTCTTTTTAACTACAACAAACTTACACAATGTATAGAGCCCGACCCTCTGTATTAGGGAGTCTGCTTCACAAACCACCACGCGCAGGTACGTTTCACGTGCAAAACAGTTATTTGTGGGTGCAAAATCTGAGATCTTGTTTCACAGCCTCAAGGTTTGCAGAGATGTGCGTCCAGCGAGGAATATCAATGTTGTGGAAAACCAGCTGGTACAAGAGAAACTTCACAGTATTAAGTTTCACTTCCAGGTTACAAACTGGAAAAAGGTTGTGACTGGCATGATGGCCTTGCAAAATACATGGAGCATGGAAAAATGTATATGTGTATGGATATTCACAAATGGTTTTCATACCATTTCTATGCAAAACCGCACCTCCAAAGGACACAGGCAAGCGTGCTCCAGAGTTCTAATGCAGAGAGACATTTAGAAGAGTTTTAAATGTGTTTTGTGCTAATGCACAAATCCACTAATATTCTGCTGCCAGTTGTCCACCCCCCCCAATCCAAAGGAGCATATTTACGTTCTGAATCCATCGCAAACAGTGCTTGTATGTCTACGATTGCTGTGTTGTTGGCTTTCTACTAAATATGTGTACATTTGTCCTTAAGACAAGAAAGCATATCAATTGCTCATCGGGGTTCAACCCTGATTACTGTTAGCATCCTGACTTCAAATTAAGATGTCATGTAGCACACCAATGGATCCTGTAGAAGAGAATAGCATATCTGTTTTCCTCATCCCAGTCTTTATTTTGCGAGCAATTGAACAACATGCAGACATTGTTTACCCATCCAAGCAAATTCAAAACCACTCCAATATGGCTTCCTTCATACTACCTGACCCGCCCTCCTGAAAAAGGAGGACGCCAACCCCCTACTTCCTGTTTTTACTGCATTGTACACAGGAGTTATTCCTATCTGAGAGTTATTAAGTTAAGAATATTGATATATGTATCGTTTTTATTTGTGAGGATTTGGTTTAGCAATCCTTATTGTGACCCATGGTCAATAATTTCACTTACTCGTGGAGCCTCAAAAAAAAAAAAAAAAGTCAAAAAGTTTTTATTGATTAAGACCCCGACGGGGATCAACAATGTAAAATGAAATGAAATTTCCAGAACCAAACTGTAAAACCAAGTGTACAGATACATAAAACATTTAAAACAATTTCAGAAAAGATTTTTAAAAATTGAATACAAAATAGCCTCAAAATGCAAATCTAATCACACCAAGACAAAACACAAGTATCCACAGGTCACCTGCAAAGGGATGCCCAGCACGAAGTCCTAAAGCACACAGTGCTCTCCACCTCTTTGAGGGATGAGTAAGAACTCCTTCCTCCAAAATGTTTAATAGCACAGAGATTTTCCCCAATCTCTGCTACAGTGCTGAGGCGGAAATAAGTCATTTTTCTACACTCCTAAATTGTCAAAATGAATTTGCCCTTAGGACACCCATGGGCAAATTGCTTTTCAGGCTCACATTTGTCCACAGCCAAAACATTACCCTTGGCTGTACCAGAGTATCTAGCAACTGGTGTTCTGTGTGCATCCAGAATTCATAGAGGAATGCACAGCAGTGTGTGCCTGCTACACCTCCTCTTCCTTTTAGTATTCTGACTTAGGGGTCGATTACGATGTCGGTCGGAAAGGCTCCGAATGGGATTCGGATTCTCAGAATCCGATTCAGAATCTATGTTTCCGACCGAATTGTATACATTTCCAACTGACCGATTACGATGCAAGGAAACCGTTCGGGCTGTCCGATTCGATTCCGAATGGCATTCGGACAGCTTGAGTCTTTCTGAGCCAAATCGTACAGCTCTATGGACACGGTTTCCGAGCAAGCGATTACGATGTCCGGTTCTGACAGCCATTCCGATTCGGTCTGCCCAACACTAAACGGCTGTCGGAATCCGACTTTGGGGGCCCACAGCAGGCCCCCCTTCACCCGTAGGCCTACGGTTGGGGCTCGTGAGGGTACCCAAGGGACCCCTCTTACCAACCATGCACAGTGTGGCAGGCACCTTGAGGTGCCCGCCACAGGGTGCAAGGTTTTCCCCAACCACCCCTTTCTTCAATGGGAGCCTGTGTTCTCGTTCAGAACACAGGCTCCCATTGAAGTCAATGCGAGTCCGACCGAACGATATTTGCAAGCATCGTAATTGGTAGGTTGGACTTGCAGAACCCGATTTGGTCAAAGACGATTCCTAAACCGATTCGGTCGGAAGAGTTTCCAAACGACATCATAATCAGCCCCTTAGTGTAGGACTCCCACAGAGGAAGATAGAATGGGGACAAGGGACAAACTTGTTCAATGCCTACAATTCAGGTCCTTGTACAGTAATACTCATGCAATGCGTACACAATTAAATTCAGGCTTCATTTCTAGGCCTGCCATGGTTCGAAATTAAGTAATTTACATTTTCCTACATAGGACCTCCGTGGCATGTGTAGCTGAAAGTGCTCACTGGCCAACATGGATGGAGATTTCTGCAGGGCACAGAAACAGCAGAACACATGATCAGTGCCAGGACCAAACTGTGACCACCAGCTCTCTCATAAAACCCTGAAACAACCAAATAGGGCCTGCGTTCCACTGACCTTCAACATCAGTACATATATACAACAGTGACCAACACTGTTTCAGAGAAGTATTGTGCCAGGCCACACATAGCATCTGAAACAGTTTCCCACTATGGCAAATGTCCTTGGTGCAGCCCCTCATTTTATAAAGTCGAAATGTCTTTCCACCTGTGCAGTCTCGCACATTTTCCTTTATTTTGCATTACATGTATTATGCAAAACTCTAGAGATAATGCCACTGCGCCACATTGCTTAAACAATAATCCTGTTGTGGGAGCATGTGAACCAGCGAACAAACCGAACGAGAGGAGTTGTTGTTGGCATCATGCGAGTTTTCATACTATCTTTTTTTATGTGAAATGCCTTCTCGCTTCTATTTTTTTTTTATGTGAAGTGCTGTGCCAGCATTTCACACAATAACCTATAATTTTTTGGCATTTGGCCTAACTTCCACAAAAGGAAATTGCGCGAGTTTCATCCGGCCTTAATATTTTTTTAATGCCCGACAGCTACATATTTTGCAGAGCTACCCATGTCTAAAAAAATACACAGTTGGGAAGCGTCGAGTATCACAGCTTTTCAACTTCGTACACCTCTTAAAATGACATCAAACCGGTATAATATTACATATGAACTAAACCATTTTCAAATGCAAATGTAGGTTTTGTGAAAACAAAACGTGACTACGCTCGTAAATTGAGCTATTTTCGCATTCTGGTTCAATTTATTTGGGCACATACCTTTGTGGGTCAGGCCAAGGCGAGCAGGCACTGAACAGTTACTTAAACGTTCCTCACACATGATAGCAGAATGGACAACAGAGTACCAACATCCCTATACGCAGGAAAGGTACAGTAAAGATAGCATCAGGGCAGGTTTTTGTCACACACATAGGGGCATATTAACAACCAGGCGATAGTCAATTATCGCCACTTTAGCGTCCGTTTTCGGACGGAAAGCGGCGATAATTCTATCGCCTAATCAGCAAGGTCACGGTATCGCGTGAATCCCTGCACTATCGCCCTTTCCCCCAACGCCCATCCTTGCATCTCTAATGAGATGCAAAGTGGGCGTTACTGGGCGTACCCCAGATGGGCTAAGTTCTGCAGCACACTTAGAAAGAGGAAAACTCCTCTGTTTTTGTGCAGGATAATCCTGCCTGCAATGCAGGAGCCCTAGAACCATGGTGCAAGGGTGCCTGCATTGGCTCTAGGCAGCATTTTGTGTGCCAGCACAAGGGAAAGAGAAGGAATGGGCATTATCTTGGTAAATATGCCACATTCATGCCCTCTCTATTTGAGGCAGTGCAGCAAGTTGGCTTGCTGAGTTGCGCTCTGTCAAATAATGATAAATCTAGGCCACAGTTTCTCTCTTTCCCTCATCTACGAACACTCAAGTTCAATCTTTCCCAAGCCCTGCTGTTCAGCCCATAGCCCATAGATAGGCAAACAAAAATCTCTTGCTTACTAATCGATACTGCATTCTGGTCTGGGCCCTATCCCAGTAAACTAACCGGGGCGAATAGGTGGGTTGGAGAGGGTGGAGACTGCTTTGGATCTATTGGTTCCAGTGCAACAGCGAGATGGAGGGCATGGGATGGATGCAGCAATGCAGGCAGGGCTCATTGGACAAGAGGTAATGGCTTCACTAGGTGTACCATACTGTCAGCACTCCAGTTGAGTGAGTCTGGCCCAAATCCCTTCAGGCTTGACAGGAAGGAGTACAAATCAGGATGTTCCATTTTTTTCTGTGACTGTTTCTCTACATGTTTCTCTTGGTCGGTCTTGGGATATGGGATCCTCAAGTAGGAATAATTGCTGGGCCAAAATAGGAAAACAAGCATTGGCATAGCTGATATGTCTCGGCTTAATAATGCATACAAACACAGGCATGTAGGTATGAAGTTTTCATGCAGTTGCAAATGAAAGCCGGATCTACTGGTTTTGTTAGTGCCAAGTGGTGGATATGGTGTTACTGGGGTTTGGTATGTGTGGTGATAATATTTGTGGGAATGTTGGGGGTGGTGGTGTTATTGGTGGTATTGTATTTATAGTGTTGGTACTAGTTTTGATGGTGTGGTGTAATGGTGATGTGTTTGTGGTATTGGTGGTTGTGTTATTGGTACTGGTCGTATTGGAGGTAGTATTTGTGGATTAATGGTGGTAGCAGTGGTAGTACTGGTGGATGTAATGGTGGTGTCTGGTGGTGGTGACATCTTCAAGGTATTGATCATGAGCGCACTGGTTTTGGTATAATAGCGGCTGTGGTGTTAGTGATATTGGTGGAGTATTGGTGGTATTGGTGGAAGAACTGGTGGTGTCCTGTGAAGGTGGCACTGGTGGTGGTATTGGTACTGGTGTTATTTGTCACATTGATGTTCTCATTTCACTGATTGGTATTTCCCAAAAGATCTTTATATGATTTTTGTTGAAGAAAATCAAGCAATGGCTCTAGATAATAGCGTAATCCCAAAAGAATAAGCAGGATTTAGGCCGGACAAACCAACTTTGCTTTACATCTTTGCACTTCATTATTTTACTAATAAAGCAATGTGTTTAGATGAGCTAAATGTCTGCTTCATAAATTTGAAATATGCTTTTGATCTAATGAATGGCCATCTATTATGGTCCAAACTGGCCACGTTGTGCCTACTTACGGGCTAGTGAAACTCTTATTAGCTCTGCACTCGGATACATGGCCTCGGGTTGGATATGACCGAGAACAAAAAGAGAGGGTTGTGTTTCAGAATTAAGCAGGGATGTATAACTGTCCCCTGCTGTTTCCCTTCTTCATATACAACCTACCTTCTGCCCCATAAAAGGCTAATGATAATTCTCCCAAATTAAATAGCACCTCAATGAATTTGCTGTTATATGCAGATGACATAGCCATTTTCAACCACACGTCTTTTGGGCTACAACAATAGGTGGCATCACTAGAAAATTAGTGTATGGGAATAGTCTGGGTATTAATACAACCAAAACAAAGGTGGTGCAATTTGGCTTTTACAAATTGCCATTTACCTGGAAAACCAATGGCCTAAATGTGGCGAGAGAGCAATATTTTATAAATGCTCATGAATAGTCGTCAATGACAGACTAACTATTAATGACCATGTGCAGCAGCTTTTTTCTAGGGCATCGACTGCAATGTCTGGAGTTTGCCGCATTAATTGTCAGTACAGGATGTTCAGTAAGTCCTTTGAAGGCTTATCTGGCTAAATGTGTCCCAGCTGCTGCCTATGACTTTCCAGGCCAGGCTCTGGTAGAAAACCCCAGATTTTAAAACAGTTTGAAGGGTACTTCCCATGAAAGGCCCTGACTATGGGCTCAGTAATTGGAGTAGAGGTTCTACACTTAGAGTCGAGCTTTAGATCACTCACACTTTTAAATAAAACTGCTTGTATACATTTTCTGTTTTATTTACCAGGATGAGATAAGAATTCAGTCACTGTACTCTGTCTGATGGATTTAATCAAGAGCTCAACTAAGTTTGCCCTTAAGACAAGACAGAAACCTAAGACTTTATGGTTTAAATATGGTTTGTATGTTGACCATAAACCAATCTTATTGAGTCAGACAGTGGTTGCACCGAAGAAGCAATTGAAGCAGATCTTTGCTATGCCATTCATTGCTGATAAATGCTTTTTTGAAAGAAAAAAAAAACCTTGCCCCTCTCTTATAAAGATAAGGAGACCCAAGGCATTGGCAACTATTTGTTGAGCATGTCTAATCCTAATGCCACAGGTTCTTACTATTGCAGATGGGGTGCACACTAATCAACATTGTCTCAGTGGGATTAAAAACTTGTTGAAGTGTTTTTGTCAATTCCGAAGGCCATATGAACTGGCACGTATTGAGAGGTGATATCCCTCGCATTTGGCATTAAGAATACAATTTCTTAAACCTTTATTCATAAAGACAGAACTACGCTGTTAGAAACGGGGTCTCTAGTTGGCAGTGGTTTGCACCCTGTCCAAGTAGGGATCCTCACTCTAGTCAGAGTAAGGGAGTCACACAGCTAAGATAACCCCTGCTCAGCCCCTTCGTAGCTTGGCACGAGCAGTGAGGCTTATCTCAGAGGCAATGTGTAAAGCATTTGTACACACACAGTAACACAGTGAAAACACTACAAAAAAAGTCCACACCAGTTTAGAAAATAGCCAATATTTATCTGAATAAAACAAGACCAAAACGACAAAAATCCAACATACACAAGTCAAACTATCACTTTTAGAAGCTTAAGCAAGTTTAGGCCATAGAAATGAATGGATGCATCTGTTTTAGCAGAAAGTACCTTAGATGCGTAAAAAATCAACGCTAGTGCAAGGAGCAGGGGAGAGGAGGTGCTGGAAAAGCAAAGCGATGTGTCTGTTCCTTACTACACAGGGGAGGTGATGCGTTGGTTCCTTACTGCCGGGGAAGGTGATGCGTTGGTTCCTTACTGCTAAGCAGGGGAAGTTATGCGTCGGTTCCTCACTGTCAGGTGAGGTGATGCATCGGTTCCTTCCTGGTAGGGGAAGTGATGCATTGATTTCCGGGCACACGACCTCGGTTCCTAACTGCGGTGCGGTGTCGATGAAGAATCGACATCGGTGGACGATGTGTCAAAAATCCAGATGCGCTGTGTCAGTGTGACAGCAGTGAAGTAGGCGCTGCATCAATTTTCCCACCACAAAGTAGGTGCTGCATTGATTCCACAGCTGCCAACCAGGTGCTGTGTCAGAACCAGAGCGTGTTGCATGGACGTTGGTGACATGGTGCTCGGGAATCACGCTGCGGCAATTTTTCTGACACACTGCGACAGCAAGCTGGGGCCTGCAGTGAAAGCCGTGGTCGATGCACCAATGGGAAACCATGCCTCGGGGCAGGCAGCGGTGATGCATAGAGAAAATAGGCACTGAGAACCGATGCATGGATTTTCTCCTGAAGATCACCAGATTCCACTTCCAAGGGCCTAGGAACTGGATTTGGCACAACTAGGCAAGTCAGTACTCTCAGCAGAAGAGCCCAGGCACTGGTAGGTGAAGCCTTTGATGGCCCTGAGACTTCTTAACAGGAGGCAAGCATGCACAAGCCCATGGTGAACCTTGGAGGCAGGATGTAGAAAGCAAAGTCCAGTCCTTTCACTCCCAGGACAGAAGCAGCAAGCAGGAGACCAGCACAACACAGCAATAGACAGAGTGGCAGTCGCTCCTACAGCATACAGCTCTTCTTCCTGGCAAAATGTCCTCAGTCCAGAAGTGTTCTGATTCTGAGGAGTCAGAAGTCCAAACCTAATTCCCCTTTCTGCATTTGAAGTAGGCAAACTTCAAACGAAAGTCTTTGTAGTGCACAAAACCCTGCCTTTCCCTGACTTGGATGCAGACACACTACAGGGGGGTGGAGACAGCTTTGCATGGTGGACAGGCACAGCCCTATTCAGGTGTCAGTGACAATACCTCATACCACTCTAGCTCAGGAAGGCCCATCAGCCTGGTGATGGGCCATCGGGATATGCAAGACACACCCCAGCTCCCTGTGTGACTGTCTAGAGTGAATGCACGAGAGCCCAACTGTCAGCCAACCCAGGCGTGTGTTCTACAGGCATACAAAGGCACAGAATGGTTAAGCAAAAAATGCCCACTTTCTAAAAGTAGTACGACAAGGAACCTAGCTACCGTTTTATGTGCTGCTATCTTCTTAAACAGACAAAGGGCCAATATATGATTTCATTGGTCCTGGTTATTTATTTAACCATTACTTCATCATTTCATTATGTCATTTTTTCATTTCATATAAGTCTGAAATGGAGAAAACACTATTTGTTTCAGACAAATGCAAGACAATAAATTGTGGACATGAAAAACTGCACACTATACATACAACTTTACAAATAATGCAAACAAATAGTTTCAAAATAATGTGACAAAACAATATACCAGTACACTGATGCCTGTGTACAAAGAAACAAAGATACACAGGCTGACTTAACGTTCCGACCAAACAGACAAGGGACTTGCTTTTATAATACCGGAGAGGAAGAATCTGTCAGTCCGGTAGCATAAGAGCCCACAATAACCAGATTACACCAAGTCAAAGCCCTGAAGAGAGTCCCACGAGTGTCACTGGGTCTTGAAATGCATCTGCACTCTTCCTTCCATTGAGGAAATGACAAATTATGAATATAAGTAGCTTTGAGGGATATTTAGCATTGACTCATCAACCTCTCTTACGATTGTTCCCAATGGCTAGCATCCCTCTAAGGACATTATGAACTATATACAATGGGATTGATTTATGTTTAAAGTTCTTGAAACAACTGACTGGTGTATTGTTTTGTCGCATTATTTTGAAACTATTTGTATGCATTATTTGTAAAGTTGTAACAGCCATGACATAGCCAATAGTCCTGGCTTGTTGTAGGTGTTATGTATTATAGATCTGGATGCAATGACAGAAGCGGGCGGCACACTATGCGAAGCACAGATTTGTAGCTTACATGTTTTTAAGTCACGCCCTTAATTACATCGACCACGCCCTTTTGAGAGATCCCCCCCAGTTTTTTCATCCCACTTAAAGCCCTGGTCCCACCCATAATCAGGAAGACAAAGGGGCAGATTTTCAATAAATTAACGCAGCGCGGTGCAGCAAGTCATTTTGCTGCGCTGCGTTAGTTTCGAAGCACAGGGATGCGACATATTTACGACAATATGTTGCATCTCTGTGCTTCCCCCTGTGCTGGCGCACAAACTGCTACCCTGTGCCGACGCAGGCACCCTTGCATGAGGCCTGCGTCACGGGCATGATTGTTTATGTGCAGGAAGGGTTCTCTTCCTGCATATAAATTATTCAGAAATGGCGTTTTACAACTTTTATGTGTGTTGAATTAGCACACATGGAACTTGTAAAACGTCATTTTTTCAATGATTGTTTATGTGCAGCAAGGGACACCTTCCTGTACATAAACAATTATTTGAGGTTTTTTCTTCATTCTACGTGTGCTGAAGAATGCAAAAACAACAGTTGATGGACAGAATGCAGAACAATGTCATACATTCACCCAGTACAGAGATCTGGGCCTAAATCCATCGTTTTTTTGCTCACCATGCCATTCCAGTTTGAACCCAGCCATATGCAAATCGGTCTTGACCCTGTGCCTCACGGGAACAGTCCAGCCCGAACTGCCAAGCCAGGTCCTCCCTGGACTGGAAACAAGCATCCTAGGTCCGGTTTCGGGGTTTCACCCCTCTTCAGCCAGGATAGCTTGATTCCAGTGGCATGGAGAGCACGGGACCCACGTCTGGGCATACCCGTCCCACTCGGGGTGACAAATGCAAAAACAACAGTTGATGGACAGAATGCAGAACAATGTCATACATTCACCCCAGTACAGAGATCTGGGCCTAAATCCATCGTTTTTTTGCTCACCATGCCATTCCAGTTTGAACCCAGCCATATGCAAATCAGTCTTGACCCTGTGCCTCATGGGAACAGTCCAGCCCGAACTGCCAAGCCAGGTCCTCCCTGGACTGGAAACAAGCATCCTAGGACCGGTTTCGGGGTTTCACCCCTCTTCAGCCAGGATAGCTTGATTCCAGTGGCATGGAGAGCACGGGACCCACGTCTGGGCATACCCGTCCCACTCGGGGTGACAAATGCAAAAACAACAGTTGATGGACAGAATGCAGAACAATGTCATACATTCACCCCAGTACAGAGATCTGGGCCTAAATCCATCGTTTTTTGCTCACCATGCCATTCCAGTCTGAACCCAGCCATATGCAAATCAGTCTTGACCCTGTGCCTCATGGGAACAGTCCAGCCCGAACTGCCAAGCCAGGTCCTCCCTGGACTGGAAACAAGCATCCTAGGACCGGTTTCGGGGTTTCACCCCTCTTCAGCCAGGATAGCTTGATTCCAGTGGCATGGAGAGCACGGGACCCACGTCTGGGCATACCCGTCCCACTCGGGGTGACAAATGCAATAACAACAGTTGATGGACAGAATGCAGAACAATGTCATACATTCACCCCAGTACAGAGATCTGGGCCTAAATCCATCGTTTTTTTGCTCACCATGCCATTCCAGTTTGAACCCAGCCATATGCAAATCAGTCTTGACCCTGTGCCTCATGGGAACAGTCCAGCCCGAACTGCCAAGCCAGGTCCTCCCTGGACTGGAAACAAGCATCCTAGGACCGGTTTTGGGGTTTCACCCCTCTTCAGCCAGGATAGCTTGATTCCAGTGGCATGGAGAGCACGGGACCCACGTCTGGGCATACCCGTCCCACTCGGGGTGACAAATGCAAAAACAACAGTTGATGGACAGAATGCAGAACAATGTCATACATTCACCCCAGTACAGAGATCTGGGCCTAAATCCATCGTTTTTTGCTCACCATGCCATTCCAGTTTGAACCCAGCCATATGCAAATCAGTCTTGACCCTGTGCCTCATGGGAACAGTCCAGCCCGAACTGCCAAGCCAGGTCCTCCCTGGACTGGAAACAAGCATCCTAGGACCGGTTTCGGGGTTTCACCCTCTTCAGCCAGGATAGCTTGATTCCAGTGGCATGGAGAGCACGGGACCCACGTCTGGGCATACCCGTCCCACTCGGGGTGACAAATGCAAAAACAACAGTTGATGGACAGAATGCAGAACAATGTCATACATTCACCCCAGTACAGAGATCTGGGCCTAAATCCATCGTTTTTTTGCTCACCATGCCATTCCAGTTTGAACCCAGCCATATGCAAATCAGTCTTGACCCTGTGCCTAATGGGAACAGTCCAGCCCGAACTGCCAAGCCAGGTCCTCCCTGGACTGGAAACAAGCATCCTAGGACCGGTTTCGGGGTTTCACCCTCTTCAGCCAGGATAGCTTGATTCCAGTGGCATGGAGAGCACGGGACCCACGTCTGGGCATACCCGTCCCACTCGGGGTGACAAATGCAAAAACAACAGTTGATGGACAGAATGCAGAACAATGTCATACATTCACCCCAGTACAGAGATCTGGGTCTAAATCCATCGTTTTTTGCTCACCATGCCATTCCAGTTTGAACCCAGCCATATGCAAATCAGTCTTGACCCTGTGCCTCATGGGAACAGTCCAGCCCGAACTGCCAAGCCAGGTCCTCCCTGGACTGGAAACAAGCATCCTAGGACCGGTTTCGGGGTTTCACCCCTCTTCAGCCAGGATAGCTTGATTCCAGTGGCATGGAGAGCACGGGACCCACGTCTGGGCATACCCGTCCCACTCGGGGTGACAAATGCAAAAACAACAGTTGATGGACAGAATGCAGAACAATGTCATACATTCACCCCAGTACAGAGATCTGGGCCTAAATCCATCGTTTTTTGCTCACCATGCCATTCCAGTTTGAACCCAGCCATATGCAAATCAGTCTTGACCCTGTGCCTCATGGGAACAGTCCAGCCCGAACTGCCAAGCCAGGTCCTCCCTGGACTGGAAACAAGCATCCTAGGACCGGTTTCGGGGTTTCACCCCTCTTCAGCCAGGATAGCTTGATTCCAGTGGCATGGAGAGCACGGGACCCACGTCTGAGCATACCCGTCCCACTCGGGGTGACAAATGCAAAACAACAGTTGATGGACAGAATGCAGAACAATGTCATACATTCACCGCAGTACAGAGATCTGGGCCTAAATCCATCGTTTTTTTGCTCACCATGCCATTCCAGTTTGAACCCAGCCATATGCAAATCAGTCTTGACCCTGTGCCTCATGGGAACAGTCCAGCCCGAACTGCCAAGCCAGGTCCTCCCTGGACTGGAAACAAGCATCCTAGGACCGGTTTCGGGGTTTCACCCCTCTTCAGCCAGGATAGCTTGATTCCAGTGGCATGGAGAGCACGGGACCCACGTCTGGGCATACCCGTCCCACTCGGGGTGACAAATGCAAAAACAACAGTTGATGGACAGAATGCAGAACAATGTCATACATTCACCCCAGTACAGAGATCTGGGCCTAAATCCATCGTTTTTTTGCTCACCATGCCATTCCAGTTTGAACCCAGCCATATGCAAATCAGTCTTGACCCTGTGCCTCATGGGAACAGTCCAGCCCGAACTGCCAAGCCAGGTCCTCCCTGGACTGGAAACAAGCATCCTAGGACCGGTTTCGGGGTTTCACCCTCTTCAGCCAGGATAGCTTGATTCCAGTGGCATGGAGAGCACGGGACCCACGTCTGGGCATACCCGTCCCACTCGGGGTGACAAATGCAAAAACAACAGTTGATGGACAGAATGCAGAACAATGTCATACATTCACCCCAGTACAGAGATCTGGGCCTAAATCCATCGTTTTTTGCTCACCATGCCATTCCAGTTTGAACCCAGCCATATGCAAATCAGTCTTGACCCTGTGCCTCATGGGAACAGTCCAGCCCGAACTGCCAAGCCAGGTCCTCCCTGGACTGGAAACAAGCATCCTAGGACCAGTTTCGGGGTTTCACCCCTCTTCAGCCAGGATAGCTTGATTCCAGTGGCATGGAGAGCGCGGGACCCACGTCTGGGCATACCCGTCCCACTCGGGGTGACAAATGCAAAAACAACAGTTGATGGACAGAATGCAGAACAATGTCATACATTCACCCCAGTACAGAGATCTGGGCCTAAATCCATCGTTTTTTTGCTCACCATGCCATTCCAGTTTGAACCCAGCCATATGCAAATCAGTCTTGACCCTGTGCCTCATGGGAACAGTCCAGCCCGAACTGCCAAGCCAGGTCCTCCCTGGACTGGAAACAAGCATCCTAGGACCGGTTTCGGGGTTTCACCCCTCTTCAGCCAGGATAGCTTGATTCCAGTGGCATGGAGAGCACGGGACCCACGTCTGGGCATACCCGTCCCACTCGGGGTGACAAATGCAAAAACAACAGTTGATGGACAGAATGCAGAACAATGTCATACATTCACCCCAGTACAGAGATCTGGGCCTAAATCCATCGTTTTTGCTCACCATGCCATTCCAGTTTGAACCCAGCCATATGCAAATCAGTCTTGACCCTGTGCCTCATGTGAACAGTCCAGCCCGAACTGCCAAGCCAGGTCCTCCCTGGACTGGAAACAAGCCTCCTAGGACCGGTTTCGGGGTTTCACCCCTCTTCAGCCAGGATAGCTTGATTCCAGTGGCATGGAGAGCACGGGACCCACGTCTGGGCATACCCGTCCCACTCGGGGTGACAAATGCAAAAACAACAGTTGATGGACAGAATGCAGAACAATGTCATACATTCACCCCAGTACAGAGATCTGGGCCTAAATCCATTGTTTTTTTGCTCACCATGCCATTCCAGTTTGAACCCAGCCATATGCAAATCAGTCTTGACCCTGTGCCTCATGGGAACAGTCCAGCCCGAACTGCCAAGCCAGGTCCTCCCTGGACTGGAAACAAGCATCCTAGGACCGGTTTCGGGGTTTCACCCTCTTCAGCCAGGATAGCTTGATTCCAGTGGCATGGAGAGCACGGGACCCACGTCTGGGCATACCCGTCCCACTCGGGGTGACAAATGCAAAAACAACAGTTGATGGACAGAATGCAGAACAATGTCATACATTCACCCCAGTACAGAGATCTGGGCCTAAATCCATCGTTTTTTTGCTCACCATGCCATTCCAGTTTGAACCCAGCCATATGCAAATCAGTCTTGACCCTGTGCCTCATGGGAACAGTCCAGCCCGAACTGCCAAGCCAGGTCCTCCCTGGACTGGAAACAAGCATCCTAGGACCGGTTTCGGGGTTTCACCCCTCTTCAGCCAGGATAGCTTGATTCCAGTGGCATGGAGAGCACGGGACCCACGTCTGGGCATATCCGTCCCACTCGGGGTGACAAATGCAAAAACAACAGTTGATGGACAGAATGCAGAACAATGTCATACATTCACCCCAGTACAGAGATCTGTGCCTAAATCCATCGTTTTTTGCTCACCATGCCATTCCAGTTTGAACCCAGCCATATGCAAATCAGTCTTGACCCTGTGCCTCATGGGAACAGTCCAGCCCGAACTGCCAAGCCAGGTCCTCCCTGGACTGGAAACAAGCATCCTAGGACCGGTTTCGGGGTTTCACCCCTCTTCAGCCAGGATAGCTTGATTCCAGTGGCATGGAGAGCACGGGTCCCACGTCTGGGCATACCCATCCCACTCGGGGTGACAAATGCAAAACAACAGTTGATGGACAGAATGCAGAACAATGTCATACATTCACCCCAGTACAGAGATCTGTGCCTAAATCCATCGTTTTTGCTCACCATGCCATTCCAGTTTGAACCCAGCCATATGCAAATCAGTCTTGACCCTGTGCCTCATGGGAACAGTCCAGCCCGAACTGCCAAGCCAGGTCCTCCCTGGACTGGAAACAAGCATCCTAGGACCGGTTTCGGGGTTTCACCCCTCTTCAGCCAGGATAGCTTGATTCCAGTGGCATGGAGAGCACGGGACCCACGTCTGGGCATACCCGTCCCACTCGGGGTGACAAATGCAAAAACAACAGTTGATGGACAGAATGCAGAACAATGTCATACATTCACCCCAGTACAGAGATCTGGGCCTAAATCCATCGTTTTTTGCTCACCATGCCATTCCAGTTTGAACCCAGCCATATGCAAATCAGTCTTGACCCTGTGCCTCATGGGAACAGTCCAGCCCGAACTGCCAAGCCAGGTCCTCCCTGGACTGGAAACAAGCATCCTAGGACCGGTTTCGGGGTTTCACCCCTCTTCAGCCAGGATAGCTTGATTCCAGTGGCATGGAGAGCACGGGACCCACGTCTGGGCATACCCGTCCCACTCGGGGTGACAAATGCAAAAACAACAGTTGATGGACAGAATGCAGAACAATGTCATACATTCACCCCAGTACAGAGATCTGGGCCTAAATCCATCGTTTTTTGCTCACCATGCCATTCCAGTTTGAACCCAGCCATATGCAAATCAGTCTTGACCCTGTGCCTCATGGGAACAGTCCAGCCCGAACTGCCAAGCCAGGTCCTCCCTGGACTGGAAACAAGCATCCTAGGACCGGTTTCGGGGTTTCACCCCTCTTCAGCCAGGATAGCTTGATTCCAGTGGCATGGAGAGCACGGGACCCACGTCTGGGCATACCCGTCCCACTCGGGGTGACAAATGCAAAAACAACAGTTGATGGACAGAATGCAGAACAATGTCATCCATTCACCCCAGTACAGAGATCTGGGCCTAAATCCATCGTTTTTTTGCTCACCATGCCATTCCAGTTTGAACCCAGCCATATGCAAATCAGTCTTGACCCTGTGCCTCATGGGAACAGTCCAGCCCGAACTGCCAAGCCAGGTCCTCCCTGGACTGGAAACAAGCATCCTAGGACCGGTTTCGGGGTTTCACCCCTCTTCAGCCAGGATAGCTTGATTCCAGTGGCATGGAGAGCACGGGACCCACGTCTGGGCATACCCGTCCCACTCGGGGTGACAAATGCAAAAACAACAGTTGATGGACAGAATGCAGAACAATGTCATACATTCACCCCAGTACAGAGATCTGGGCCTAAATCCATCGTTTTTTGCTCACCATGCCATTCCAGTTTGAACCCAGCCATATGCAAATCAGTCTTGACCCTGTGCCTCATGGGAACAGGCCAGCCCGAACTGCCAAGCCAGGTCCTCCCTGGACTGGAAACAAGCATCCTAGGACCGGTTTCGGGGTTTCACCCCTCTTCAGCCAGGATAGCTTGATTCCAGTGGCATGGAGAGCACGGGACCCACGTCTGGGCATACCCGTCCCACTCGGGGTGACAAATGCAAAAACAACAGTTGATGGACAGAATGCAGAACAATGTCATACATTCACCCCAGTACAGAAATCTGGGCCTAAATCCATCGTTTTTTGCTCACCATGCCATTCCAGTTTGAACCCAGCCATATGCAAATCAGTCTTGACCCTGTGCCTCATGGGAACAGTCCAGCCCGAACTGCCAAGCCAGGTCCTCCCTGGACTGGAAACAAGCATCCTAGGACCGGTTTAGGGTTTCACCCTCTTCAGCCAGGATAGCTTGATTCCAGTGGCATGGAGAGCACGGGACCCAAGTCTGGGCATACCCGTCCCACTCGGGGTGACAAATGCAAAAACAACAGTTGATGGACAGAATGCAGAACAATGTCATACATTCACCCCAGTACAGAGATCTGGGCCTAAATCCATCGTTTTTTGCTCACCATGCCATTCCAGTTTGAACCCAGCCATATGCAAATCAGTCTTGACCCTGTGCCTCATGTGAACAGTCCAGCCCGAACTGCCAAGCCAGGTCCTCCCTGGACTGGAAACAAGCCTCCTAGGACCGGTTTCGGGGTTTCACCCCTCTTCAGCCAGGATAGCTTGATTCCAGTGGCATGGAGAGCACGGGACCCACGTCTGGGCATACCCGTCCCACTCGGGGTGACAAATGCAAAAACAACAGTTGATGGACAGAATGCAGAACAATGTCATACATTCACCCCAGTACAGAGATCTGGGCCTAAATCCATTGTTTTTTGCTCACCATGCCATTCCAGTTTGAACCCAGCCATATGCAAATCAGTCTTGACCCTGTGCCTCATGGGAACAGTCCAGCCCGAACTGCCAAGCCAGGTCCTCCCTGGACTGGAAACAAGCATCCTAGGACCGGTTTCGGGGTTTCACCCCTCTTCAGCCAGGATAGCTTGATTCCAGTGGCATGGAGAGCACGGGACCCACGTCTGGGCATACCCGTCCCACTCGGGGTGACAAATGCAAAAACAACAGTTGATGGACAGAATGCAGAACAATGTCATACATTCACCCCAGTACAGAGATCTGGGCCTAAATCCATCGTTTTTTGCTCACCATGCCATTCCAGTTTGAACCCAGCCATATGCAAATCAGTCTTGACCCTGTGCCTCATGGGAACAGTCCAGCCCGAACTGCCAAGCCAGGTCCTCCCTGGACTGGAAACAAGCATCCTAGGACCGGTTTCGGGGTTTCACCCCTCTTCAGCCAGGATAGCTTGATTCCAGTGGCATGGAGAGCACGGGACCCACGTCTGGGCATATCCGTCCCACTCGGGGTGACAAATGCAAAAACAACAGTTGATGGACAGAATGCAGAACAATGTCATACATTCACCCCAGTACAGAGATCTGTGCCTAAATCCATCGTTTTTTGCTCACCATGCCATTCCAGTTTGAACCCAGCCATATGCAAATCAGTCTTGACCCTGTGCCTCATGGGAACAGTCCAGCCCGAACTGCCAAGCCAGGTCCTCCCTGGACTGGAAACAAGCATCCTAGGACCGGTTTCGGGGTTTCACCCCTCTTCAGCCAGGATAGCTTGATTCCAGTGGCATGGAGAGCACGGGTCCCACGTCTGGGCATACCCATCCCACTCGGGGTGACAAATGCAAAACAACAGTTGATGGACAGAATGCAGAACAATGTCATACATTCACCCCAGTACAGAGATCTGTGCCTAAATCCATCGTTTTTTGCTCACCATGCCATTCCAGTTTGAACCCAGCCATATGCAAATCAGTCTTGACCCTGTGCCTCATGGGAACAGTCCAGCCCGAACTGCCAAGCCAGGTCCTCCCTGGACTGGAAACAAGCATCCTAGGACCGGTTTCGGGGTTTCACCCCTCTTCAGCCAGGATAGCTTGATTCCAGTGGCATGGAGAGCACGGGACCCACGTCTGGGCATACCCGTCCCACTCGGGGTGACAAATGCAAAAACAACAGTTGATGGACAGAATGCAGAACAATGTCATACATTCACCCCAGTACAGAGATCTGGGCCTAAATCCATCGTTTTTTGCTCACCATGCCATTCCAGTTTGAACCCAGCCATATGCAAATCAGTCTTGACCCTGTGCCTCATGGGAACAGTCCAGCCCGAACTGCCAAGCCAGGTCCTCCCTGGACTGGAAACAAGCATCCTAGGACCGGTTTCGGGTTTCACCCCTCTTCAGCCAGGATAGCTTGATTCCAGTGGCATGGAGAGCACGGGACCCACGTCTGGGCATACCCGTCCCACTCGGGGTGACAAATGCAAAAACAACAGTTGATGGACAGAATGCAGAACAATGTCATACATTCACCCCAGTACAGAGATCTGGGCCTAAATCCATCGTTTTTTTGCTCACCATGCCATTCCAGTTTGAACCCAGCCATATGCAAATCAGTCTTGACCCTGTGCCTCATGGGAACAGTCCAGCCCGAACTGCCAAGCCAGGTCCTCCCTGGACTGGAAACAAGCATCCTAGGACCGGTTTCGGGGTTTCACCCCTCTTCAGCCAGGATAGCTTGATTCCAGTGGCATGGAGAGCACGGGACCCACGTCTGGGCATACCCGTCCCACTCGGGGTGACAAATGCAAAAACAACAGTTGATGGACAGAATGCAGAACAATGTCATCCATTCACCCCAGTACAGAGATCTGGGCCTAAATCCATCGTTTTTTTGCTCACCATGCCATTCCAGTTTGAACCCAGCCATATGCAAATCAGTCTTGACCCTGTGCCTCATGGGAACAGTCCAGCCCGAACTGCCAAGCCAGGTCCTCCCTGGACTGGAAACAAGCATCCTAGGACCGGTTTCGGGGTTTCACCCCTCTTCAGCCAGGATAGCTTGATTCCAGTGGCATGGAGAGCACGGGACCCACGTCTGGGCATACCCGTCCCACTCGGGGTGACAAATGCAAAAACAACAGTTGATGGACAGAATGCAGAACAATGTCATACATTCACCCCAGTACAGAGATCTGGGCCTAAATCCATCGTTTTTTGCTCACCATGCCATTCCAGTTTGAACCCAGCCATATGCAAATCAGTCTTGACCCTGTGCCTCATGGGAACAGGCCAGCCCGAACTGCCAAGCCAGGTCCTCCCTGGACTGGAAACAAGCATCCTAGGACCGGTTTCGGGGTTTCACCCCTCTTCAGCCAGGATAGCTTGATTCCAGTGGCATGGAGAGCACGGGACCCACGTCTGGGCATACCCGTCCCACTCGGGGTGACAAATGCAAAAACAACAGTTGATGGACAGAATGCAGAACAATGTCATACATTCACCCCAGTACAGAAATCTGGGCCTAAATCCATCGTTTTTTTGCTCACCATGCCATTCCAGTTTGAACCCAGCCATATGCAAATCAGTCTTGACCCTGTGCCTCATGGGAACAGTCCAGCCCGAACTGCCAAGCCAGGTCCTCCCTGGACTGGAAACAAGCATCCTAGGACCGGTTTAGGGGTTTCACCCCTCTTCAGCCAGGATAGCTTGATTCCAGTGGCATGGAGAGCACGGGACCCAAGTCTGGGCATACCCGTCCCACTCGGGGTGACAAATGCAAAAACAACAGTTGATGGACAGAATGCAGAACAATGTCATACATTCACCCCAGTACAGAGATCTGGGCCTAAATCCATCGTTTTTTGCTCACCATGCCATTCCAGTTTGAACCCAGCCATATGCAAATCAGTCTTGACCCTGTGCCTCATAGGAACAGTCCAGCCCGAACTGCCAAGCCAGGTCCTCCCTGGACTGGAAACAAGCATCCTAGGACCCGTTTCGGGGTTTCTCCCCTCTTCAGCCAGGATAGCTTGATTCCAGTGGCATGGAGAGCACGGGACCCACGTCTGGGCATACCCGTCCCACTCGGGGTGACAAATGCAAAAACAACAGTTGATGGACAGAATGCAGAACAATGTCATACATTCACCCCAATACAGAGATCTGGGCCTAAATCCATCGTTTTTTTGCTCACCATGCCATTCCAGTTTGAACCCAGCCATATGCAAATCAGTCTTGACCCTGTGCCTCATGGGAACAGTCCAGCCCGAACTGCCAAGCCAGGTCCTCCCTGGACTGGAAACAAGCATCCTAGGACCGGTTTCGGGGTTTCACCCTCTACAGCCAGGATAGCTTGATTCCAGTGGCATGGAGAGCACGGGACCCACGTCTGGGCATACCCGTCCCACTCGGGGTGACAAATGCAAAAACAACAGTTGATGGACAGAATGCAGAACAATGTCATACATTCACCCCAGTACAGAGATCTGGGCCTAAATCCATCGTTTTTTGCTCACCATGCCATTCCAGTTTGAACCCAGCCATATGCAAATCAGTCTTGACCCTGTGCCTCATGGGAACAGTCCAGCCCGAACTGCCAAGCCAGGTCCTCCCTGGACTGGAAACAAGCATCCTAGGACCGGTTTCGGGGTTTCACCCCTCTTCAGCCAGGATAGCTTGATTCCAGTGGCATGGAGAAGCACGGGACCCACGTCTGGGCATACCCGTCCCACTCGGGGTGACAAATGCAAAAACAACAGTTGATGGACAGAATGCAGAACAATGTCATACATTCACCCCAGTACAGAGATCTGGGCCTAAATCCATCGTTTTTTTGCTCACCATGCCATTCCAGTTTGAACCCAGCCATATGCAAATCAGTCTTGACCCTGTGCCTCATGGGAACAGGCCAGCCCGAACTGCCAAGCCAGGTCCTCCCTGGACTGGAAACAAGCATCCTAGGACCGGTTTCGGGGTTTCACCCCTCTTCAGCCAGGATAGCTTGATTCCAGTGGCATGGAGAGCACGGGACCCACGTCTGGGCATACCCGTCCCACTCGGGGTGACAAATGCAAAAACAACAGTTGATGGACAGAATGCAGAACAATGTCATACATTCACCCCAGTACAGAGATCTGGGCCTAAATCCATCGTTTTTGCTCACCATGCCATTCCAGTTTGAACCCAGCCATATGCAAATCAGTCTTGACCCTGTGCCTCATGGGAACAGTCCAGCCCGAACTGCCAAGCCAGGTCCTCCCTGGACTGGAAACAAGCATCCTAGGACCGGTTTGGGGTTTCACCCCTCTTCAGCCAGGATAGCTTGATTCCAGTGGCATGGAGAGCACGGGACCCACGTCTGGGCATACCCGTCCCACTCGGGGTGACAAATGCAAAAACAACAGTTGATGGACAGAATGCAGAACAATGTCATACATTCACCCCAGTACAGAGATCTGGGCCTAAATCCATCGTTTTTGCTCACCATGCCATTCCAGTTTGAACCCAGCCATATGCAAATCAGTCTTGACCCTGTGCCTCATGGGAACAGGCCAGCCCGAACTGCCAAGCCAGGTCCTCCCTGGACTGGAAACAAGCATCCTAGGACCGGTTTCGGGGTTTCACCCCTCTTCAGCCAGGATAGCTTGATTCCAGTGGCATGGAGAGCACGGGACCCACTTCTGGGCATACCCGTCCCACTCGGGGTGACAAATGCAAAAACAACAGTTGATGGACAGAATGCAGAACAATGTCATACATTCACCCCAGTACAGAGATCTGGGCCTAAATCCATCGTTTTTTGCTCACCATGCCATTCCAGTTTGAACCCAGCCATATGCAAATCAGTCTTGACCCTGTGCCTCATGGGAACAGTCCAGCCCGAACTGCCAAGCCAGGTCCTCCCTGGACTGGAAACAAGCATCCTAGGACCGGTTTCGGGGTTTCACCCCTCTTCAGCCAGGATAGCTTGATTCCAGTGGCATGGAGAGCACGGGACCCACGTCTGGGCATACCCGTCCCACTCGGGGTGACAAATGCAAAAACAACAGTTGATGGACAGAATGCAGAACAATGTCATACATTCACCCCAGTACAGAGATCTGGGCCTAAATCCATCGTTTTTTTGCTCACCATGCCATTCCAGTTTGAACCCAGCCATATGCAAATCAGTCTTGACCCTGTGCCTCATGGGAACAGTCCAGCCCGAACTGCCAAGCCAGGTCCTCCCTGGACTGGAAACAAGCATCCTAGGACCGGTTTCGGGGTTTCACCCTCTTCAGCCAGGATAGCTTGATTCCAGTGGCATGGAGAGCACGGGACCCACGTCTGGGCATACCCGTCCCACTCGGGATGACAAATGCAAAAACAACAGTTGATGGACAGAATGCAGAACAATGTCATACATTCACCCCAATACAGAGATCTGGGCCTAAATCCATCGTTTTTTTGCTCACCATGCCATTCCAGTTTGAACCCAGCCATATGCAAATCAGTGTTGACCCTGTGCCTCATGGGAACAGTCCAGCCCGAACTGCCAAGCCAGGTCCTCCCTGGACTGGAAACAAGCATCCTAGGACCGGTTTCGGGGTTTCACCCCTCTACAGCCAGGATAGCTTGATTCCAGTGGCATGGAGAGCACGGGACCCACGTCTGGGCATACCCGTCCCACTCGGGGTGACAAATGCAAAAACAACAGTTGATGGACAGAATGCAGAACAATGTCATACATTCACCCCAGTACAGAGATCTGGGCCTAAATCCATCGTTTTTTGCTCACCATGCCATTCCAGTTTGAACCCAGCCATATGCAAATCAGTCTTGACCCTGTGCCTCATGGGAACAGTCCAGCCCGAACTGCCAAGCCAGGTCCTCCCTGGACTGGAAACAAGCATCCTAGGACCGGTTTCGGGTTTCACCCCTCTTCAGCCAGGATAGCTTGATTCCAGTGGCATGGAGAGCACGGGACCCACGTCTGGGCATACCCGTCCCACTCGGGGTGACAAATGCAAAAACAACAGTTGATGGACAGAAAGCAGAACAATGTCATACATTCACCCCAGTACAGAGATCTGGGCCTAAATCCATCGTTTTTTGCTCACCATGCCATTCCAGTTTGAACCCAGCCATATGCAAATCAGTCTTGACCCTGTGCCTCATGGGAACAGTCCAGCCCGAACTGCCAAGCCAGGTCCTCCCTGGACTGGAAACAAGCATCCTAGGACCGGTTTCGGGGTTTCACCCCTCTTCAGCCAGGATAGCTTGATTCCAGTGGCATGGAGAGCACGGGACCCACGTCTGGGCATACCCGTCCCACTCGGGGTGACAAATGCAAAAACAACAGCACGCATAGAAAGAGGAAAAAAAACTAGGAGAAATTAATACATTTCTCCTCGTTGCGCCTCCCTATGCCTCCCCTGGGGAGGCGCACCATTCAGACGCATTTCCAGATTTACGATTTCTTGTAAATCTGGAAATGTGTCGGGTTCCATGGGTGTTGCGTGGGAACACCCACAGCAAAACCCATGGAACGCCACTTTCACACAAAGTGCTGCGTGCAAAGGGGCCGTATTTGCAAGGACAGGAAAAGCCACGCAAGGTGGCTTTTCCTGTCCCTGTAAGTATGGGGCAGAAAAATGCCCTGCCAGTGCGTCACAAAAAGTGACGCACTGGCGGCGCAAGGGGCTTGTAAATCTGCCCCAAAGTCTGTAAGACACAGTAGGTATAATCACCTCAGCATTCACCATTCTAACTGTGACATTAAACACCAGCAGCCACCCTGTGAGCAGCATCTGAACAAGAGCAAGAGGTGACGTCTTTCAGCAGACCTGAATGTATATAGTGAGGTAATCGTGGCGGGTACCATGGTAGCAAGTCCGAATCAGAAACAGCGGTTTCTCTCTAATTAAAAAGGAACTTCGGAGACGCACTCTGTGCTGATTAAAAAGCATAACTTACTTCCCTCTTCGCCTCCTCAGCATTTTCAGTCTCTGTGCTCACGAGGCCATTGCAGTGAGCGCTGGTAATGCATTTGGGTTATTGGAACTGAAGGCTTCGTTGAGTTGGCAGTTTTGGAAAGAAAGATTGATCCATTCGGATGCTGGCTTCCTGGTAATTCTGAGAATATTTTTCCGTTAAATGTCAGCTTTTATGTGTTCCTGAAGGCCAGAGATGACCACCACCTTGGCGCAGGTATTTCAGCATGCGGAGGACCGTCTGTGGAAGTGATGTTTTTCAGACTACTCCAAAAGTCACTACTTATTGTATTTCATCAAAACAAAACAAAACATTTGTGTTTGGATACATTCAATAGATACTGGCGACTAGCTTTACTCTGGCTATAGGAAAATGTGCACCTTTTTCTTATCTGTCTTATCAGCGACTTAATTTGATGCCAGCCGGTGATGAGCATCCTTCTTTCTCTACTTCCAGTCTCACTCATCAGCACCGTAAATTCATGTTAACTGGGTTCTACAGTGCTCAATAGGGCAAAATCATGAACATGTTCATTTTCCCGCCCATCTATTACTTGTATATAATAAGAAAGCCTTTATACCAGGAGTACGTTCGATTCCTTTCATACTGATTACATACTGTAAGCACACCTATACCAATAAGCCTCAATATTTTAATACAATCTACTCTAATCCTTTCCATCATTCAGACGTCTGCACTGTATTGCACACGCTGTACCCTTACAAACAACCTGTACCCATCAGCCCATTTCCTCTAGTATGTATCATTCAAGATTTATTCGAAATGTAGGCACCCCCTTGCCAGAGGCATTGAGAGGGGCTTTGCTGCACCTGTGCAAGATAGCCTTTACTGTAATACAACTGCTCAAACAAGGCCCTCTCAAATAATTCTTGCATAATCCTTCACTTGACTGCCCTAACAACTCTGTTTTAGGTCTCTTGGGTATAGATAGCTTTAGATTTGTGTCGGAGGCCTATAGTTTCCAATAAATTACACATGCATGGACTTGGCTTTGGTTCAGCCTCTTGCTCATGATTGGATGGCTATATTGACTGTCTCACATCTCTGCTACTGATTTGATGAGTTTCCTCACAATTGTTGTGCTTGTCCGAACCGGGAGCATATCAGTCCCACAGTCTTTTATTGGTTGATGTATTCTTCCACTGTTACCCTCAGACCTTGTCTTGCAATGTATATGAGGGGCTATTCTGTCTTTCCCTCCCTCTCTGTTCCTGCTTACACTTCTCTTCTACAGCTCATCCCTGCCTCCACCTCATTTCCCTACCCCACACAATGTCCTATTGCCCTACCCTTTGATATTTTTTATCACATGCCATGCTCTCAGCAGTCAAAACAAAACAAGAGGTTGCCCATACCACCCCTCAACACACATCAACTTTCAAAGTTGTGGAGCCCATTTAATTGGACCAGTTTGGATACTTCAAATGCCTGACAAGGAACTAGTGGTCAATGGAAGATTGCTCCAAGTGACTCCTTGACTTGTATGACTACCTCCAATGTGGATTAGTAAATGGAATCATCACATAAAAATCTTTCACTATAATTAGCTCAGGGGACAAGGAGTTGACAAATATTGTTATTAGAAACTGTATGTCAATTTTTGTTTTCATATAATATAATATGTGTATATTTGTACATAATTAGAGACTCCAATGGACTATAGATATATTTTTGGTGGCATTTCCATTTAGTGATATTCAGGAATTAAAGATGCTTGATTAAATCTAGTGTCCAATGAGAATTGATTGTTTCATTGTCGTCGACTAATACAGGTTACGATTTATCCACCATATAAATATTGTTATAACTCTTTCATATTTGAGCCCAAGTATTGTGGGGTGATACGGGCAAACCCCTGGTTTTGTTTTGACTTTCAGCTGGCAGTCATCTTAAATTTTTGATCATTTCAAGATGACCGTCAAACGCTTGTGCATGTGCTTGCATGCCCGATGGAAAAATTCAAAAGGCTTTTATTTAAAAAAAAATCCCATTCAAAGATGGCGTCTCCAGATGCTAGCACATCAACAGCGGCCATCATTGAACAAAGTTTCTTAAAATATTACAAAATGCTTTAAAAATTATTTGCATTTGTGGCGGACATCTTTCAATACATTTTGGAATGTCCAAAACAAAGTGTCAGACCACAAAACAAAATATCAGTCTCACTCACTAAATGACATTTGAGGAGTGTATACCTAAAAATGTTACAGTATAAAACCATAGCCTTTCTGTAGTGGGCAGTGCATGAACAAACACGGTTGTCTTCTAAGAACATGGTCTAAATATTCACTGCTCTATTTGGCAGTCTCACAGCACAGACTGGTAGCCTTACGGCACAGCTTGGGCTAGTATGTTCTCATGGCAAGTGGAATATCTAGGCAGATGCGTCACTTTGTGAAGCCTGCGCTACATTATACCTGCGTCAGGTATAATGTATGCGAGGTTGGGAGTTCACACATAAAAAAGGCTCATAGAAGTGGTGCAGTGAAATCTATGAGTTTTCACTGTGCCACTTCCAAGACTTCACTGTTTCAAATCTTTACACCTGTTGCACAGCAGACGTAAGGCACATTTACATGGGACTCGCCCATGTGTGACACATTGCTGAAGTTACGTCTGTTTTGCGACACACTCCAGCAATGTGTCATTACTGGGCCAACAGATACTTCAGGATTCCTGACGTATCTGTTCAATTCTAGCGACATGGAGCACTGTAGTTTAAATACGGCGCATCCATGGTGACGCAAGGAGGGCGCACTGAAAAGTGTTGCATCGCTGATTTTGTCCAGTGATGCAATACTTTTCGTTAATGAGGCCCAATGTTTCTGGGTTTGTGTCATTTGGAGTCATTTGTCTGCGGTCTGTGTGAGTGAATGTTGACAATAGCCGCTTTTAGCACTGCCTGTGGTGGGAAGATCGGAGAAAGTCTGCAGTCCTGAAATTTTATGAGTGGTCACCCCACAGGGATGCAGTGGGCTGGGATTTTGGGCAGGTATGAGAGCCCTTCTCAGCAGCACCTCCAGTGGATTCATTATCTAGAATCACTTGGGTAGACAGATTGTTTTAAAAGGAGAGCGATGTGTCCTCCCACTTGCAGACATGTTAAATACAAGTTTCTTAGGGTTGGTGAACTGCAGCTTTTCACCCCGTCCTCCCTCTCAGTTATAAGAACTTTACATAAACAAATTGGAAGAATGGATGTTTACAATCTGTAAAGTTGTTGTTGTTGTATTAAAATCTATTTAACTTGCAACAAAACAATCATACAATTCTTTGTCAATTGAAGTATTTTGTGGTAAATAAAAAATGTATTTCTGTGAATTGTGTGGCTTTTGCTCCAGGAGGTTTCACAGTGTTTGTCTTTGTTTACGTATATTGTTGTCATGTTTTTGTGCACTCGGTGTTGACATTTATATTTGGATGCTGCTCTAGTTGTCTGAAATTTCCTAAATAGCTACAAACTCCACTTCCGCACAGTGTTTCTCCCAAAAGGAAAGATTCTGTCATTTTTAGTTCCTCTGTCGAAAATGTCGAACATGGAATATTTTGCCTCACCAACTATGAAACAATTGCTAATTTCTTACATCCTTACCCTGATAATGTGGTCATTTCAGCAATCTACAAGTAGAAGGATTATAATTAATTTTTGTAAGTGAGTGTGGAAGGGGCTGGAGGTTGCAAGACAAATCTGTCGCACGGTGTTTTGATTGGCTGATGTATACTTCCAGTGCCGAAATAAGACTTAGCATGTCAGTGTCCTTCTGGAACTATTTTGTCTCTGTCTTCTCTTTCAACACATCTCTCTCTCTTTTTCCCCTGTCTCCATATCCCACTGAGTCTTATTGCCTCCCCGAGACCCCATGCTATTTTCTGACATCAGCTGCAATATCAGCCGGTGGACATCTTAAAATGTTTTTGACCATTCCAAGATTTCTACCAATGTGTGCGCATACCAAATCAAGTGCAGAAGGAAACTTCGAATGGGTTTAAAAAAAATGCCATTCAAAGATGACTGATGTTGATGCACACGAATCCATGGCGACCATGTTTGAATGGGTTTCTTAAAATATTACAAAATGTTTTCAAAGATGGCCACCGCAGAAGTGTATGGTCTCACAGTGGCCAGATTGGATAGTAAAACATTAATTGTAAAAGGAAATAGGTTTCATTGCCAAAACTGACTGGCTTAGATAATATTTCTTTTGAATTCAAGCAGATATTTCAGTACTTAAGGGCAGATTTAGTAATCTTGTTTCCATTCGTAAAAGGACTGATTAGCAGTTTTTGGTGTGCATGAAATCCAAATTGATATTTGGTAAAACGTTAATGAATCAGTGTTTGGAAGGGGCGCATTTAGGGTGTCCCTTTCAAATACCGATTTGCAATGGGATGTATTATTGTTTTGCAACCGAAATCCGGTCAAAAAACATTAATGCTTTACTGACTATGCAAATGCTGTGGGACCCCTTCCCCTAAAAAAAGGTTAGTTACAATTTTCATTTTTTTTTTAAAACACATGTTTTGTGTAAAGAAAATAAGTAGTATTTGGAAAAAAAAAAATGTTTTTTGATAAACGAACTTTATTGAATTTTAGACCAGCTGAGCTGGTGGAGAAGAGTACACTGCACACATGTGACTCCTTACAAGATAGGGTATACAGTCCACACAAGGCAGAACATCCAGTAGATGTAGGGCAGTAAACATAAAGATTATCCACAAGCATACATCCATATTTACCTAAGCAAACTGACCTATGTTTTTGGGGACAACCGCATGCTTTGGAAAATGCGCGCCCCTGTTGCACACAACAACTCACTCCCCATCTCCAGTCAGTGCAACTGTAGGGAAAGGGTTGGATTGCGAAGGGGTAAAATTTACTATTCCCACTACAGTAACTGAACCAGTAGGGAAAGTGTTGGATTGCGGAAGGGTAAAATGTATTATTCCCACTCCAGTCTATGCAACAGTAGGGGTAGTGTTGGATTGCGAAGGGGTAAAATTTACTATTCCCACTCCAGTCAGTAAAAGAGTAGGGAAAGTGTTGGATTGCGGAGGGGTAAAATGTATTAATCCCACTCCAGTCAGTGCAACCCCTATAAAACCTACAACCCACACCTGAAACTTAACATTTAAGAAAATAAAATTACACAATCAGCATAATTAATTTTCAATGATATAATTAGTATTAATTTAAAAATAAATCTTAAATGATTAAAATTAATGTACTCTCCACCCTATTTCCCTCCAAAACCCACAACCCACACCTGAAAATTATCTTAAAAAAATTAAATGCTTGCACAATTAGCATAACTATTTATCAATTAAGAAATTATTATTAATTAAAAATTAATTATTAATTAATTATAATTAATTTACTTCTCCCTATACCCCTACAAAACCCACAACTCGCACCTGAAATGTAACTTTAAAAAAAAATCATTACACAATTAACATCAATATTTATCAATTAAGTAATTAACATTAATTAAAAATTAATTATTAACTAACCATAATTAATCTACTTTCTACCCTATACCCATACATAGCCCACAACCCAAACCTAAAATTTGATGTAAAAAAATTAATTACACAATTAGCATAATTAATTATGAATTAAATAAGAAATATTAATAAAAAATAACTAATTATAAATTATAATTAATTTACTTCCCAATCTGTACCCCTATAAACGCCACATCCCCCTAGGATACCAACAATCACAAAAATGTATTAAACTAAATGTAATAACTACCATTTATTTTAACTATATTAAAAACATAAACTATAATTATACAAAACATTTAAAACATTTTTGTAAATGATATTACTGATTTTGATATTTGCAAAATCGATATTACTGACCTTAAAATCGATATTCTTGACAACAATATTCTTGCAGACAATATTTCTATGTCACAATATTTTAGATACAATATTTTGGTATGATGATATTTTGGTTCTGATATTTTGTCTGAATACCGCCGGAGAATATAGCACCATTCGTGGAATATGTCGTAAGCCTCTCCCGTAACTTATGCAGGCTATTTGCACTAGATTATTTGCCTCTCAAGGAATCCCCGCCCTTGGGAGTAGCACCTACCCTATCATTACCTGTGCTTTGGCAGCTGGCATCCTGCCCACCTCATCGGTCTGTCTCCCTGCCAGCCATCTCGCGGGCCACTGTAGCTGCGCCGCCAAATATTAGAGTTCGAAGTTCAGCACTCCCAGGCCCCCCTTGTCCACCGGCAGCTGCAGCTTACAGAGCGTCACCTGCCTCCTGCCCCTATTCCATATAAAGCCTCCCAGTATAGTGTGTAAGGCTTGAAAAGTGGATCACGGGATAGGCACCAGAAGTTTGTGGAAAAAGTATAGAAGCTGGGGGAGTTTCACTATTTGAATGAATGAATGAATGAGTAGACACTTATAAAGCGCATGGCTACCAAAGGCTTCCCAGCGCTAAAGACAGAGCCCAAACCACGAAAAACGGAAAAATCAGGAGAACAGAAAAGTTTTCAAACGTTTACGAAATAAAAGGTGGTTAGCCTCAAGCCGAATAAGATCTGGTAGCTGATTCCAGCATTTTGCAGCGATAACAGAGAATAGACGGCCACCGCTCCTAGCTCGGTTGACTCTGGGAACATTAGAAAGATGTTTTTTCTCAGAGCGAAGGGATCTTTTAGGAAGATACGGGGAAATAATGGATCTTAAAATTGGAGGAGCACTATCCGACATTGATTTATGGGCAATACATAAGGCCTTAAATTGGATTCTTTCGGCTACTGGCAGCCAATGCAAAGAAGTAATATAGGGTTTGGCAGACTCCCTATTGCTGGCCTGCATAAGGAGTCGAGCTGCACAGTTTTGAACTGTTTGAAGTTTCTTTATAGTCGAGCAGGGGGAACCAAGATAGAGCACATTGGCATAATCAAGTCTTGAGAGAATAAGGGCTTGTACCAACAGTTTCCTGGCGTTAAAAGGCAGGAGGGGCAAAATCCTCCTAATCATTTTCAAGATTCCATAGCAGGTACCTGCCACCCTATTAGCCTGTACCCTAAAGTTCAAGTTATGATCCAGCCAAACTCCGAGGCTTTTTATTTGATCTTTAGGGGGGGGGCATAGCCCCTAGGCATTTGGGCCATAGAGCGCCACTCTCCAAGTTGGTAGTCTTACCTAAAAACATGAGTTCAGTTTTAGCAGCGTTCAGCTTTAGGAAAGAAGAGTCCATCCATGCTGAAACCTTTTCCAAACAATTGGCCAGCATAGACTTATTGTTGTCTAAAAGCTTAAGGGACACAATAAGCTGAGTATCATCAGCATACGTGACGATCTTGACCCCAAAAGGCTCAACCACCTCAGCCAAAGGGCGCATGTAAACATTAAAAAGTGTGGGGCTCAGGGAGGAGCCCTGAGGAACCCCACACTGCAACGGCATCCATTCTGAGGTGGCATCGTCCTCAAAAACTTGAAACAACCGACCTGTCAAAAAAGACTCAAGCCATTTGGAGAGGGATACTTGTCCCTGCCCCGTAAGTGGCAGGGTGCTCCAAAATGCAATCTGCAGGCGAAGGGAGAATATAGCCCTTGTGAGATTCCCATCAATAATGTCCTGTGTGCTGTGGTAAGTGCAGACCACAAAATATCCGAACGTGCAAGGTTCCAATCTCACTAAGAGGTACCTTCTCAGGGATGCTTGTCTACAGGCCACCCCGACCCTGTAACATTCCTGGAGAGTTTCCCTGATCTCATAGCGAGTATCACCACAAGTAAAGGATCGGTGACCATACTAGGTGATTTTAATCTACATCTAGACAAACATAACAACGCATCCACCAACAGATTCATTCAAGATATGGAAGCAATGCAGCTCAGACAATATGTACGATCTGTCACACATGAAAAAGGGCACACACTAGACGCGATCTTCTCCATCGACCCAAATCAGAGGTGGACACACCTATACCAGTTCCTTGGTCAGATCACTTTTATGTTCCAATCACCCTGGCCAAAGCACATACACAATAGTTCACAGTACCATGAAGGCAGGCCGGAAGTGGCCTAGACTCATACCGGACAGCATGATCAATTCCCTAGAAGCACAAATCCCAGTCATGACAGGGAATCTAGAGGAGGCAGATATGTTATGATCTGACTGGTTCAACCAAGCGGCAGAACGTTGTATCCAGAAAGACAGGCCAAGGTATCACCGCACCCAGAGAAAAACTGCATGGTTTAACAACCATCCTGACTCTCTGAAAAAAGCATGCAAAAAATTTAAAGAAATTGGAGAAAAACATATGATCCGATTATCAAGGGTCAGTATAAGAAGGCCAGCAGACATTACCATAATGAAATTAAACAAACCAAAGCCAGGCACTTCGAGGAACAAAATAATTCAGCTCTCAACTCCTCTAGAGAACTTTTTAAGGTGGCCAGATCTCTCACTTCTATAGAGCAAGAAGTCTCCCCTCAATCATCATCAAAGGAGAGATGCAATAGACTTGCAGCTTTTTTCAAAAACAAAGTGGAAAAAATCTACAACTCGATGCAAGGGAATACTCACACAGATAGTTCAGATTTCCCTCCAGGAACCGAGGACCCTTCGGCACAGGTCGCAGGACCAGTTTTAGCGCATTTTCCAGTGCTAAGCAAGGAAACCACCAGCATGATTTTGTGGAACATTAAATCAGGCTCCCCTCAAGACCCGGTACCCCCACATATTTTACTACAGGGTGGGGACACCACTTTGACCAGCACAACAGAGCTGTTAGCACTATCTCTTACTCAAAGGATAGTTCCAAAAAAATGGAAGCACGCCATAGTTCGACCCTTACTAAGGAAGCCCCACTTAGAACCTACAGACCTAGGGAACTACCGCCCCATATTACTTTTACCCATTTTAGGACAAATAGCGAAAAGCATGTTAACCATGCCCTTTCCCAGTTTCTGGAGGAGAATGAGGTGCTACATTAGACCCAAATGAGTTTCAGACCACACCACAATACGGAGTCAGCTTTACTGATGGTCACGGAGGAACTCAAGGGTATTCTCGGTCAGGGGGGCCTCGCTGCAATCCTTCTGCTTGAACGTAGAGCAGCTTTTGACACTGTAGATCATAACACCCTGATCCACAGGCTGAAGAAGGCAGGTATCTGGGATAGCGCCCTAAGCTGGATATCTTCATTTTTAAAAGACAGATCCTTCCAGATAAAGGAATGTGTGCATCTCTCAGATGCTCTAAAGATCTCATGCGGAGTCCCACAGGGCACCGCCCTTAGTCCCACACTATTCAACCTTTACATGCAACCATTGGCCAAAATAGTTCAGGAATTTGGCTTATCAATTGTATCCTATGCAGATGGTCGTTTCAGTGATGGAAGGCCCTAAATCAAATTACAGCCAATTGGTTCCTTGCGTGGAAAAAGTAGCCAAATGGATGGCTAGCTGTAGCTTAAAATTGAATGGCGACAAAACTGAACTGATGTTCCTGGGAAATAATTCTGTGCCACGAGCCACTATAAGCTGACCAAAAGAACTTGGCTGTCCCCCCACCCCTAAAAACTCCATAAAGATCTTGGGATTGTGGCTGGACCACAATCTCTCCATGGAAATGCAAGCAAGGAAACTGGCAGCCACCTGCTTTGGAATACTGCGCATGCTTTGCACAATTCTAGCCCTTATCCCTGAACAGACCTGGAGAACCGTTGAACAGGCCTTGGTTATTTCACGGCTGGATTACGGTAACTACCTCTATCTGGGATCCCCCAAATATGTGGTGAACAGGCTACAGGTGGTTCAAAACACGGCAGCTAGGATACTCAGAGGCATACCCAGGCAAGAATCAGCGAAAGCATCACTGAAACTGCTCCATTGGCTGCCGATCCAAGCCAGGATCAAATTCAAATCTTTATGTATGGCCCACAAAGCCATGAACTGCAAGGGCCCAGCCCTTCTTAGAACACTCATCACCCCATACGTACCCGAAAGGTCTCTTAGATCATCCTCAGACCTGCTCATGAAGACAACAAGGATAAAGAGATCCAGATAGAGAGGAAGATTGTTTTCGCATCTAGTGCCAAGGCTGTGGAACACTCTGTCCAAAGAAATGAGACTGCTAAGGGATGAACTAAGTGTCAGGAAAAAACTAAAAACATGGCTGTTCCCCTGATGATTTTCTGATCCCCATTTCACCACCTTCTCAGCAGCGCTGGGAAGCTCTTGGGCAGCTATGCACTTTACAAATCAATAAACAAACAAACAAACATCTACATTTATCTCTTGTGGGGGGGCAATTTACACGAAGAGGGAAAACACATGACTTTGCCCATTTCACTCCTAGTCCTGATGCCCTCCAATCTTCTTCTAGAATTCCTGCAATCATGGGAATCCCAGATCTTATGTCTTGTATATAGAGGAGAACATCATCTGCATACAGAGAAACTATGTGCATTTCTTTATTCAGTGGGATACATCACTCCCCACCTTTCTGACAGAGCAGCTGACCTAAGGGCTCCATTACTAGTGCAAAGAGAACTGGTGATATGGGACAACCCTGATGGGTGCCCCTACTCACTGATAATGAGGGTGACAAAAGCTGACCTATTTTCACCAGGGTGGCAGGTGCTGTATCAAAGAGCCTTATCAGCCTCTGCAATCTCCCAGTTATATCCATTTTAGTCAGTGTGGAAAAAAGGTAGCCCCAGTCGAAGGTGTTGGATACCTTTTCCAGGTCCAGTACTAGGCAGGCTGCATGATGGAGCTGGCCACCGCACTGGGGCCAGCTCCATCACTTTGTGTAGTCTCTGGACATTCAGTGTGGTGGATCTTTTAGGAATAAAGCCATTTTGGTCGGCATGAACCAGACGGGGCATGTGCTCCATCAAGCGGATCGCTATTACTTTGCTAAGGAAATTGTAATCTGTCCCTAACATTGATAACTAGTGGTAAGATGTTAGTTCTAATGAGTCTTTGTCCAGTTGGGCCAGGGACACTAATAGTTCTTCTCACAGGGACAGCGGAAGGCAACCTTCTTCCAAGGCACCCAGATATACCTCCTGTAATTCTGGAGGTAGAAGTGACTCGATGGGCAAACCATCCAGACCTGGGGTCTTTTGCGTGGCTGCAGCTCTGATGGCCCCATGTATTATATGTAGAGTGCGGGGGGTGTTCAGCTCCTCTCTTTCCAAAGGTTCAAGAGTAGGTAGTGCAAGGTCCTCTAGAAAGTCTAAGATATGTGCTTGATTCTCTACATGCCTGGATCATATAGCCGCTGGTAGTATGCTGTGAAGCCCTCATGTATATCCAATTGTCTAGCGTGTGTGAGGGGGAGGGAGTTTCTCTGATCATTGTTATGGGGTTTACTGTAACCCCAGGCAGCGTACTCCACTCCGCCAGTGGAGTTTGGAGTGTTTTACCAACTCCGCACTCCGCTGGGAATGCTAAGTTGAGGTAAACCTCCGTCTCCGTGGCGGAGCGGAGTACGCCCCTCAGCCCCTGCAGAAAATGGGTCAAAAATATTCTACTGACCTGCAGCTACGTTCCCCAGCGGCCCGCTGAGAGATGCAAACTGAGGAGTGACAGGCTCGTTCTGAAGGAATTGTGAACGAAGGAGCACACAAACCTTGACATCCAATTACCAGTCGCTTGCGGGTAGAAAAAATAGATAAGTGTAACTTAGGACGCACCCTTGAAATTCATACAGACCTAAGATACAACGGCTGTCGGTCGTCGACTGGCCGCCACAAAAAGATTGCTCTGCAGGTCAGTAGAAGATTTTGAAGCAGAGATTGGCTGATCTCGCAGCATTCATTTTAGCTTTCTGGTCCTGAGGAGAACCCCATATTTGGAGGGGTTCGAAACGCGTCGACCTTTTGTGTGGCCAATCAAGTGTATAAGTTTCTGTAAAAGAATTGTGTTGATTTTTTCCTAATTTGTCAATTGTTTCTTGATTGGCTGTTGTTTTATAAAAATATGTCATTTGAGATGTCATCAGTGATGTCACTGACCATGTCATGAATGATGTAATATGTGACGTCATCAGCAGTGCATTGCGGGGGCGCGAGTTATAGTTAGCTGAACTAACTATAACTGCCGAATTTCTCTGGTTTTGTACGAGTGAAATGTCCAACTAACTATAAAGTCCCTGAAACCTGTGGTTTTTTCAGTGAATTTCTAAGGTTTTTTAAATGCTAATTTCTAACTATAACGTGCCTGAAACCTATGGTTTTTTCAGTGAGTATATATATAGCTGGGGATGTTGAATCTTGTTGTGTTTGCTATACTGGGTAGTTCCCATGGTTTAGGTGATGAGCAACTCCTATCGGTGCACCCCCCAACACCACCTGCACTCTGAATCTTCTCCCATCAAATGTTTCTATCAGACTTTTTAGGCATAGGATTAGCACAGTGCCATTCACACCGAGGTAGAATGTGGCAAAGCCTTTTGCTTGTCATTTTTGCAGCATAGTCCTTAAGCATAGGATGAGCTAGTGCCATCCATGAGCTGAAAATGAGTTTGCTTTGTAGATTTGAGACATCATCACTGATGTAATATGTGCAGGCATAAGCCATGCATTATAGCGGGGCAAGTAATACTTATGTCAGTTCCATATAACTCGCGAATTTCAGTGCTTTTGTTATTTTAAAATAACAGTTTTTTTAATTAGTAAGTTAAAATGTTACTAACTTATTTACATATAACTCCACTTTAACCTTTGGATTTTCCAGTAAATTCCTTTAACTCTTTTAACGTAAAGTAATATCGTATTACAATGCTCCTGCTCCCAATCTACCCACCGTACACAGCCTTTGACCACGTGTGATGGGTGGCTGACATTTTACCCATGCAAAACCATAGAAATTCAGCAGTTATAGGTATAATTATAGTTATACTTATGTTAAGAAACTATGACTCATTGCCTGTAATTACTTAATGGCACGAGTTATAGTTTCTTCAGATAAGTCTAACTATAACTATAACTGCTGAATTTCAATGGTTTTGTACGGGTAAAATGTCAACCTCATGACCCTGTAAACTTTGTTTTTTTAATGAATTTCTAAGTTTTTTTTCACCTAGGCCCCAAATCCATGGATTTAAAGTTTATTTGCAAAAAGAAATCCACAATTTGGGCTCATAAGGGGTCCCTCAGGGACCCCGCTATGTGTACTCTGGGGTCAGGATACCTTCATTCTGACCCCTTTTATCTGTTTCAGAGTGTATTTTTGCTGCACCCGGCCATTCCAAGAAAGGAAAATGGCGGCCGCAACTTTTCTTTCATTCTACAGCCAGTCAATCAGAGCCTTCCACATAGCTATTTTGTATTAGGAGCACATGCATTTTATAAACACTTATAAGCATTAGCTTAATCCAAGCTGTACAAAATTAGGCAGAAAAGTGATATGCAACTACCCGCCACTATTTAAACTATTAAAACAATTTGCACACTCCTTGGATGATGCCATCAGTGATGTCATCAATGATGTCATTTGAAATGTCATGAGTGATGTCATAGATGATATCATAGAACATGTCATGAGTGATGTCGTATGTGAGGTCATAAGCAATGCATGGCGGAAGCCCAAGTTATAGTTAGTCCTGCTAACTATAACTGGTGAATTTCTGTGTTTTTTTCAGTTCAAAACGTTAATGTTGTCACTGGGAAATTCACCTAACTATAACTTTAATTTAACCTTTGTTTTTCAGTGAATTTCTAAGGTTTTTAAAAAACAAAACCAGATCTTTTTGTCACACCTAATTATAACGTTACTTTAACCTTTGGTGTTTTCTGTGAATTTCTAGGGTTAATTATTTTTTTAAGTGTGTGTATGGTAGATTAAGTGAATAATATATAGTGTTTGTGGACGTTATTCTGCAAGGGAGTTGCTTTCGTATTGTAACTTAACCAGAAAGGGTGCACACTTTGCAAAATGTTTCTAAAAATGATGTTTGAGTATAAAACAGAGTAATACAACAATATTTGTGTTGAGATTGTCTATCTCCTCAGTTCTTTTGACTATCATATTGAGACATTTTCCCAGAAAGCTCATTAATATTGAATAGCATATTTTTCATAGCCTTTGTATGTGTTTTTACATTAAAGTTGTAATAAAAATTCAGAAAGATAGTAATCCGTTTTTTAATATTGTTTAGTATTTCATTTCTATATATAAATAGATTTTTTAAGTGTGTGATTGCACACTAGAGATCTATATTGTGTTTTAATCTACTGTTTAGAGTTCTTTTTCATGTGTTCAGTAATTATTTAATATTCATCTGTAAAAAGAGTGCATTAAAGTTTGGTTGTAATATGAATTTGTTTTTTTTAAAAAGCTGGCGACTCTTGCAAGGTGCATACAGGAGTTAAACATACAATCCCCTGCGTGGACTTCGAGGGGGAGGTACTTCCTGGTCAGCTCTTGCAGCCCTCTCACGAGATCGTACATTTGTGATTAAGTTAAGAACAGTGTTTTCCTGTAATTCTGAACAAGTAACAGATTACAGAAGTTGATTATGTTATTGAAATTGCTTATGATTTGTTCCATCGAATATATAAAGTAATAATATTTTTACGATCTCATGAGAAGCTAGCGGGAGTCACGCACTCAATCCCCTGCGTGGACTCCAAGGGGAATGTACTTCCTGTTCAACTCTCATGATCTACCCACGAGATAGTGCATTTAGAATTAGGTTAATAGCAGTGTTTTCTTGTATTTCTGAACACTTTAAGACATTAAAGATGCTGATTAGCTTGGAAAAGTTGAATATGAATTGTTCCATGAAATATATAAAGCAATAATATTTTTACGATCTCGCAAGACGCTTAAGGATATCTTGCAAAATGTGTGGGAGAGAAACCACACTCAAAAGAAGGATTGTTATTGGCTCATGTGGATATCTTTATTTAGTCGAAAAAGATTCCACCTTTTTTGCTTTATTTCACTATTGAATTTTGGTGAGAGTAGACATATTTGGCTTGTTCTCCTATCCTGTTTCCCTTTCAGGAGAAAGATGTCTTCATTAGATTCCGATGAACAGCCAAGGGCTTCTGCACCAGCTCAGCCATGTCAGCCACCCAAGGAATCCTTGGCATGGCAATACTTAAATATGAGGCTAGGTGCCAAGAAGGATTTGGTGAAGTATGTTACCTGTAAGCTTTGCATCAAATAGGGCGCATAAATAAACAAAACAGCATGAGTACCACAGGGATGTGGAGACACCTGAGGTCAATACATCCGCAAAGGCTTGCAAAGGCTGAGTTGGCTCGTGCTGCGGAGCTTGACAACTCTACAGTGGCTTCAACATCATTTTCTCCAGGAGATACTGTGCCTGTGCAGTTGTAAGAGCACAAGTGGACAATAACCCTGCTTTTTAAAAAAAAATAAAGCAGTATTTTGCTTCTTGTGTAAGCAGATCATTTTTTCATTAGAGACAAGTAGGTATGCCCAGGAGAAACTTGACCAAGAGTGCCCCCTGAGGCAGTAGTTTATTTTTAACAGTTTTTTGTAAGTTTCTCCCTTTTTGTTTTTAAGGAGATACTGTTGCTGTTTGTTTAACAATTCAAGGTCAATGTTTTTGCCGTGTCCTTTTAAAAAAAATTAAAATACCCCAACATTTTTTAAATGTTTGAAAACACAATTTTTTTCATACTTTTTGAGCTACCGTATAGTTTCATGATCTATGTTATTTCTAATATGTTTTCCTTTTTTCCCTTCTCCAGAGATCTCACTAGATTCTTGCAAGAGCCATGGGGGCAATCCCTCGTGTGCAGTCTGAGGGGGCAGTTCTTCCTGGTTTGCTCAAGTGAGCCTCTCAGAAAATCGTGCTTTTTATAATGGACTTTGCATTTACACTGAATATATCTGGATGAAGCATGTATAATTTATATATACAAGAATAGCAACAGTGTGTTTAGTTTAATGAAATGCAATCCATTATATAATTGTGGCAACAAAAAAAATCACTTAGATTTATGAAAAAAAACAAATTTTTTATCTGCATGAGACCAACATTGGTACATAACACACATTGATACTCATTTATTTACTTTAAACCCATTTATTATTGTTAGCAAAAGTTCTAACACTACTTTTTTATGATCTTGCGAGTGTCTCGTGAGATCGTAAACTTTTTTTTAGAGGAAGAATGTACACTTTCCTTTATTACAGTACTGCCTTATAGTCCCCTTTAGTAGGGTGTGGGGAGAAATTAGATTCTCAAATGGGACCTTTTCACAGTATAACAACAGTGCACAGTAGGGTGTAAATCGACACTGGGTTCTCACTGACATTTCCCTGCAGCCTAACAACTGTGTATAGTAGAGTACGGGGTAAGACTGGCCTCTCCAGTGAGACCTTGCATGCAGGTAACCAGTGTGTAGAGTAGAGTGTAAAGAGACACTGCCTCTTCACTCACACCTTTCTCCAGGTGAAGCAGGGTGGGGAAGGTACACACCTCAGATGCAAGACCTTACTATTCTATAGTAAGTATAACAAGTACTGGCTTCTCCACTGAGACCTCTCCCCAGAGAAATAAACATATATATTAGGGCTTAGGAATGGATTTGACTTTCCAGTCACAGCTCTCCCCAGCATGACAGACATATACAGTAGTGTGTAGGAAATCATTCTCTCCACTAACACCTATCTCCAGGACAACATGGATGAGTAGTACGGTGTGGGCAAGCAGTGGCCTCTCCACTGACACCTATCCCTAGAGCAACAGGGATATGCAATGATGTCTGAGAAGGGAGAGACCTGTCCACTAACACATTTTACCAGGGTGAGAGGTGTCTAATAGGCTTTCAGAAACAGTTATTTTTTTGCTCATACCTCTTCCCATGCTGACAGGTATGCATAGTAGGCTGTAGGGAGGAACTGCCCTGTTTGCTGACACATCTCTTCTGCATGATAAGTCTACGTAGTAGTGTGGGGAGAGACTTCATCTCTCCTGTGACCTCTGTCTTGGCTGATGGGTGTGAAAGGAGGGTTACCACTCTGGTCACAGCTCTCCCCAAGATAACAGATGTAAGGTGTGGGGATGAACTTACCTCTATGCTGAGAAGTCTGTCTTACATACCACTATATAGACTATGATATGAAAATACACTGCCCTGTCAGCTGAGACATCTCCCCAGAGTAACACATGTGCAACGTAGGCTGTGGGTAGAGACTGCTCTCTCTGCTCATACCTCTCTCCATAGTAATGAATGTCCATATTAGAGTATAAAATGGAGCTTTCTCGCTGTTGAGAACTGCCAGTTTTAATCAATATTGCAATACTATAATAAAAATGATGTTTATAATATGTGTTAAACAAAGAAATGAAAAGTAACTTTAAAGTTTTTTATTACAACAAAACAATTTAACAACAATACAAAACTACAACAACTATATTAGCAAACTATAACAACTATTTGACAAACAAAACAAACATGTATATATAATGTAATATCTTTTTCTGACGCTCATCAGCAGATGCTAAGGTGTACCCACTTTTTACTTTATTTTTCTTATGGATTTTGATTTTCGTAGCACTTCTTTTCCAGCCTTTTAGCCACCTAAGCCTGCCAAAAAGGTTTCAGTTTCCTGGTATATCGTAGCAGGCTAGGCCACCAGAAAGCCTCAGCAAAGCAGCCTATCTATAAATTACATTTCACAAAGCCTAGCTCATGCAGAGTTAGTTTGTGCTGCTGAACTGCACAACTGTTCAGGCACTTCCACATCCTTCCAACCTGAATACACTGTGCCTGATGAGGTAGTTATTGCTGAACAGCACAATATTCCTGCTTGTTTAACAAGGCTCTTTGTTGCTGCTTATGTAAGCAGATAATTATTTCCTGAGAGACAAGTTTCCATTTTCCTCCTAAAAAAGACAAAATAACCAAACAAATAGGTTACATACTGATCAATAATTGATAACAATCAGACATCACTATACTGTCTAATCTTGTCTACATTTTCACCCACAATCACATATTTATATCTAGTACACCACTAATTGTTATTCCATTCTCCTGAAAAAATTCCACACCCTCAACCACTATATTTTCATATTTTCACTATTAATTTATAACATCCCATGAACTCTGCTTCCATAACAGTTTATAAAGTAACACATTCGCCTTCACACACCTTTGCTAACACTCTCCACAGTGTTTCACACTAGAAATAGCAATATAACCCCTAACACACCTCATAGGCAAAATTATATGTACAGTGAGGTTCATAAAAACAATAGGACTTGTATTAACACATTTCACAATATTTATTTTGTAGTTTGAGAAACACTGCTTCCTTTCCTTACAAGTACATACAGTTGGAGCACTTAATTTTTCAACACAATCTGCAGAAGTTGCTCACATCTCTCTACATTATAATGTGTACCTCTCAAAAGTTATATTAACACATCTACACCTCCCCAAACAGGTTTTCACTCTGTAAACATGGTGTAGAATAGGTTTACCAACATTACTACACTTACTGACATTTCACAACAAAGTTTACAAAATATAATATTAAATACCTGAACTTGGAATTCTTTCTTTAATACAGATGAAGACATCAGTCTCTTGCACTTCCACGTAAATTCATTTCTGCTGAGCACAACTCAAACAGACTTCCTTCTCCTCCAAAGCACCATGGACAAATAGAGCTATCTCTGGTTCTCCACCCAATCACATCACAGCATTTCGCCAACCATGTAATAAGAATGGTAATTATTGGTAGAGCCTTGGCCCTTTCTTTATTTCTCTCCACACGCTCTCATGAGATCTCACTGGATCGTGAAACACCTCGTGACAAGCCCATGCCCATGCAGTCTCGTGAGAGGCTTGTAGGATCGCATGAGCCTCGTGCGGCAAGCCTCACTCCCTGAAGCTTGCACTCTACTCTCACGAGACTCTTGCGGGATCACAAAACAATTGTAGGGAGATAGTAGTATATGGGAAGGACTAACCTCTCCACTAAAAAGCCTCTGTTGGATAATGGGTGTGCATACTGGAGAATGAGAAGGGACTATCCTCAGCTTTCAAACCTCTCTCAAATAACAACTATTCATAGTAGGACGTGTACAGGGGCTTGCCTCTCCATGGAGACTCCTGTCTTGCATAATCGGTGTTCATAGTAGGGTGTGTCATGGGACTGGCATCTCCTTTCAGACTTCTCTCTCAGATAACGCATGTGTATAGTAGTCAGTGGGGAAGGACTGGCCTCTCCTGTCAGACCTCTCTCTCAGATGACGAGTGTGTGTAGTAGGTTGTGTGGATGGAATAAACTCTCCTTTGAGACCTCTCTCAGATGATGGGTGTGCTTACTAGTGAGTGGGGAGGGACTGCCCTTTCCTCTAAGACCTCTCTCTGAGATCATGGGTGTTCATAGTAGTGAGCGGAGAGGGACAGACCTCTCCTTCTAGAACTCTCTCTCAGATGATGGGGGTGCATGGTATGGTGTGTGGGGAGAGAAGATGACGGGTGTGTGTGTGTGGTAGGGTGTGTGGTGAGAGACTGGTCTCTCCTCTGAGACCTCTTTCTCGGCTGACGGGTGTGCATAGTAGGGTGCATGGATGGGCTGGCCTATCCTTTCAGAGCTCTGTCTCAGATGACGGGTGTGCTCACTAGTGTGTGGAGATAATAGGCATCTCCTGTCAGACCTCTCTCTCAGTTGATGGGTGTGTATAGTAAGGTGTGTGGATGGACTGTTCTCTCCTTTCATAGCTCTGTCTCAGATGACGGGTGTGCATAGTATAGTGCGGTGAGGGACAGGCCTCTCCTTTCAGACCTCTCTCTCAGATGACAAGTGTATGTGATAGGGTGTGTGTAGAGAGAGTGGCTTCTCCATGGAGACCCCTCTCTTGAATGAAGGGTGTACGTAGTAGGGTGTGGAGAATGATAGGCCTGTCCTTTCAGACCTCTTTCTCAGATGACAGGTGTGAGAAGTTGGCCTGGCATATGCTGTCCACTAATTATAGTGGGCACCTTGCACCAGTCCAAATCGACTCTTATGGTAGGTAGGTTAAAGACAACCTTATTGAAAGCTATCCTAGTGGTAGCTGTGGAGAGCAGCCTTCAGGCTAAGTCTTGAAGGAATGTAAAGCAGCTTGTTTTACCAGTCTATAATCTCTTGAGTGACCAAATGAAAGAGCACCACACCAGGTATATATTCAAAATATATGTATTTATTACTAAACACACCCCTCTAGTCTCTTTATGAGGCTAGAGTTCGAAATACATAGGTTATAAGATCTTAATTCACAGTAATAGCACAAATACACGTTTGGGCCCTAGGGGCGTACCAAACCATATACCAATAAAGTGGTATGCGAACCACGACTGAACTAGACACTAGGCCTAGAGCCTCTAGAAGTGCTTGGACCACAAGGAACCACCCAAGGTAGTGACACAGGGGACCCACGGGAGACGCGTGCAGTGTAAATACACAACCGCGATACGCCGTTAACTTCTATGGAGAAAGTCGGGATCGGGAAAATAGAGGAAAGGGACACTTAGAAGAGGACTAGGACAAAACCCTTTGAGATCTAGGACTTTGAAGAGTCTCTACCCACGGGAGCACCGGAGTACTCGTGTTACCTCACCCAGGGAAGCCGGGTGCATAGGTGCCTTTCGGGGTCGGGTTTCGTCGTCGGTTCTTATGGCGATCTGCTGCAAAGTGCTGCTGGCGACCAGGAGAAAAGTGTCCGGGTGGATCCAAGAGTGGATCGGAGTTCTGAAGAACCTAAAAGCAGAGGGGACAGAGTCTGGGTCACTAGCCAGTGACCAGGGAGGCGATGGACCGATGCCCACCGATGCCGAGTGCTTCAGATTCGATGACGGTCATCTTGACTCTTCAGCCACGAGGTCCAGGAGGCGTTGTCGGCAACCAGGAGCAGGATTCGAGCTGCTGCTCGATGTCTGTCGAGTGCAGAGGTGTCGGCGACCAGATTGGACCCAACAAGCCTTGGCAACGGCAAGTCTCGAGTAAGATGTAGATCGTCGATGATGCAGACCAGCAAGGTCTGGGGAACTCACCCAGCAAGGGTAAGTGAGGGCAGGCCTGGAGCAACCAGACTGCCAAGTAAAGAAAAGATTGGCCTTCGGGAAGGGCTACTAGCCAATGGGCTAGCGACCGCGAAGGAGCCTCGTGACGCCGCATGTGGAGCTGGCTTACAGGACACTCGTGGAGTGGGGGCCAGTGATCTTCGGTGCAGGTGGTGCTGGAGGCTAGGGCTACTCGGAGCCCAAAGCACGACTTCTTGGGAGACCCAGAAGATGGTGCACTTGCAAATGTGCTCAGTGTCCAGGGGTCACGGTCTCACGTTACCCACGATAGCCACGGGCCTCAGCTTTGCTGGGGACTCAGGGTAGCCTCGGGGAAGTCTGAGAATCCACCTCTGGTGATGCGATGACTTCGGCGTCCGACGGGAGCTTCAGTGATGCGAACCGGACAGATGCTTCTTTGGTGCCTGCCAAGCAGGGGAGTCACTCCTTGACCCCAAGGGAGATTCTTCAGTCCTCTAATCGTGAGTAGAGCGTCGAAGGTCCAGGATTTTATTTCAGAGTTTTGTCCAGGTATAATCTAATCTTGCTGTGGCAAGGGTTCCCCATTTTAACTAGTAAAACAGGGAGGGACTAACTCTATGACCCCACCTATGGGAGGGTCAAGGGAGGGGGTGGCTACACCCACTTCCCTTTGTCCAGTTTCGCGCCAGAGCAGGGGCAGGTAGCCCCTGAGCTGGTTTGAACTGGCATATGCACAGAGGAGCCTTTTGCTCCCCCAGTGCAGGACTTCAAAGCACTCTAAGAGTGCACCCACCCAACCCCAATACACATTATCCTGTCTGGGGAGGTGGTCACACCTCCCTGCAACAGGAAACCTATTGTCCAGGCCTCCCCTGCCGGAGTTTTGTCCAGCAGCAGGAGGCCAGACTTGTGTCTGTGGCAGCAGCATCCATTTTGTGATGCCAGGGCTTCAGAAAGAAGTTACCGGGTAAGCCAGAGTTAACATGTCTTTCCCTCTAGAAGGGTGGAATGCTACCCCCGCCACCAGGATTGGCGGGGGGGTAGTATTCCAAGATGTTTGACACCAAACACGACATGTTTAGGTGCAGCCATTCCAAAGTTAGCATTTTACCGCGAGGATATAATGCGCTTAAGAGTATATGGTCAGGCTGCACTACAAACAGCATCAGAGATGGTCTCCGAATGCTGCAGAGGGGCCCTGCTCATGCAGGGGCACCCTCTCACATAGGAACCATGCACTCTGCCTTTAGGATTGATAAAGCCTGCCTTAGGAGTGACTTATAGGTTTCTAGGTGTGTATGTATTTCGTGATATAGGTAACCTATATCACAGTAAGGAGTGCATGCACCACCTTACCCAGGCTGCAGTAGCAGACCTGTGGTGTCAGTTTGGATGGCCTTCCAGGGGTGGCATAATACATGCTGCAGCCCCTGGCAGGCCTCTGAGGTACCTATGCCCTGGGTACATAGTATACCATATACTAGGGACTTATAAGGGCACTCCAGATCCCAATCAGAGATGTGCCTAAGGCACATGTAATCCATTTTACAGAGAAAGCAGATAGACTGGGGCCCTGAATAGCAGGATCCCAGTCCAACTAAGTCATAAACCAGCAAAACACCATAAAAAAAGTGGGGGCAACCATATAGTCAGATTCCACCTTCCTACATAACCCCCCCAAACGAAAGGAGATAAGGCTAACCTTGGCCAGTTGAGCCTATATTGACTAAGTGGCCATATAAGGAAGCACCTGCACTAGCATGGTTGCCCCCTATGTTATGGTCCACTAAGCAATCCCTCACCCTAAGGGTATGAGAGGGTCTCCACCATGGGGAATCACTACCTCTGGTGTGCTTAGGTAAAGTACAAGGCTGGTGAGGTGTCTGAGTAGGGAAGTGAGGCCCTAGGAATGTTGGCCTCAGCTTCCTCAGATCACTGGTCACCATGTATGTCTGTCTTTCCATGACTGAGTTGCACTTTGCTCTAAGGGTCAACCTTTGGCTGCCTACAGCTGGGGGTTGGGTCCCTTTGGATGGAACACTGGAGGGACATGGCAGGTTTGGAACCTTCTGGTCCCAGGTTTGCCCTTGCCTACCAGAGTCCTTCTGGGGGAGGTCCCTACATAAAGGTATGGGGGATCCCTCAGTGTGTAGAGGAATTTTCACCTGGCTAGGGCTACTAGACTGGGTGCCCCTAATCTGCTGATGGGGGCTTCCTCTGGACAGGGGGCCCTGGGGGGTCCACTGACCTCCCTGACCTCTGCAGCCCTGGGCTGACTGAGGCAGGGTAGAGAGGGGCAGGTTACCTGCTCCAGACTGGGTACCACCTTGGAAGGGTCCTCTGCCATCAGGGGTGTGGCCAGGCCATGCCCGACTACCTCTGTGGCAGTTCCTTCACTAGGGGTAGGGTCAGTTCCCTGAGGAGGCTGACCCTTACCTATTGTCTGGGGGGAAGAAGACTTTTCTTCAACCCTTGTGCTCTCTTTTGGGGGAGAGTGGGCCATTCTTTCAGGCTCCATCTCTCCAAATTCTGGGGCTGGGGCTGTGGCCATCACAGCCCCACTAACCTTTACAGGGACGCCCAACATCCTAAGATGGGTTTGGTGTTCAACTTCAGTCCAGGCTGAAATTTCCAAATCATTGCCCATCAGGCAATCTACAGGTAAGGTGGGGGACACTGCCACTCTCTTTGGGCCTGTGACCCCCTCCCAGCTGAGATTGACTATGGCCATGGGGTGATCTGTTCTGACACCATCAATGTTGGTCACCTGGTACTTAAACTCAGGTAAAAACTGGTGAGGGGGACTAGTTTCCCTGCCACCATGGTGACACTAGCCCCTGTGTCCCTAAATGCCACAGCTTTCTGACCATTAATCATTGGCTCCAGTCTGTACCTGCCCAATGCTATGGGACCCATGGTAAAGGTGGCAAATCCTATACCACCATCAGAGTCAGAGGAGACTGTTGAGGGGTCCCTGTCTAAACTAGGGCCCACCTCTGTTCCTCTTGCAAAAGCACCTAACTTTTTGGGTGCACTACTCCCAACTGGAGGATTACTACTGGTAGTACCAGGAGGGGTGGTAGTAGTTGTGGGAGGAACATTTTCTTTATTGCCAATCCTGGGGCAACTGGGATCAGTTTTCCAGTGCCCAGGCTTTTTACAGACATGGCAATAGGGTTTCTTTTCAGGAGAGGAAGGAGTTTGGGACCCACCCCCAGAAGAGGAATTTTGGGGCCCTGTAGGGGACTTATCCTTAGATTTATCCCCACCTTTCTCTTGGGACTTAGTAGAATCTTTCTTCTGGTCACCACCCTGATTTCTCGTTTTTACTCTGGTTCTGACCCATTTGTCTGCCTTCTTTCCCAATTCTTGGGGAGAGGTCAGATCAGAGTCCACCAGATACTGGTGCAAAAGCTGGTTTTGACAATTATTAAGGATCTGCTCCCTCATAATCAAATTGTACAATCCTAAAAAGTCCTGCACTTTGTTGCCATGTATCCAACCTTCCAGAGCCTTTGTAGCACAATCTACAAAATCAACCCAGTCTTGAGTCTGAGCTTTTTGGGTGTCTCTGAACTTCAACCTATACTGTTCAGTGGTTAGGCCAAACTCATCTATCAGAGCACTCTTCAAGACTGTGTAATTGTCAGCATCCTCTTCTCTTACAGTGAGGAGCTTGTCTCTACCTTTGTCTGCAAAGGAGAGCCACAAGATTGCTGCCCACTGCCTCTGGGGGACCTTCTGAACTTTACAGGCCCTCTCCAGTGCAGTTATCCATTTGTGGATGTCATCCCCACTCTGGTAGGGAGGGACAATCTTGTTTAGGTTTCTATGGTCATAAGACCTTTCCCTATCTCTAGGGATATTGCTGCCACCATGGGACTCTAGTCCCAACTTTCTTCTCTCTCTAAGGAGATCTAGGGATTCTCTATCTAAAGCTAATTGCTTTTTTCTGAGTTCCAGCTGAGTTCCCTCATACTGGACTAGCCTCTTTCTTCTCTCATGAGAGGATTCTCTCCTATGAGATGAGACAGAGCTCCCTATGGAGGTGCCAGAGTGGTTAGACTCCTGAGAAGGAGACCTAGACTTTCTGAGCACACTCATAATCCTTCCTGGGGGGACAAAGGTGTGGTTTTCTAGATCCTCATCTTCATCTTCCCCAGAAGGGATTGGGTTTTCCAGGTCAGGGTCATTGTCACCCTCCTGGTCAGTTTCAGAGGGGGGCTGGGGGTAGTGGTACCCCTGGCCCCTTCCTCATCTGCTGGCCCACCCTCTGCTCCTACCCCTTCAGTCTCTGAGGACTTACTAAGATCATAAGCCACCAACAACTCCTTGAGGTGTTGGGTGGTGGGACTTTGGCCTGTCCTTAATTTCCTCACGTTACATAAAGCTCTCAATTCCAAGAATTGGAGTGTATCATACTTGGAGGGTGGAAGCTCAATGGCTTCCTGCAAGGAATCTTTGGATCCTGCTTTTAAAGACATTACTAGTGTGGTGTGGTGTATGCACTACCTACTCTAGTGTGGCCTACTAAACTCTCTTGAGTTGTAGAAAGGGTTGTGCTATCCCTTAACACACAACTCTAAGTTCAGTAGAACTTACTGTTATTCTAAGCTTAAATTATATGTACCTTAGGTACCTTTAGTGGTTTTCAGTTGATCAATTCAATTGAGATTATCTGGTAAAACAATAGCAAGCTGGAATCCCACCGCTGCCACCAATGTGAGAAGTTGGCCTGGCATATGCTGTCCACTAATTATAGTGGGCACCTTGCACCAGTCCAAATCGACTCTTATGGTAGGTAGGTTAAAGACAACCTTATTGAAAGCTATCCTAGTGGTAGCTGTGGAGAGCAGCCTTCAGGCTAAGTCTTGAAGGAATGTAAAGCAGCTTGTTTTACCAGTCTATAATCTCGTGAGTGACCAAATGAAAGAGCACCACACCAGGTATATATTCAAAATATATGTATTTATTAATAAACACACCCCTCTAGTCTCTTTATGAGGCTAGAGTTCGAAATACATAGGTTATAAGATCTTAATTCACAGTAATAGCACAAATACACGTTTGGGCCCTAGGGGCGTACCAAACCATATACCAATAAAGTGGTATGCGAACCACGACTGAACTAGACACTAGGCCTAGAGCCTCTAGAAGTGCTTGGACCACAAGGAACCACCCAAGGTAGTGACACAGGGGACCCACGGGAGACGCGTGCAGTGTAAATACACAACCGCGATACGCCGTTAACTTCTATGGAGAAAGTCGGGATCGGGAAAATAGAGGAAAGGGACACTTAGAAGAGGACTAGGACAAAACCCTTTGAGATCTAGGACTTTGAAGAGTCTCTACCCACGGGAGCACCGGAGTACTCGTGTTACCTCACCCAGGGAAGCCGGGTGCATAGGTGCCTTTCGGGGTCGGGTTTCGTCGTCGGTTCTTATGGCGATCTGCTGCAAAGTGCTGCTGGCGACCAGGAGAAAAGTGTCCGGGTGGATCCAAGAGTGGATCGGAGTTCTGAAGAACCTGAAAGCAGAGGGGACAGAGTCTGGGTCACTAGCCAGTGACCAGGGAGGCGATGGACCGATGCCCACCGATGCCGAGTGCTTCAGATTCAATGACGGTCGTCTTGACTCTTCAGCCACGAGGTCCAGGAGGCGTTGTCGGCGACCAGGAGCAGGATTCGGGCTGTTGCTCGATGTTTGTCGAGTGCAGAGGTGTCGGCGACCAGATTGGACCCAACAAGCCTTGGCAACGGCAAGTCTCGAGTAAGATGTAGATTGTCGATGATGCAGACCAGCAAGGTCTGGGGAACTCACCCAGCAAGGGTAAGTGAGGGCAGGCCTGGAGCAACCAGACTGCCAAGTAAAGAAAAGATTGGCCTTCGGGAAGGGCTACTATCCAACGGGCTAGCGACCGCAAAGGAGCCTCGTGACGCCGCACGTGGAGCTGGCTTACAGGACACTCGTGGAGTGGGGGCCAGTGATCTTCGGTGCAGGTGGTGCTGGAGGCTAGGGCTACTCGGAGCCCAAAGCACGACTTCTTGGGAGACCCAGAAGATGGTGCACTTGCAAATGTGCTCGGTGTCTAGGGGTCACGGTCTCACGTTACCCACGATAGCCACGGGCCTCAGCTTTGCTGGGGACTCAGGGTAGCCTCGGGGAAGTCTGAGAATCCACCTCTGGTGATGCGATGACTTCGGCGTCCGACGGGAGCTTCAGTGATGCGAACCGGACAGATGCTTCTTTGGTGCCTGCCAAGCAGGGGAGTCACTCCTTGACCCCAAGGGAGATTCTTCAGTCCTCTAATCGTGAGTAGAGCGTCGAAGGTCCAGGATTCTATTTCAGAGTTTCGTCCAGGTATAATCTAATCTTGCTGTGGCAAGGGTTCCCCATTTTAACTAGTAAAACAGGGAGGGACTAACTCTATGACCCCACCTATGGGAGGGTCAAGGGAGGGGTGGCTACACCCACTTCCCTTTGTCCAGTTTCGCGCCAGAGCAGGGGCAGGTAGCCCCTGAGCTGGTTTGAACTGGCATATGCACAGAGGAGCCTTTTGCTCCCCCAGTGCAGGACTTCAAAGCACTCTAAGAGTGCACCCACCCAGCCCCAATACACATTATCCTGTCTGGGGAGGTGGTCACACCTCCCTGCAACAGGAAACCTATTGTCCAGGCCTCCCCTGCCGGAGTTTCGTCCAGCAGCAGGAGGCCAGACTTGTGTCTGTGGCAGCAGCATCCATTTTGTGATGCCAGGGCTTCAGAAAGAAGTTACCGGGTAAGCCAGAGTTAACATGTCTTTCCCTCTAGAAGGGTGGAATGCTACCCCCGCCGCCAGGATTGGCGGGGGGTAGTATTCCAAGATGTTTGACACCAAACACGACATGTTTAGGTGCAGCCATTCCAAAGTTAGCATTTTACCGCGAGGATATAATGCGCTTAAGAGTATATGGTCAGGCTGCACTACAAACAGCATCAGAGATGGTCTCCGAATGCTGCAGAGGGGCCCTGCTCATGCAGGGGCACCCTCTCACATAGGAACCATGCACTCTGCCTTTAGGATTGATAAAGCCTGCCTTAGGAGTGACTTATAGGTTTCTAGGTGTGTATGTATTTCGTGATATAGGTAACCTATATCACAGTAAGGGGTGCATGCACCACCTTACCCAGGCTGCAGTAGCAGACCTGTGGTGTCAGTTTGGATGGCCTTCCAGGGGTGGCATAATACATGCTGCAGCCCCTGGCAGGCCTCTGAGGTACCTATGCCCTGGGTACATAGTATACCATATACTAGGGACTTATAAGGGCACTCCAGATCCCAATCAGAGATGTGCCTAAGGCACATGGAATCCATTTTACAGAGAAAGCAGATAGACTGGGGCCCTGAATAGCAGGATCCCAGTCCAACTAAGTCATAAACCAGCAAAACACCATAAAAAAAGTGGGGGCAACCATATAGTCAGATTCCACCTTCCTACAACAGGTGTGCATAGTAGGGTCCGTTAATAGAGACTGGCCTCTCCGCTGACACCTCTCTCTCACATGATGGGCGTGTGCACTTTGAGTGGAAAGGGACTGTCCTTCCAGCTAACACCCCCCTCTCCCTGATAATAAGTATGCATAGGTAGATGTGGGAAGAGACTGCACTCTACTCACAACTCTTACCAAGCCAATAGGCGTAAATAGCATACTCTGATAAACACCATCTCCAGTAACACTCCTTCCTCAAGTGTACATACTGCAGTGCATTCAAAGATTACTTACTCCTCTCTACTTTTCACAATCATGCAAGAGTCTCGCAAGATCATAACATTTTTTGAAAATAAGAATTAACTATTTACTCATTACCGCCCTTATCTCTTACACACTTCCTCTCAAAAACAAGGACCACAATATACATTCCTACTAATAGAGTGCATTGAGAACTCATCTACTCTATTTTACTATTCACAATCCCGCGAGAGTCCAGCGAGATCATAAAAATTAGTTACATTTATTTTCTTCACAGTAGTTATCCCTTAGACACCTCCTATCTAAATCTAGAGGTATAGCATGCCTTTCTGCTGCCCCTTATGTAGGTTTTTAACTTCATTTCCACAGCTCCTCAAATTCTTCATAGTAAACAGTAATGGCAGCCATTTAATTTTCAACATTCTAATAGCCAGTCAATCAGAGTGCTTGCTCTCATGGGAGACTCTTGCTCCCACAACAGTGTGAAGGCTCACAGGAAAAATGGGCCTCTTGACCAGTCACAGGGCACCATTTTTGATTTTTCGCTCCTGCAGGACACCGGTGTGACTCCCGTGAGCCCAACTATCAAAATATACAATTCTTTTTTACCCTTAATATCTCAAAAACTATCAAACAGATTTACACTAATTCAAACAAAAGTACAATCTGTGGACCAAGATTTAGTTTCCTGTCGAATTTGGTGTAATTTCATACAGCAGCTTTTTGCTGTAGCCTTCTCTAAAGAAGACTATGGATAATGCATAGGGACTTTGCATTTGTGGGCCCTCCTTTTTTCTGGGCACCCGCTGGACGGATCACCCCAAAGCTTTCCAGAAAGGAGCTGAGGTGGATTAACCTTTTTCTGAAAAGTTTCTTGAAGTTTCATCAAATGGGGCAAAAGTTATTCGCAAACCAAAAAATGCTCTGTCTATGGAAAAGCAGACTTAACTATAACTACCTAATGGCGTCTGCCAGTAGGTAATATATATATATATCCATATAGATATCTATCTATATATACATATATATATATATGTCGGTTCCTGCTTTTGGAGAAGAAAGGGCAGGAATGCCATTGATATATATATGGTTCATCTGATTGGGACCGCGTTGAGTTTTGCTGTTAATATATATATATATATATATATATATATATATATATATATATATATATATATGATCAAGGCCGTCAAACCAGCCGAAACGTGTCATGGCGGACTAGCTGGGGGGCAAATAAAGAATACTTTGCACCAACTTTGGGTCCTCGCTCGTTTTTCGTGTTGGAAAACTGAAGTTACTTACGAGAGTTCGGATATATATATATATTTAATATTGTGTGGACATAGACTTGTGCACTAGGCGATTACCTTCAAGTCTAGGGCTACCAGTATACCGTTGACAATGCATTACAAGCATGTTACCTTAGAGCACTATGTGTATATAGATTTTGAGCACTAAGCGATTACTTATGATGCAAGGGCTTGCAATATTAATTTGAGCAGGATGCAATTACCCGCGTTATAGTTAGGACACTCTGACAATGAGGATCATTAGCAATTTGTGCTTTATGTTTCTTGTTCCTATGCGTATGCCTTATGTCTCATGCCCACAACAGAACTATACCACTGGTCACGGTTTACATTTGGTATTGTTAATTCAGAATTTTGAGAATATTGTTGAGACTGGTCTTATCTATGTTGCATTCCAGCAGTATCATGTTTTATTTAGCACCATTACATGGTCTAATTGACTATACACAGCATATTGTACCAATGTGATATATTATGTGTATTACCATTCAAAGATGGCCGCCAAAGCAGGCTACCGACATTGTCCTTTTTCTGTTATGCTCACTCCCAACCCGATGTTATTTCACCCTTCTTTGATTGTGCACTCAGTACACGTGAACAAGGCTGCGGACGCAGTCGAAACGCGTAGTGGAATAAACTTGGTTTTGCATCAACACAGGATTGTGTGTCTTATGATCCTGAGAGCGCACTTACTTGGATTATTTTGCGATATATATATATATATATTCACTGAAAAAACCATAGGTTTTAGGGACAGTTATAGTTAGTTGGACATTGCACTCGTACAAAACCCGTGAAATTCCCCCGTTATAGTTAGTTCAGCTAACTATAACTCGCGCCCCCCCAATGCACTGCTGATGACGTCACATATTACATCACTCATGACATGGTCAGTGACATCACTGATGACATCACTGATGACATCATCCAGTGACTGTGTGTTTCTGTAAAGTTTAAATATTTTTAATATATATAGGGAAAGGCGTATTGAAGAATGAGTGGGTGTATAAGTGTCTGTATGGATGATTTAGTAGGTGCGTGACTAACTCTATAAGTGAGTGATTAGACGTATCTTACTGAATGCATGGGTTAGTGACTAAACTGGGTGAATGTCTGTATCCGTCTGTCTGTTGCTGTGTAAGTGGCTGCATGGGTTTGTGAATAGCTACATGAGTGTCTATATGAGTTATTGATTGGTTGTCTGAGTATCTGTATGGGTGCCTGAGTGTTTGTGTGGGTGGGGTGTGTGCGACTCTGTGCATAGATGTGTGAGTGGGTGATTCACTGGGTGGACGGTTTCAAGAGTGCATCTGTGATAGACTGTATGGGTGGATAAGTGTGTGTAAGAGTGTGTTAGTGAGTGAATGTATGTCCCAGTGGTACATGTGTGAGTAACTACATATCTGAAAGGCAGTATATATGTGTGTTGGAGTATATAAATAGCTATAAGCGAGAGTGTGTGATTGTGAGAGTGACTGTATGGATGAGTGTGTGCTTGTATCAGTGATTGTATAAGAGCGTAAGAATGTGCTAGTATTTGTATGAGTAAGTGAGCTGGTGTGTGTGTATAACTGTATAGGTGAGTAAATGCCAGTGTGATTAATTATTTGCATGACTGACTAGGTGTGTGAGTACCTCTATGGATGAGTGGCGGTGTGTGAGTGTCTATGTAGGTGTATGAGTGCATATGATAGTCCTGTACTGAGTGACCGTAAGTATGAGTGACTGTACAGGTGAGTGAGTGGATGTGTGTGTAGACCTAAGAATCAGTGAGTGGGTATGTAGTTATTGGTGTTGGAGTGTCTATGGTTTTGAGAATGGCAGTCTGTAATTTAGAGTGGGTCTATCAAAAGTTATATTAGGGTGTGAGAAGATGCATGAAATTATCACATGGATGATGTCATCAGTGATGTCATCAGTGATGTCATTTGAGATGTCATCAGTGATGTCATCAGTGATGTCACTGACCATGTCATGAGTGATGTAATATGTGACGTCATCAGCAGTGCATTGCGGGGGCGCGAGTTATAGTTAGCTGAACTAACTATAACGGGGGAATTTCATGGGTTTTGTACGAGTGCAATGTCCAACTAACTATAACTGTCCCTAAAACCTATGGTTTTTTCAGTGAATTTCTAAGGTTTTTTAAATGCTAATTTCTAACTATAACGTGCCTGAAACCTATGGTTTTTTCAGTGAATTTCAATGGTTTTTTAAATGCTAATTTCTAACTATAACGTGCCTGAAACCTATGGTTTTTTCAGTGAATTTCATTGGTTTTTTAAATTCTAATTCCTAACTGTAATGTGCCTCAAACCTATGGTTTTTTTTCAATGAATTTCAAAGGTTTTGTAAATGACAATTTTTAAATGTATTAATTGTTATATTTATTTTTTTTATACTGATTTACTACATTTTTTTAAACTATTTATTTTTAGATATTTTATTTTTTAAATTACATTATAATTACATTATACATTACATTACAAAATATACTTTCTCAGAATGAATTACTTTAGTTTAAATACTTTGCAAATAGGCAATAGACTTTTAAGTACAGTAGTTACAGTTGTTGCAATGGGCAACACAATTTCAAACACAATGCAACATTGAGCTCAATGTGAATTTCTAGTTAAATGCAATTAGTTACTTTATGGATTACTTTTCTAACCACAGGACTGGATCCTAGATTCAGTCCTGGGACATCTCCTGTAAACAGTTGAGTAAAAGCGTTTTGGTTACAGTAGTGATTTTTAAGGAATATTATTGCATTTTAAAAGTTGACACTTAGAAAGTTTTTAAAATAGAATCACCAATGTTATCCTATGGGATGAAATTCACTTAGCAGGTAAGTAGTGTTATCGTTACTTTTTTTTACTCAGTGGTGGATCCTGGATCCAGCACTGGTGCATCTCCTGTAAACAGTTGAAAGAATGCGTTTAAGTCATACAGGCGATTTTTAAGGAATATTTGTAGTTTGTGAAAATCGACACTGAAACTTTTCTGCTGAAAACCAGACAATGGATTCCTATGGAAGGAAATTCAAGTTACTGGTAAGTACGGTTAGGATTACTTTTCAGGATCTCTACTGGGCTCAAAGATGCAGCACTGAGGTCTCTCCTGATAACCGGTGAGTAAATCGGAATTCGTAGTTCAGCTGATTTTAGAGGAATATTATAAAGTTCCAAAACTCCACACTTAGAAGAATTTCCAAGTGAAACCAGTCAATGTTAGCCTATGGAAGGAAATTCAAGTTACTGGTAAGTACGGTTAGAATTACTTTTGAGGATCTGTACTGGGCTGAAAGATGCAGCACTGAGGTCTCTCCTGATAACAGGTGAGTAAATTGGAATTCGTAGTTCAGCTGATTTTAGAGGAATATTATAAAGTTCCAAAACTCCACACTTAGAAGAATTTCCAAGTGAAACCAGTCAATGTTAGCCTATGGAAGGAAATTCAAGTTACTGGTAAGTACGGTTAGAATTACTTTTCAGGATCAGTACTGGGCTCAAAGATGCAGCACTGAGGTCTCTCCTGATAACAGGTGAGTAAATCGGAATTCGTAGTTCGGCTGATTTTAGAGGAATATTTGCACAATGGTGAAGGAAGGGGTGGGGCCTGAGGTGACATGTCTGCAAACACGCCCTGTGGCGCGTTTTAAGTTGGAGAATTAATTCCTCCTCAATCCCGAGGGTCCCTAGGGGCCAACTAGCCCACCAGGTACCTCCAGTATGTGCCAGAGAGCTGCGTTGCAGAGAGGTGTTCAGAGGCCACGCCCCTTTTTACAACACTCTGCAATGCAGCTCTGTGGCGCTTACTGGAGGTACCTGGTGGGCTAGTTGGCCCCCAGGGACCCTCAGGATTGAAGGGGATTTAAATCCCCATCTTAAAACGCGCCACGGGGCCTGTTTGCACACATGTCACCTGAAGCCCCGCCCCCTCCCTTCCCCACTGTGCAAACGCGCCCCGTGGCGCGTTTTAAGTTGGGGGATTAAGTCCCCTTGAATCCTGAGGGTCCCTGGGGACCAACTAACCCACCAAGTACCTCCAGTAAGCGCCACAGAGCTGCGTTGCAGAGAGGTGTAAAAAGGGGCGTGGCTTGGACCACCTCTCTGCAACCCAACCCTGTGGCGCTTACTGGAGGTACCTGGTGGGCTAGTTGGCCCCCAGGGACCCTCAGTATTGAATGGGAATTATTTCCCCAATTTAAAACTCACCACAGCGCGCGTTTGCAGAGTGGTTAAGGGAGGGGGCGGGGCCTGACGCTCGATTGCGTGTTTTTCTTTTGTTTTTTTGAAGGGGGGCTGTGTGGCCCCCCTTCTTTTTTAGTTTTTGGGGCCCTGGGGAACCCATCCCCCAGGGCCTGATGCCTTTTCCCTTTTAAAAAAAAAAAAATACTGTAGGGGAAGGGGGCCGCGTGGCCCCCCTCCTAAGGCCTCTATTGGCCCCGGGGACCTCATCCCCCGGGGCCGTCCTTTTTTTTATTTTATTTTTTTATTATTTTTGCGGAGGGGGGCCGTTAGGCCCCCCCTCCCGGGCCACTACTTGCCCCGGGGACCCCATCCCCCGGGGCTGGCCCTATCCTTTGGGGTCCGTGGGGGGACCCAACTCCCCCACGGACCCTGCCAGCTCCCCGCGTCCTGCGGGAGCCGGCATTGCTTTTCCACATGGGGAGCTGCTAACATGCAGCTCCCCGTGTGGAAAAGCAATGTGCTTGGATATTGGAAGAGAGAGCAGGTTTCCTGCTCTCTCTTCCAATATCCAAAGCAGTTTGCTATGACAGGACGGGAGCCACGAGGCTCCCGTCCCTTCATAGCAAACTACAGTGTCCCGGGGGTAGGCACCCCGGGACACTGCAGGAGCCGGCCCTGGGGGGTGGTGGTCCCCAGGGCCATCAAGGGCTCCAGGAGGGGGGCCACGCGGCCCCCCTCCCAACTTATTCAAAGCCCCGGGGAGGTGGTGGTCCCCGGGGCTCTGGGGGTCCGTAACGGACCCCCATATTTAAATCTTTAGTGCCCTGGGGAGGTGGCGGTCCTCGGGGCATGTGGGGGGGCTGGAGCCCCCCCCACACAGGTGATTACAATTTTAAAAAAGAAGCCCCTGGGGTGGCGGTCCCCGGGGCTGCGGGAGGGCACAGTGCCCTCCCGCACCATTTTTATTAGAAAGCCCGGGGGGTGGCGGTCCCTGGGGCTTGGGGGGCCTTAGAGGCCCTCCCATTAACTATAAACCCACCCCCCACATGCCCCCGGGACTTGGTCCACCTGGGGGCAAAATAGCATCGAAGTGCGGGAGACCGCGCTTCGATTTTTTTTTTTACGGCGGGATTCGCGCACCCTAAGCGCATCCCGCCGATTTTTTAAAAAAATGCTTTTTCTGCCCAGGGGTCCTTGTGGGACCCCTGAGCAGACCTAGGGGTCAGGGTGTTTCTACCCTGCCCCCTTTGTGCGTTTGCGCACTTGCAATTTTTTTATCGGCGGGATCCGCGCACCCTAAGCGCATCCCGCCGATTTAAAAAAATGCTTTTCTGCCCAGGGGGTCCTTGTGGGACCCCTGAGCAGACCTAGGGGTCAGGGTGTTTCTACCCTGCCCCCTTTGTGCGTTTTGCGCACTTGTTTCTCTGCCTCGGTTCTACCGAGGGACAAAATGGCTGCCAACACTTCCTGATTTGGAGTGTTGACAGCCAATTAGCATGCAGCTCGTGATCGGGAGGGTACGCCGACCCTACGCGGCCATAGATATATATGTGATTTTACTTTTGATTTTCTCAGCAACTACTGAACGGATTTACACCATTTAACAAAAAGGGTTCTTTCTGAACCAGGAACTACCTCTTTGCCAAATTTGGTGTAATTCCGTTCAGCAGTTCGGGCTGTAGCAGTGGCTAAAGTTTCCTATGGGAAAATGAATGGGGAAAACACATTTTGGGACCCCCTTTTTTCTCGGCCCCCGCTTGACGAATCACCCAGAGACTTTCAGGATAGGAGCGGACCGGAGCAGGCCATAAAGTTTGAAAATTTCGCGAAAATTCGTCAACCGACGTAAGAGTTTTTTCAAATAGAATGTTGCGGATTTCCTATGGAAAATAGGTCCTAACTATAACTATCTACTGGTGACCGCCAGTAGATAATATATATATATATATATATATATATATATATATATATATATATATATATATATATATATATTATCTACTGGAGGTCGCCAGTAGATAGTTATAGTTAGGACTTATTTTCCATAGGAAATCCGCAACATTCTATTTGAAATAACTTTGGCGCCGGTTGACAAATAATCGAAAAAAGGGGGGTCCCAAAACATGTTTTCCCCATGCAATTTTCCATAGGAACCTTTAGTCGCAGCTACAGCCCGAACTGCTGAACAGGATTACACCAAATTTGGGAAAAAGGTAGCCCTTGGTTCAGAGTCGTGCCTTTTGGTTAAATGGTGTAAATCCGTTCAGTAGTTCCTGAGAAATTTGAAAAAGAAAACACATATATATCTGGGCGGAGCCTAACCACAAATGTCATCGTGAGATCTGATTGGCTGTCAGCACTTCATCCTGGAATTGCTGGCAGCCATCTTGGGACCAATATAAATGATAATACCCCATTGAAATGCATTGTAGTGAATCGAAGATTTTGAGGGTTACCAAAAGGAGAACTATAAAGGGTGATAACAGACTTTAGTTACATTAGAATTCATTTGTTGATGGTACCATACTAATTTCAGGAATTGTGGTGTGTTCTAAGGTGATTTTACCCTGTGAAAAACCTTCTGCTGGGATATCATGAATCATGTTTGAGAGAAAACTATTTTCACATGCTTGTCCCATACAGTTTTGGAAGGTGCTCCAGAAGCTAAAATTAAAGCATATTTTCTGTAAATTCACATTATCTTTCTCAGTCATGTGAGAATGAAGTCTGAAATTCTCAGTAAAACATGTACATCCAACAAGGACAGAGACTGTCAGTTGATTCCTTTGTGTTCTACTGCAGCTTCCCAGAGTTTAATTTAAAAAGGAACAAAATGATGGGGTTCATTTTGTCATAGAAATTATGGTTAGTGCTGTAGAAAGAAAAATTAGGACATGTTTCAAGTGTGATCTCAAATATCTTCCTGTTATATTTCAACAGGAGCAGCCTGTCAGTTGATGCCTTTGTGTTCTACTGCAGCTTCCCAGAGTGTTCTAAAGAACAACTAGAGCGCTAACAGTCTTACTTATGACAAAATTATGGCACACCTGAAGCCATCTTGATTAGAATAAACTGGTAACTCTTAAAACATTTAATTTAAAAAGGAACAAAATGAGGGGGTTCATTTTGTCATAGAAATTATGGTTAGTGCTGTAGAAAGAAAAATGAGGACATGTTTTAAGTGAGATCTCAAATATCTTCCTGTTATATTTCAACAGGAGCAGCCTGTCAGTTGATGCCTTTGTGCTCTACTGCAGCTTCCCAGAGTGTTCTAAAGAACAACTAGAGCGCTAACAGTCTTACTTATGACAAACGTATGGCACACCCGAAGCCATCTTGATTGGAATAAACTGGTAACACTTAAAACATTTAATTTAAAAAGGAACAAAATGAGGGGGTTCATTTTGCCATAGAAATTATGGTTAGTGCTGTAGAAAGAAAAATTAGGACATGTTTTAAGTGAGATCTCATATCTTCCTGTTATATTTCAACAGGAGCAGCCTGTCAGTTGATGCCTTTGTGTTCTACTCTAGCTTCCCAGAGTGTTCTAAAGAACAACTAGAGCGCTAACAGTCTTACTTATGACAAAATTATGGCACACCTGAAGCCATCTTGATTAGAATAAACTGGTAACTCTTAAAACATTTAATTTAAAAAGGAACAAAATGAGGGGGTTCATTTTGTCATAGAAATTATGGTTAGTGCTGTAGAAAGAAAAATTAGGACATGTTTTAAGTGAGATCTCAAATATCTTCCTGTTATATTTCAACAGGAGCAGCCTGTCAGTTGATGCCTTTGTGTTCTACTGCAGCTTCCCAGAGTGTTCTAAAGAACAACTAGAGCGCTAACAGTCTTACTTATGACAAAAGTATGGCACACCCGAAGCCATCTTGATTGGAATAAACTGGTAACACTTAAAACATTTAATTTAAAAAGGAACAAAATGAGGGGGTTCATTTTGCCATAGAAATTATGGTTAGTGCTGCAGAAAGAAAATTTAGGGCATGTTTTAAGTGAGATCTCAAATCCTCTTCTATTTCATTAGAAAATTCTGACATGCAGACTGAAACAATCACTTTCAATACCAGCAGTAGACTTCCAGTTAACTCCCTGGTGAGCAGTAGCTTTACTACAGTGATCTAATGAACAACTAGAGTGCTAACATTCTGAATTTATGGCAAATGTGTGACACATCTGAATGCCTTCTTGATGGAATCAAAGTAAAAACTGAATGCATTTCCTACTGAGGAGACTGCAGTAAATGACGAAATTAGGAAACTTCATAACAAATAAGTCTCCCAAGATGGCCACCAGAGAAAAAAGAGCCCAAATGTAGCACAAATATCACCCAGATGTAGCCCACATATAGCCCAATGACAGAAGTGTGCAAAACACTTTTTATTTTTAGTTTTTCTGCAGTTTTATATAGTGCAAACTGGTCAGGTATTGGAGTGTTACATCTTACTTGGACCCCTTATTGCGTATTTTGCACGAAGTACATGAGATTGATCTTGCGAAACATTGAACTTTACGATTCTGTTAACCTGAAGTTGCTCTGAACCGGGCTTTGTAACACCCGTTTTTACCTACTGGTTTTAATTAATTCTCACTGTATTGTATTAGGAAAGAGGATTTACTGTTTTTATGTACACTTTTATGATCTATGTTTCTAAATCAGATCAAATAAAGGTTTAATGAATTCTATGGCAGGATGGAGGTGAGGATTATGCATATCTTTCCTCACTTTATTTGCATAGCAGTTGAAAGAAAACGTAACACAACAATCATTAAACAAAAGACTACACAACCCATCAACCATTAGGGGGGGTAGTCTCCAAGGCAACTATAGTCCAATCATATCACAGTCTATCGTATATAATATCGTGACGCCCCTTTCGCTTCCACTTTCTTCACTGCTCGTCAGTTAAGTGCATTCCTTACATTCTTGGCTTAATCTGACGTTGTTGCTGTTTGTATAGCGGTTTCTTGTGCACGTTATTAGCATTATTGCCTTGGTATTGTTTCATATTCCCTGCGCAGCAGGCTCTTGCCCGAGCGCATTCTCCCCCTCGCAGTTTCTCCCGCTGTGTGCTCTGCGCGCGGTGAGATCCTGTCAGGCGCGTCTGGTCCGAGCGAGGCAGCTCCGTCGAGCACTCCCGCTGGTCTTTACGCGCGTTTGGGAATCCGGTCACTCCTTTAGTGTCCGCTTGATTCCCGACCAACCCTCGCCTAATTTTGACACTGCTATGCGGTGATTTCCCCACACGGCCACGTTAGTGACCAGTGCCACCTGGTGGTGGTAATTGGTATTGCGTCTCAGTCAATTCTTATAACAGCTTCGGGGAAAGCCCAGCTGTTGGAGCACCGGCGAGGGGGCTGTCTTAAGGATTTTAAGGGCATTTGTTCTGTGCTCACACCCTCTGCTATCATGTCTTCTCCAGAAGACCATTTTTACTCCTCCTACCAGGAAGTGGAGGAGGAATGGCCCCCAACTTCTCCCTCCAGCAGTGGACCAAGCCCTCTCTCTGGCTATTTCTAGGGCGCTGGCTCCTCTTAGGGATCAGGTAGATAAGCTGGCGAAAAGCATCCCTGGGGTGTTCAGTGACCCAGATCTGGTGGTGGCGGGTCCAAGTAGCTCCCAGATGGGGAATAAAAGGGCCGTTAAGCATAACGCGGGGCACTTGGAAGGATTTGATCAACTTACGGAGACCTTCCTCAAGAGTGCGCGAACGCTAAAACATGCACCCTGCCGGGAGGAGGAGGGGCCCGGAGAAAATTGCGACACTGTCACCACTATTGTAGACCCCGACGGCGGGTTTCCCTTAGAGGGAGAGGGTGTATCGGAGGACGATTTCTCCTCCGATGAGGATAAGGACTCGGGGCGTCCCTGGCGTCCAGAGTCCCACTCCTCTCAGTCCCCGGTTGGGGACGGGGTCCACTCGGACATGTTCGAGCCTACCCAAATTTACCATCCTAGGTCGGCAGAGTGGACACCTGACGCCAAAGTGGCAGAGTATGTGGTGGGGAAAATCCATCAACCCCTTGAAAGGGAGGTCAGGAATAGGATGAGGGAGAATGCCCCAGGCCCTCACTGAAGGGGAAGGTGGCACACACGCCTGAAATTGATGAGAAACTATGTACCTTTTTCTCCAAGTATATGAGGGATCCCAAGAAAGGAATTGATAGGTCTTGGACATGGTAGGGCCCTTGACCCAAATTATTCAATTGACGGAGCGTTCCAAAGAGTCAGGATCCCCTTTGTCCACGGATATTGTGGCTGGTTGGGCGCACTACCCTAAACCCTAAAACACTACCCCTCCACTACCCAAACACCACTGCACTACCCTAAACCCTAAAACACTACCCCCAGCACGACACCCTACACTACCCAAACATAACTGCACTACCCTAAACCCTAAAACACTCCCACCAGCACGACTCCCTACACTACCCAAACACCACTGCACTACCCTAAACCCTAAAACACTACCCCCAGCACGACTCCCTACACTACCCAAACACCACTGCACTACACTAAACCCTAAATATACCCCCAGCATGACCTCCCACACTACACAAACACCACTGCACTACCCTAAACCCTAAAACACTACCCCCAGCATGACCCCCTACACTACCCAAACACCACTGCACTACCCTAAACCCTAAAACACTAACCCCAGCAAGACCCCCTACACTACCCAAACACCACTGCACTACCCTATACCCTAAAACACAACCCCCTACACTACACAAACACGACTGCACTACCCTAAACCCTAAAACACTACCCACAGCATGACCCCCTTCACTACACAAACACCACTGCACTGCCCTAAACCCTAAAACACTACCCCAGCACTACCCCCTACACTACCCAAACACCACTGCACTAACATAAACCCTAAAACACTACCCCCAGCACAACCCCCTACACTACACAAACACCACTGCACTACCCTAAACCCTAAAACACTACCCCCAGCATGACTCCCTACACTACCCAAACACCACTGCACTACCCTAAACCCTAAATCTACCCCCACCACGACCCCTACACTACCCAAACACCACTGCACTACCCTAAACCATAAAACACTATCCCCAGCATGACCCCTACACTACACAAACACCACTGCACTACCCTAAACCCTAAAACACTACCACCAGCATGACCCCTACACTACTCAAACACCACTGCACTACCCTAAACCCTAAAACACTACCCCAGCATGACCCCCTACACTACCCATACACCACTGCACTACCCTAAACCCTAAAACACTACCCCCAGCATGACCCCCTACACTACTGCACTACCCTAAACCCTAAATTACTACCCCCAGCACGACCCCCTACACTACCCAAACACCACCGCACTACCCTAAACCCTAAAACACTACCCCCAGCACGACCCCCTACACCACCCAAACACAACTGCACTACCCTAAACCCTAGAAAAGAAACCCCCACCCCATGCCCAATCCCCTTACCTCTCACTCCTCATGGTTCCTCTCTCCTCGTGGTTCCTGCTTCACGTCATCTCTGAGGGGCGGTGCACGTCATTGTGAGGAAACGGAACAGCCTCTGTTTCCTTACAACGACATGGATCGTCTACATGTTTTTTAGAACGCATGGTCATAGATACCTTTACAACAAAATTTGTTGTAAAGGCATGCGTGGTAAATGACCATGCGTTCTAAAAAAATGCGTAGTAATGACTTCGTGATGTACAACGCATGCGTGGTAATGCATGCGTTGTAATGGTATCGCAAAATAAAAAAAAATTGTAATGGCTGTTTACCGATCGAAGCTGGCCCCTGTTCTTCAGTGAGACGTTTATTTGATTAATTAGGAGGAAGGAATGTGGGTTTTTTTTACCGAAAAGTGCATTCCCGGCTGTTGTATTGTGAAAGTGTCCACGTGGCCTGGTTTCACTTCCGGTGAGAGAGTGGAAGAGTCTGTTTGGATCTAAAGGAGTTCTGTTGTTGGATGGGGCCGGCGCGACATGTCATCAGAAAACATAGCTAATGGAAAGCTTCTTCCCTGAAGTGTGGAGCAGTGCCATGAGAGGTCAACGAGTGTGCGTCCCACCGCAGTATGACCGTACCGCGTGATCCATGTGCCGCCTCCAGGGTACGGGAGGCAGAAGCGGCATCGCAGGTCCTCTTGAAGACCGTTGTAGCACTAATTCTACATTTTGGTACTAGGGCATTTTAACTTCGTTGTTCCTGCCAGATACAAAGAGAAGATCCTGTGTTATTCAGTGCCCTCGTTACCTTTTTTGTGGGTTGTGGTGCTTGTCACTTCGCTGCCCCGCCGGTGCACACGACTGGGCACCCCACCTCGTGTGCCATCTGCAGGGCCTCTGCCCTCGGATCACTGGTTTCAGTTTCTGGAGTGGCAACATAAACAGTTGCTCCCAAAGGACTAGCCTGAACACTTAGGTGAATATCCCCTGCACCAGCATTCCACGGAAATTCTTTCCTAGCTCTCCCACGTCAACGAGCACGGCTCCGCTCGCGACACCGTATGACGTCATCGGAGCCATAAGAGGACCTCGTCGGCGTGCTGACGTCAGTTCCACCCATTTTTTCCGTGCCACCGAGGCAAACAGGGGACCAAGACATTTTCACATGTATACATAGTATAATAAATATATATATATTCACTGAAAAAACCATAGGTTTCAGGCACGTTATAGTTAGAAATTAGCATTTAAAAAACCTTAGAAATTCACTGAAAAAACCATAGGTTTCAGGCACGTTATAGTTAGAAATTAGCATTTAAAAAACCTTAGAAATTCACTGAAAAAACCATAGGTTTCAGGGGCGTTATAGTTAGTTGGACATTTCACTCGTACAAAACCATAGAAATTCCCCCGTTATAGTTAGTTCCGCTAACTATAACTTGCGCGCCCGCAATGCACTGCTGATGACGTCACATATTACATCACTCATGACATGGTCAGTGACATCACTAATGACATCTCAGATGACATCACTGATGACATCAAGGATGTATAGGTGTATGAGTACATATGATGAGTGAGTACATGTATGAGTGACTGTATAGGGACTGTTGGTGAAGGAGTGGATGTGTGTGTAGATCTTGGAATTACTGAATAGGTGTGTTGTAACTGGTATTGGTATGTCCATTGTTTTGAAAATGTTAGTTTGTATTTTTGAGTGTGTGTATCAAAGGTTATATTAGGGTGAGAGGAGGTCTGCCACTCTATCACAAGGATGATGTCATCAGTGATGTCATCAGTGATGTCATTTGAGATGTCATCAGTGATGTCATGAGTGATGTCACTGACCATGTCATGAGTGATGTAATATGTGACGTCATCAGCAGTGCATTGCGGGCGCGCGAGTTATAGTTAGCTGAACTAACTATAACGGGGAATTTCTATGGTTTTGAATGAGTGAAATGTCCAACTAACTATAACGCCCTGAAACCTATGGTTTTTTCAGTGAATATATGTATATATATCCAGACAAAAATTCTCCCTTTCAGAAAATAATCCAGCACTCCGTGGGGGGTTTTGTTCACTCAATCTTTATTTTTTGAGTGGTAGCATCCAAGCGTTCCAGCTGTCAACATAGCCTAGGTCACGATGCGGATCGCCATTTAAAAAAATATTAAATACACTCTTTCCAAAACATGGAAACAAACAAAGGACAGTCCCAATGCACATCTCTGCCACTGTTTCGGTTAACCTGGCTGCCATTTTGAAACGTTGTACAACTCACAATTATTCAATTCCTTCACATGCAAGTGCATTATAAAAGACTAGCATTAATTTCCAATAATGTATTGCAACACTATATTCAATTTTTATATGCTAACAATTGTAAATTTAATTTCAACAATGCTTCATATCTGGCTTAATAGATTTATCTTGGTCACCCTTCGTAACCTCTAATAAAGAATTCGGCTTTGTTAAAGTGCTTAGTACTCATTTCTTTTACAGTACTTATTTTTAAAATACTAGTGCTTAACCAATTTTTTCGCTTTTTATATTTTTTTATTATTTTAAATTTTTCCCAAAATGTTTTTTTATATAAAATTATTTTTTGTATATTAAAATTCATATACATTTTTACTTAAAATCATTTTTCTAAATGGAATATAAAAAATAGTAAAGTGCTAGTGCTTAATACCCAAACGTGCCATTAATAAAGTGCATGTGTCCCTTGTCCTTCTCATAAATTTTACTCTATCAGTTTAAAAAACGGTTCCTTTGAATGTACAGCTTCACTTTTCAATTTTTAATACAAGCAGGTAAACAGATCTTCATCAATATTTAGCCCATTCGGCTCCTTACTATCCAGCTCTAGTATATAGAATGTTTCTAGCCTTCGAAGTTCTTTCTCTCTGTTGCCTCCCCTTCTTTTTCTAGGAACTTCAGCTATACAGCTGTATTTCATCAAATTGGGGTCACTATTGTGTGCATTTTCAAAATGTCTGGCAACAGGGTAATTTCTGTCTTTATTGATGATGGCTCATCTATGTTGCAGGATCCTTTTGTGCACCGGCAGGGTAGTGCTACCTATATAAATCTTTCTACACGGGCACTTCAACATATAGACTATATGGCTCGATTTGCACGTCAGATGGCCTCTTATTTTTATGGTTCTATTAAAAGGTGTTCTAAAATCCGCTATGTTTTCTCCATGCTGGCAGGCTTTACATTTAAAACACCTTTTAAAACCATTTTTCACTGTTAGCCATGTCTGAGTGCATGTCTTTGATTGATAGTCACTTCTAACTAGATGATCACCAATAGACCTACTTTTTTTGTATGTTATCTCAGGGTGTTTTTTGCTATCTGGTCCTAATATCAGATCCCCTTTAATAAGGTACCAATGCTTCTTCAGGATAGCTCTCACTTCATTGTGCTTTGTATTGTATGTTGTAATGAATCTGTGGCTACCTTGGCCATTTTTCTGCTCCTTCTTTTTAATCTGGGTTCTCGACGGCTCGAATAATATTTTATCCCTGTTTAATTTTCTAGCCTTGTCAGATGCCATTTGTATCATAGTCTGTGAGTAACCTCTTTGGATAAAGCGTTCAGTCATCTCATTCTCTATTTTCTCATATTCCACAAGGTTACTACAGGTTCTCCTCACCCTGAAGATCTCTCCGAAGGGTATACTTCGAATGAGTGGAGCAGGGTGAGAGTGGAGGAGAGTATTTCCAGCTGTAGGTTTGCGGAAAATAGTTGACTCCAGCTTATCTCCTTGGACAGTTACTTTGACATCTAAGAACTCAATAGATGTTCTAGTATGGTGACCCACAAATTTCAAATTTAGGTTATTATTATTCAGGTCATTAACAAACAACTCAATATTTTCTTCTGTGCCCTGCCACAGCACAAAGATGTCGTCAATAAACCTGACCCAAATCAGTACATTTGCCATCCAATGTTCTAGCTCAGGGCCCCTGAGCACCTGCTCCTCCCACCAGCCTAGATGTAAATTAGCATAACTGGGGGCGAAGCAGGTGCCCATGGCTGTCCCTTGCTCCTGCTGGTACAAATCTGTTCCAAACATAAAAATGTTCTTTGTCAGGCACCAATTCATCATTTCTACAATCATACAATTATGATGTACAAATCTCATAGGTCTAGTTTTCAGGAAATACTCAGTGGCTCTAAGGCCATCCATATGTCTTATGCTGGTATACAATGTGGTTATATCAAGAGTCAATAATATCATGTTACTCTCCCATTGCACATCATATAGATGTTTTAAAAAGTCTGCGGAATCTCTGATATAGGAGGTTAGAGTTCTAACAATAGGGTTCAAGTAGAAGTCAATGTACCTGGAGATGTTTTCAAATAAGCTCCCATACAAAGAGATGATCGGTCTCCCCAGTGGGTTCTCACTGTCCTTGTGCACTTTCGGCAGCATGTAGAAAACTGGAATAATTGGATTATCCTGTTTAATAAATTTAAATTCATCCCAGCTCAATAGTTCTTCTTTATTCCAAAATTCCAATCTTTCAAAAAATCGATCTTTCACTTCATGGTATTCTATTCTGTCCACTTTTTTATAACACTCTCTATTGTTCAATTGATTGAGAGCTTCTTTACAATATAGATCACTGCCCCAGAGCACGACATTCCCCCCCTTTATCAGAGGGCTTTACCAGGGTTCCTTCTTCTTTCTTTAGTTTCGTTACAACTCTCTGGATTTGAGCTTCTTGGGGAACTACCTTACGTTTTTGATTCCCTGTTTGATAATATAAATGTCTCAAGTCCATGATTACATTATCCGAAAAGACATCTATATTGTCCCTTGCCATTTGGGGGAGATAACATGATCGTGGACGAAACGGGGTTCGATCCGTCTCATTTAGTCGTGTCATTGGGGGTTGAATGTCGCTTGTTTCTGTTCGGTTTACTTCGTTAGTTGGTTCAGAACCTTCATTTTCATTTTGTAATGTCCATAACTCCTCCAATGTCGGTGTATCCATTACTGTTAGTCTATTTTGTTCTTCCTGGGGCCTATCCATTAATGATCGGGCTGGAGTTCTTTTGAGGTTTTTGTGTAATTTGGTTAATTTCAACTTGCGGATGAATCTGTACAGATCCATTCTGCAATTGGCGTAATTAAATTTGTTCTTACCGCAATACGAGAGGCCCAGCTCTAAGACTGATTTCTCTTCCTCTGATAGTATCGTACTGCTCAAATTAATTACTGTATTGCTTGGGGTTACTTTTTTGATACCTGTTTCGCATTGGAGCGCATCGATCTGTTTGTTCGCCCTCCTGCAATTTCTTCGGTATCCTTCCCCTCCTCTCCTCTGCTTCCTCTTCCTCCTCGTCCCTTTCCTCTCCCTTGACCTCTCATTGTCTGGTGATCTGTCATCTGGTCCAACTGTAAAAAACGGAGTTCATCAGTAACATTGAGTCTTGTGTTCGCTGCTCCACTTCTGGTATATTCCTCTTGTTCCACTTCTGACCCTGTATCCAAACTAGCTTCACTTTGTGGTGCTTCTCGGCGCCATGTACTACCCTTCTGGACCTTCTGTCTTCTTTCCGGGTCGAATCTTCTGGCAAATGTGTATATACGTCCTTCTTCGTAGTCGATACGATCACGTAGAAATGTTGTTGTCTTTCTATCTTTAATTCTCTTTTTGTATTTCTCCAATCTTATTTTCATATCTCCTTTAAATTTTGTTATTCTTGTTTGATCCGCATTCTTTTCCAATGTGCTGGTGAGTTCTTTGATTTTCAACACAACTTCCTGCCTCTCAATCTCCGCGTACTTAATGAGCATTTAAACCATATTAGTGGAACTATTAACACTATTTTAAGCCCATTCACATAAGAGCTCTGGTTTCGGATTTTCATAGGTTGGCGTAATCATAATGCGCAGGCCTCTTGGGACCCTACCCACTTGAATATATTGTTTTAAAGACGCCACTTCCCACCATCGAGAAATTTCGCGTTTTTTCAATTTCTCATATTCCTGCAACACTTTGCCAATTTCATTGCTGGTTGAGGCTGATGATGCCCCTTTGTCCTGATTTACCAAGCTTCTCGTTCCTTCAAAAAGTTTAAGGGCTTCCAGCTCCCTTGCTGCACATTCCTCGTCACTCATTATATTCGTTTGAGTGAACTTCCCCAAGTTTCGATGCGACTCCTTGCCTCCCCGTCTTTTTTTACGGACGAGCTTGTCACGTCTTTCACCTGGCTCCCGCTACTATATATATATGAAGAAAACAATCCTTAGCCCACCATAGAAACAGCAGGGCACACAAGGTACGGACCACAAGACGCTCCGGTTTCAAATTTGAAGAGGTGCTTTATTGGAATCATGGCACATCGTGTTGCTCAGGCCAGTGCCTGTCATGACACATTTCGACCGATAGACACACGGTCTTGATCACATGACACACTGCCAAAATGCCATTGTTAAATAGTGCAACCTAACTCCACCCATAGTGCGAAAAAAAAAAAAAAACTAAGACTCATGAACATAGTAAAGAGACTGCAGGGTAAATATATAGACATAGGGGTCGATTCCGATCTCGGCCGGTAGGGCTCCGAATCGGATTCGGCTTTACCGGATCCGATTCGGACGCCCTGTTTCCGACCGATGCGAACGTACGCGAAATCGCCGACCGACTCGTTCGCGGGACCCAACCGCTCCGACCGACTCGCATGGACACGACTCGCACCGCGCAATGGAGACGTTCCCCGGCCGGGTAAGTACGATGCGCGCCGCGAGCAGTCCGACCGACTCGCGCCGTCCGGCTCGAAAGTGCAGTCGGAGCCGCACTTTGGGGGTCCGTGTCGGACCCCCCTGTACGCCTAGCCGCGCGAGTCGCACACAGGAGGGACCCATGGGTCCCCCCTACCTATGCGTGTATGGCGCAACCCGCTTCGACGCGTACCCGCTATAGGGGGCGCCCTTGTTCGCCTCGCACCCATTGAGTTAATGGGAGCCCGCGTACGCGTTGTACGACCGGCTTCCATTGACTTCAATGGGAGTCCGACCGAATGGAGTCCGATAGCATGCGGACGCATCGTACTCGTTCGGTCGGACTGCTAGGGTCCGATTCGGTCGGAAATCTCTCCGGGTCCGGCTTGGTCGGAGAGATTTCCTGCCCGAATCGGAATCGGCCCCCCAGTGTCAAATGAATAGAATAGTACCAAAAATAGCGAGCAATTGAAATAATGTACACATAAATACAAAAACAATATCCCAATATATAGTGGCATCATAAATATAAATCAGAGAACAAAGTTTAGAGACGAAACTTACTGCTTAAATGGCACAAAGATGGTAAATGGTAATATTATCAGCATCTAATAATAATATTAGATATAGTGCTAATGCAAAAATCCTCTCAAATGCAAATGCAAGTGCAAAGAGAATCACTACATGAAGGGTATACTGACCCCAATCAATTAGTTAAGCACGCAGTAGTAAAAAAATCTCTAAAAACTCTGAAATACAAATGTTCAAACATAGTAAACCCAAAGGGACATTAATATTGCACAAAGATTTATCCGCAGCAATTAGAAACCCCATATTAAAACAGTCAATAAATATGTCCATAAAGTGCAAGTGCAATATACCCATAAAGTGCATAAGGTTTAAAGTGCTGAGTTGATCTAAAATGTAAACATATTGAGCATGAAGCGGCCCAGAAGCATATATATAAAAATTTCATCATAAAAAATCACAAAGATACCAAACAACTCATATGAACTGTGCAAACTATATAGATATTAGAAGTTCATGAACAGACTCTATAACCAACCACAAAATAGGGGAATAAAAGAGAGATTATAATGACAAAGCTTAATAAAAACAATGAGAATATAAAAAAATAGCTCTAAAAATGTTAATAAATAATTGTCTTTATAAAATGTTGTGTAAATCTTCACTCATATTCAGTCCATTAGGCATTTTAGTGTCGAGTGCTAAGATGAAATGGGACTCTAACTGCCTGAGGCATTTTTCACGATTACCACCACGCCGTGATACAGGAAATGCCCCAATGACAAAGTATTTTAAATCTTTTAGATTATTGTCATAGACTAACTTGAAATGGCGCGCCACAGGGTAATTAGGGTCTGAGTTGACCACTGCTCTCAAGTGTTGTAAGATACGGTTGAAAACTTGGAGCTTAGTGCTGCCTACATACTTGAGACCGCAAGAACATTCTAAACTATACACCGCAAATTCTGCGCGGCATGTATAGTGTCCTTTGATTTTAATGGGTCTAGAGTCAAATGCAGTTGTGTGCTCGGTGGTGTTGATATCGAATTTGCAGGCACGACAGGAATTGCATTTAAAAAAACCTGTTTTGTTGGACAACCAGGTTTGTGTAGGGAAAAACTCAGGACTAGTTTTAACTAATGAATCCCTCATGGAACTGGCTCGTCTAAAAGTAATAGAAGGTTGTTTGGGGAGGATTTGGCCAAGGGTGATATCAGTCAAAATGATTGGCCAATAAGAGTTAACTATCCTCCGTATCTGTCTTTCCTGTCTACTAAAGCTGGTGATGAGTCTGATCTCTAGAGTGTTAGCAGGTAATGTACCACCTTTATTAGAGGAAAGGCAATGGTCCCTTGTGTGTGAATTAGCTCTAAGGAGGGCATTGGTAACAAGTGAGTGGCTGTAACCTCGAGAGATGAAGAGATTTACTGCTTTCTTCTGACACTGCTCGAGATCAATTTCAGAGCTGCAGATGCGCCTAATTCTTAAAAATTCCCCATAGGGAATACTCCGAATTAAGTGCCGGTGATGTGTGCTATGCGCATGTAATATTGAATTACCGGCAGTGCTCTTACGGTGGAGTTTAGTATGGATAGCAGTTTGATCAGTATAAATCTGCACATCCAAAAACTCCACACACTGGGCGCTAATCGATGCTGTAAAAAGCAGGTTTAAATCATTATTGTTGATGGAAATTACAAACTGTTCTGCTTCATCTCTAGTGCCTTTCCAAATTGCGAACACATCATTGATGTATCTCCACCAATGTACAATATGTGAATCCCATGTAGATTTATGCTGAGCCCTGAGGACATGCTCCTCCCACAAGCCAACGTGAAGACATGCATAACTGGGGGAGAAGCATGCCCCCATAGCCACGCCTCTCTGTTGGTGGTATAGATCTTTATTGAACAGAAAGACATTGTTATTTAAACAGAACTCAATCATGGACACAAGCTTGCGGTTATGTTCATACATATGAATAGATCTTAAATCCAGAAAGGATTAGACTGCTTTGATCCCATCAGTATGATTTATACTAGTGTAAAGGGAAGAGATGTCCATCACTAGAAAGAGATAGCCACTTTGCCATGTAATCCCATCCAATTTTATAATGTAATCACTAGTATCCTTTACAAATGAAGGGAGACCAAAGACAAAATCCTGCAGAAAAAGTCAACGTGAATGATGTAATATGTGACATCATCAGCAGTGCATTGCAGGGGCGCGAGTTATAGTTAGCTAAACTATAACGGCCGAATTTCTCTGGTTTTGTATGAGTAAAATGTCCAACTGACTATAATGTCCCTGAAACCTATGGTTTTTTCAGTGAATTTCTATGGTTTTTGAAGTTCTAATTTTTAACTATAACGTCCCTGAAACCTATGGTTTTTTCAGTGAATTTCTATGGTTTTTTTAATGATAATTTCTAACTATAATGTCCCTGAAACCTATGGTTTTTTCAGTGAATTTCAAAGGTTTTTTAAATGCTAATTTCTAACTATGCCTACAGCGGTAGGACATGTGAAGAAAGAGGAAGAAAGACGCAGAAAGAAGCAAGAGAAATGCAGAAAGAGGCAACAGAAGTCCAGAAAGACGAAGAAAAGTACATAAAGAAGCAAGAGATATGCAGAAAGAACCAACAGAGGTGCAGAAAGAGGCCTTGTTGCAAAGTCATCCTGTGCCCCCAACTTTTTGCTGACTGGAACTGACTCTGACTAACCAGGCCCGGAGCCAGTGCTATGCTGCAGGACACTTAGAATACAGTGAAAACACCTACATACACTAGGGTACACTATGGGTTGGGTACCCCTGTGATTGGCATGACCTCCCCTGTAAGGCCCTAGTACATAATAGGGCAAGGGGATTAAAACTACCTCTAACTCAGAGGTGCAGAAAGAGGCAAGAGAGGTGCATAAACAGGGAACAGGGGTGCAGAAAGAGGCAAGTGAGGTGTAGAAAGAAGCAAGAGCAGTGCAGAAAGAACCAATAGAGGTGCAAAAAGAGGCAAGAGGGGTGCAAAAAAAGGTAGGAGGAGTGCACAAAGAGACAAGAGAGGTACAGAAAGAGGCAGGAGGGGTGCAGAAAGAATGAAGAGAAGTGCAGAAAGAGGCAAGAGAATTGCTGAAAGAAGCAACAGAGGTGTAGAAAGAAGCAAGAGAAGTGCAGAAAGAGGCAAGTGAGGTGCAGAAATAAGCAAGAGCAGTGTAGAAAGAACCAACAGAGGTGCAGAAAGAGGCAAGAGGGGTGCAGAAAGAGGAGAGAGAAGTGTAGAAAGAAGCAAAATAGGTGCTCAAAGAGGCAAAAGGGATGCAGAAAGAGGCAAGAGCAGTGCAGAAAGAACCAAGAGAAGTGCAGAAAGAAGCAACAGAGGTGCTGAAAGAGGCACGAAGGGTGCAGAAAGAAGCAATAGAGGTACTTGAGGTAAGAGTGGTGCAGAAAGAGGGAAGAGAGGTGTAGAAAGAGGCAAGAGAGTTGCACAAATAGGGAAGAGGGGTGCAGAAAGAGGCAGGAGGGGTGCAGAAAGAAGCAACAGAGGTGCAGAAAGAGGCAAGAGAGGTACAGAAAGAAGCAAGTGAAGTGCAGAAAGAGGCAACAGAGGTGCAGAAAGACGCAAGAGAGGTGCAGAAACAAGCAAGAGAAGTGCAGAAACAGGCAAGAGAATTGATGAAAGAAGCAACAGAGGTTTAGAAAGAAGCAAGAGAAGTGCAGAAAGAGGCAAGTGAGGTGCAGAAAGAAGCAAGAGCAGTGCAGAAAGAACCAACAGAGGTGCAAAAAGAGGCAAGAGGGGTGCAGAAAGAGGTAGGAGAGTTGCACAAAGAGGAAAGAGAGGTACAGAAAGAGGCAGGAGGGGTGCAGAAAGAAGGGAGGGAAGAGCAGAAAGAGGCAAGAGAATTGCTGAAAGAAGCAACAGAGGTGTAGAAAGAAGCAAGAGAAGTGCAGAAAGAGGCAAGTGAGTTGCAGAAAGAAGCAAGAGCAGTGCAGAAAGAACCAACAGAGGTGCAAAAAGAGGAAGAGGGGTGCAGAAAAAGGTAGGAGGGGTGCACAAAGAGGCAAGAGAGGTACAGAAAGAGGCAGGAGGGGTGCAGAAAGAAGGAAGAAAAGTGTAGAAAGGGGCAAGAGAATTGCTGAAAGAAGCAACAGAGGTGTAGAAAGAAGCAAGAGAAGTGCAGAAAGAGGCAAGTGAGGTGCAGAAAGAAGCGCAGAACAGTGCAGAAAGAACCAACAGAGGTGCCGAAAGAGGCGCGAAGGGTGCAGAAAGAGCAAGAGAAGTACAGAAAGAGGCAACAGAGGTACAGAAAGAGGCAAGAGATGTGCAGAAACAGACAGGAAAGGTACAGAAACAGGGAACAGGGGTGCAGAAGGAGGCAAGAGAGGTGCAGAAAGAGGCAAGTGAGGTGCAGAAAGAAGCAAGAGCAGTGCAGAAAGAACCAACAGAGGTGCAAAAAGAGGCAAGAGGGGTGCAGAAAGAGGTAGGAGAGTTGCACAAAGAGGAAAGAGAGGTACAGAAAGAGGCAGGAGGGGTGCAGAAAGAAGGGAGGGAAGAGCAGAAAGAGGCAAGAGAATTGCTGAAAGAAGCAACAGAGGTGTAGAAAGAAGCAAGAGAAGTGCAGAAAGAGGCAAGTGAGTTGCAGAAAGAAGCAAGAGCAGTGCAGAAAGAACCAACAGAGGTGCAAAAAGAGGAAGAGGGGTGCAGAAAAAGGTAGGAGGGGTGCACAAAGAGGCAAGAGAGGTACAGAAAGAGGCAGGAGGGGTGCAGAAAGAAGGAAGAAAAGTGTAGAAAGGGGCAAGAGAATTGCTGAAAGAAGCAACAGAGGTGTAGAAAGAAGCAAGAGAAGTGCAGAAAGAGGCAAGTGAGGTGCAGAAAGAAGCACGAGCAGTGCAGAAAGAACCAACAGAGGTGCTGAAAGAGGCGCGAAGGGTGCAGAAAGAGCAAGAGAAGTACAGAAAGAGGCAACAGAGGTACAGAAAGAGGCAAGAGATGTGCAGAAACAGACAGGAAAGGTACAGAAACAGGGAACAGGGGTGCAGAAAGAGGCAAGAGAGGTGCAGAAAGAGAAAAGAGGGGTGCAGAAAGAGGCAAGAGATCTGCAGAAAAAAGCAACAGAGGTGCTGAAAGAGGCAAGTGAGGTGCAGAAAGAGGCAAGAGATCTGCAGAAAAAAGCAACAGAGGTGCTGAAAGAGGCAAGTGAGGTGCAGAAAGAAGTAAGAGAGGTACAGAAAGAGGCAATAGAAGGGCAGAAAGACGCAAGAGAGGTGCAGAAAGAGGCAAAAGGGGTGCAGAAAGAGGCAAGAAAAGTGCAGAAATAGACAACAGAGGTACAGAAAGAGGCAAGAGAGGTGCAGAAACAGGCAGGAAAGGTGCAGAAAGAGGGAACAGGGGTGCAGAAAGAGGCAAGAGAGGTGCAGAAACAGAAAAGAGGGGTGCAGAAAGAGGCAAGAGATCTGCAGAAAAAAGCAACAGAGGTGCAGAAAGAAGCAAGAGATCTGCAGAAAAAAGCAACAGAGGTGCAGAAAGAGGCAAGAGATCTGCAGAAAAAAGCAACAGAGGTGCAGAAAGAGGCAAGAGATCTGCAGAAAAAAGCAACAGAGATGATGAAAGAGGCAAGTGAGATGCAGAAAGAAGCAAGAGAGGTACAGAAAGAAGGAAGAGAAGTGCAGAAAGAAGTAACAGAGGTGCAGAAAGTGGCAAAAAGGGTGCAGAAAGACATAAGAGGGGTACAGAAAAAGGCAAGAGAGGTGCAGAAAGAGGGAAGAAGGGTGCAGAAAGAGGTAAGAGGGGTACAGAAAGAAGCAAATGAGATGCAGAAAGAGGCAACAGACGTGCAGAAAGAAGGAAGAGAGGAGCAGAAAGTAGAAGAGATTTGCAGAAAGAGGCAAGAGAAGTGCAGAAAAAGAAAGAAATGTGCAGAAAGAAGCAACAGAAATGCAGAAAGAGGCAAGAGAGGCACAGAAGGAAGCAAGAGTGGCTTGCACACCATTAGTACCAATTTAACACCCACATTTAGCAATAAGTAACAGGTGACCATTCTAGGTTTGCAAAGGGCCTTCCACCACGCTGTAACACTTGTCGCTGCATTTTTGGTAACGTTTGAGCCGTTTGAGCTAGAAACAAGGCTTTTTTTGTTCAAATCTGCAGATTAGGGAGCAGATGATGAATTATGTGGCTAATGCAGAAAATGTATAATTGTGCTAAAGTCGGTGCAGCCAAACAGTCGCATAATTCCAGTGGCCCTGCTCATACCTCTGACTAGGTCCACAAGTGCTCCTCAGTGATTCCTTCTTTTTTGTCTCACTGAGTTCATAGTTGAGCTTCTATGGAAACGAGGAAGACTAAACCTGAGGTTACCACTCCACAACACAGACTACCATACCACATAATTACTCTCCATAACACATAATCCCACTCTATATAATTCTTATACACTAAATACCACATACTTTCTATCCACATAATTTCACTGCACAACGTACCACATAATTCCACTACACACAACCTACATCCACTCCACTGCAAAAAACATTAGTAAAAAACTTTTACATATACAATGCCAATAGCTCTAACTCTCGCAAATGCGAAACCTATTACATTGCAATCACTTCTTTAACTAGTAGTCGCGTTTGCAGAGTGGTGGAGAAAGGGTGCTGGGCCTCCGACCAGCGCTCAGGAATTCCGCTGCGTAGGATTTACAGGAGGTACCAGAAGGGCTTCTTGGCCCCCAAAGTCCCTCAGGAGTAAAGTGGACTTCATCCCCCATCCCGTAGTCTGCCAGGAGGCACGTTTGCAGAGTTGTGGAGAAAGGGGGGCATGGCCTCCGAAGACGTTTTAGCAATCCCACTGTGGGGGACTTACTGGAGGTAACAAGAGGGGTAGTTGGCCCCCAAGGACATCCTTGGGGGCCAACTACCCCTCCTATTACCTCCAGTAAGTCCCACACAGCAGGATTGCTAAATTCTCATAGCAGGCCACGCCCTCTTTGCCCACCACTCTGCGAACACACTTCCTGGTGTGCTCTTGGATGGGAATTGAAGTCCCCTTCGCTGCTGGGGGTCCTTTAGTGGCCAACTAGCCTAACTCTTACCTCCAGTAAGCCCCACACAGTGGGATTGCTGAGAGGTGGACACAGGCCACGCCCCATTTTCCCACCACTCTGCAAAACGCACATCCTGGCGCGCTCTTGGTTGGGGGATGAAGTCCCCTTGCCTCCTGAGGGTCCCTGGGGGCCAACTAGCCCTCCTGTTACCTCCAGTAAGCTCCATACAGCTGGAGTGCTGAGAGTGCTCAAAGGCCACGCCCCCTTTTTACACCACTCTGCAAATGCAACTCCTGGCGCACTGCTGCTCGGGGGATGAAGTCCACTTGTGTCCTGAGGTCCTCAGAACACAAGAGGACCTCATCGCCCCACCAGCAGAGCGCCAAGAGGCGCGTTTGCAGAGTGGTGTAAAAAGGGGCGTGGCCTCGGACCACCTCTCTGCAATCCAGCTGTGTGGCGCTTACTGAAGGTACCTGGTGGGCTAGTTGGCCCCCAGGGACCCTCAGTATTCAAGGGGACTTAATTCCCCAACTTAGAACGTGCCAGGGGGCGCGTTTGCAGAGTGCTGCAGGGAGGGGGCGGGGCCTCCGGCGAGATGCCGGCTTTTTTTTTATATATATATTTTTAGAAGGGGGGCTGTGTGGCCCCCCTTCTTTTAGTATTTTTGGGGCCCTGGGGACCCCATCCCCCAGGGCCTGACCCTTTTTAAAAAATTAAAAAAAATTAAAAATGTAAAAAACGGGAAGGGGCCACACGGCCCCCCTCCCGAGGCAGATTTTGGCCCTGGGGACCCCATCCCCCGGGGCATGGCCTCCTTTTTTGTATATATAATGTGGCCCCCCCTTCTCTGGGCCAGTTTTGGCCCCGGGGACCCCATCCCCGGGGCTTGGCCATTTTTAAAATAATTTTTATAGTGAGGAGGGGGGCCGCGCGACCCCCCACCCCAGGCCAATTTTGGCCCCGGGGACCCTATCCCCCGGGGCCCAGCCATTCTTCTTTTTTTTAAATAAAGGGTAGGGGGGCCACGTGGCCCCCCCTCCCGGGCCACTTCTGGTCCCGGGGACCCCATGCCCTGGGGCCGGCCCTTAGCTTTGGTGACTGTGGGGGGAGCCCCAATGCCCCCATGGTCCCTGCTGGCTCCCCACCTCCTGTGGGAGCCGGCATTGCTTTTGGGCAAGGGGAGCTGCTAACATGCAGCTCCCCTTGCCCAAAAGCAATTCTGCTTTGCTTCTTTGAAGTGAGAGCAGGTTTCCTGCTCTCGCTTCAACGAAGCAAAGCAGAGTTTGCTATGGCAGGGCGGGAGCCGCACGGCTCCAGCCATGCCATAGCAAACGGTAATGTCCCAGGGGTGGGCACCCCCGGGATATTGCACGAGCTGGCCCTGGGGGGTGGCGGTCCCCAGGGCCATGAAGGGCTCCAGGAGGGGGTCTGCGTGGCCCCCCTCCCAACATTTTCAAAGCCCCAGAGAGGTGGTGGTACCCGGGGCCCTGGGGTCCGCAACGGACCCCCATATGTAAACAATGAGTGCACCCCCCACACATTTTTTTTTTTTAAATCAGAGCCCAGGGTAGGTGGCGGTCCCTGGGGCTGCGGGGGGGCTGCGTGCCCCCATGTTTATTTGTCAGAGCCACGGGGAGGTGGTGGTCCCCGGGGCAGCGTGGGGGGCAGGAGCCCCCCCACGCATTTTATTTATGTAAATAAGCCCCGGGGAGGTGGCGGTTCCCGGGGCTGCGGGGGCCCCGCTAGATAGTTGGCCATTGCCCCCGGGACCCAGCCCACCCGGGGCTTAAAACAAACAAAGCGCTGGAGCCCGTGCTTCATTTTTTTAATTTTCTCACCCGGATTCCTGCACCCAGCGCAAATTCGGCCGATTTAAAAAAAAAAAAAAATGCTTTTTTTGGCCCTGGGGCTCCTTGTGGGACCCCATGAACAGGCTTAGGGGGACAGGATGTTTCTACCCTGCCCCCTTTTCTTGTTTTTCATCTTTTTTTTACTGTTTTCTTGTGACTCGGTTACCGAGTCACAAGATGGCTGCCAACACTTCCTGGTTTGGAGTGTTGCCAGCCAATCAGAAGTCAGCTCGTGCTCGGGAGGAGTCGCAACTCCTCCTCGGTGCTCAGATATCGATATTTTTATTTTTTAATTTCTCAGCAACTACTGAGCGGATTTAAACCATTTTTAAAAAAAGCAAGCTTTCTAGACCAAGACCTACCTTTTTGACAAATTTGGTGTAATTCCATTCAGCAGTTCGGGCTGTAGCTTTGTCTAAAGTTTCCTATGTAATTAACATGGAGAAAACGCGTTTTGGGACCCCCTTTTTTTCTCGGCCCCCGCTTGACCAATCACCCCGAAACTTTCAAGACAGGAGCTGACCGGAGCGCCCCATTAGTTTTGAAAATTTCGCGAAGATTCGTCAATCGGCGCCAAAGATATTGGCAAATCAAAACGCTTTTCCTATGGATAATAGGTCCTAACTATATATATATATATATATATATATATATATATATATATATATATATATATATATATATATATATATATATATATATATATATATATATATATATATATATTATCTACTGGCGGTCGCCAGTAGATAGTTATAGTTAGGACCTATTTTCCATAGGAAATCCGCAACATTCTATTTGAAATAACTCTTGCGTCGGTTGCCGAATCTTCGCAAAATTTTCAAACTTTATGGCCCGCTCCGGTCCGCTCCTACCCTGAAAGTTTCGGGGTGATTCGTCAAGCGGGGGCCGAGAAAAAAGGGGGGTCCCAAAACGTGTTTTCCCCATTCATTTTCCCATAGGAAACTTTAGCCACGGCTACAGCCCGAACTGCTGAACGGAATTACACCAAATTTGGCAAAGAGGTAGTTCTTGATTCAGAAAGAACCCCTTTTGTTAAATGGTGTAAATCCGTTCAGTAATTCCTGAGAAAATCAAAAGTAAAGTCACATATATATCTATGGCCGAGTAGGGTCCGCGTACCCTCCCGATCACGAGCTGCATGCTAATTGGCTGTCAACACTCCAAATCAGGAAGTGTTGGCAGCCATTTTGTCCCTTGGTAGAACTGAGGCGCAGAAACAAGTGCGCAAAACGCACAAAGGGGGCAGGATAGAAACACCCTGACCCCCTAGGTCTGCTCAGGGGGTCCCACAAGGACCCCCTGGGCAGAAAAAAGCATTTTTAAAAATGTTTTTTTTTTTTTTTTAAACGATCGTGCCGCAGGCCCCGCCCCCTTCCTTTACCACTCTGCAAACGCGCCCCTGGCGCATTTGCAGAGGGAGACGATTCCCCTTGAATACTGGGGGTCCCTGGGGCCAACTAGCCCACCGGGAACTTCCAGTATGCGCCAGGGGCTGCATTGCAGAGAGGTGTACAGAGGCCACGCCCCTTTTACACCTCTCTGCAATGCAGCTCTGTGGCACTTTTTGGAGGTACATGGTGGGCTAGTTGGACTCCAGGGACCCTCAGGATTCAAGGGGACTTAATTCCCCAACTTAAAACGCGCCACGGGCGCGCTTGCACAGTGGTGAAGGGAGGGGCGGGGCTCAGGTGACATGTGTGCAAACAGGCCCCGTTGCGCATTTTAAGATGGGGAATTAAATCCCCTTCAATCCTGAGGGTCCCTGGGGCCAACTAGCCCACCAGGTACGTCCAGAAAGCGCCACAGAGCTGCGTTGCAGAGAGGTGTAAAAGGGGCGTGGCCTCTGAACACCTCTCTGCAACGCAGCTCTCTGGCGCATACTGGAGGTATCTGGTGGGCTACTTGGCCCCTAGGGACCCTCGGGATTGAGGAGGATTTAATTCCCCATCTTAAAACTCGCCACGGGGCCTGTTTGCAGACATGTCACCTGAAGCCCCGCCCCTCCCTTCACCACTGTGCAAATATTCCTCTAAAATCAGCCGAACTACAAATTCCGATTTACTCACCTGTTATCAGGAGAGACCTCAGTGCTGCATCTTTGAGCCCAGTACTGATCCTGAAAAGTAATTTTAACCGTACTTACCAGTAACTTGAATTTCCTTCCATAGGATATCATTGCCTGCTTTTTGCTGAAAAAGTTTCTAAGTGTCGATTTTTGAAACATACAAATATTCCTCTAAAATCAGCAGAACTACGAATTCCGATTTACTCACCTGTTATCAGGAGAGACCACAGTGCTGCATCTTTTAGCCCAGTACTGATCCTGAAAAGTAATTTTAACCATACTTACCAGTAACTTGAATTTCCTTCCATAGGATATCATTGCCTGCTTTTTGCTGAAAAAGTTTCTAAGTGTCGATTTTTGAAACATACAAATATTCCTCTAAAATCAGCAGAACTACGAATTCCGATTTACTCACCTGTTATGAGGAGAGACCTCAGTGCTGCATCTTTGAGCCCAGTACTGATCCTGAAAAGTAATTCTAACCGTACATACCAGTAACTTGAATTTCCTTCCATAGGCTAACATTGACTGGTTTCACTTGGAAATTCTTCTAAGTGTGGAGTTTTGGAACTTTATAATATTCCTCTAAAATCAGCCGAACTACGAATTCCGATTTACTCACCTGTTATCAGGAGAGACCTCAGTGCTGCATCTTTGAGCCCAGTACTGATCCTCAAAAGTAATTTTAACCGTACTTACCAGTAACTTGAATTTCCTTCCATAGGCTAACATTGACTGGTTTCACTTGGAAATTCTTCTAAGTGTGGAGTTTTGGAACTTTATAATATTCCTCTAAAATCAACCGAACTACGAATTCCGATTTACTCACCTGTTATCAGGAGAGAACCCAGTGCTGCATCTTTTAGCCCAGCACTGACCTTGAAAAGTAATTCTAACCGTACTTACCAGTAACTTGAATTTCCTTCCATAGGCTAACATTGACTGGTTTCACTTGGAAATTCTTCTGTGTGTGGAGTTTTGGAACTTTATAATATTCCTCTAAAATCAGCCGAACTATGAATTTCGATTTAATCACCTGTTATCAGGAGAGACCTGAGTGCTGCATCTTTAAGCCCAGTACTGATCCTGAAAAGTAATTTTAACCGTATTTACCAGTAACTTGAATTTCCTTCCATAGGCTAACATTGACTGGTTTCACTTGTAAATTCTTCAAAGTGTGGAGTTTTGGAACTTTATAATATTCCTCTAAAATCAGCCGAACTACGAATTCCGATTTACTCACCTGTTATCAGGAGAGAACCCAGTGCTGCATCTTTTAGCCCAGCACTGACCCTGAAAAGTAATTCTAACCGTATTTACCAGTAACTTGTATTTCCTTCCATAGGAATCCATTGTCTGGTTTTCAGCAGAAAAGTTTCAGTGTCGATTTTCACAAACTACAAATATTCCTTAAAATCGCCTGTATGACTTAAACGCATTCTTTCAACTGTTTACAGGAGATGCACCAGTGCTGGATCCAGGATCCACCACTGAGTAAGAAAAAGTAACAATAACACTACTTACTTGCTAAGTGAATTTCCTCCCATAGGATAACATTGGTGATTCTATGTGAAAAAGTTTCTAAGTGTCAACTTTTAAAATACAATAATATTCCTTAAAAATCACTACTGTAACCAAAACGCTTTTACTCAACTGTTTACAGGAGATGTCGCAGGACTGAATCTAGGATCCAGTCCTGTGGTTAGAAAAAGTAATCCATAAAGTAACTAATTGCATTTAACTAGAAATTCACATTGAGCTCAATGTTGCATTGTGTTTGAAATTGTGTTGCCCATTGCAACAACTGTAACTATTGTACTTAAAAGTCTATTGCCTATTTGCAAAGTATTTAAACTAAAGTAATTCATTCTGAGAAAGTATATTTTGTAATGTAATGTATAATGTAATTACAATGTAATTTAAAAATAAAATATCTAAAAATAAATAGTTTAAAAAAATGTAGTAAATCAGTATCAAAAAATAAATATAACAATTAATACATTTAAAAATTGTCATTTACAAAACCTTTGAAATTCACTGAAAAAAACCATAGGTTTCAGACATGTTATAGTTAGGAATTAGCATTTAAAAACCTTTGAAATTCACTGAAAAAACCATAGGTTTCAGGCACGTTATAGTTAGAAATTAGCATTTAAAAAACCTTACAAATTCACTGAAAAAACCATAGGTTTTAGGGACAGTTATAGTTAGTTGGACATTGCACTCGTACAAAACCCGTGAAATTCCCCCGTTATAGTTAATTCAGGTAACTATAACTCACGCCCCCGCAATGCACTGCTGATGACGTCACATATTACATCACTCATGACATGGTCAGTGACATCACTGATGACATCACTGATGACATCTCAAATGACATCACTGATGACATCACTGATGACATCATCCGTGTGATAATTTGATGCATCTTCTCAAACCCTAATATAACTTTTGATACACCCACTGTAAATTACAGACTGCCATTGTCAAAACCATAGACACTCCAACACCAATTACTATATACACACTCACTGATTCTTAGGTCTACACACACACATCTACTCACTCACCCGTACAGTCACTCATACTTATAGTCACTCAGTACAGGACTATTATATGCACTCATACACCTATATAAACACTCACACACCGCCACTCATCCATAGAGGTACTCACACACCTAGTCAGTCATGCAAAAAATTAAGCACACACCCATTTACTCACCTATACAGTTATACACACACCAGCTCACTTACTCATACAAATACTAGCACATTCTTACGCTCTTATACAATCTCTGATACAAGCACACACTCATCCATACAGTCACTCTCACAATCACACACTCTGGCTTATAGCTATTTATATACTCCAACACACATATATACTGCCTTTCACATATGTAGTTACTCACACATGTACCACTGGGACATACATTCACTCACTAACACACTCTTACACACACTTACCCACCCATACAGTCTATCACAGATGCACTCTTGAAATCGTCCACCCAGTGAATCACCCACTCACACATCTATGCACAGAGTCGCACACACCCCACCCACACAAACACTCAGGCACCCATACAGATACTCAGACAACCAATCAATAACTCATATAGACACTCATGTAGCTATTCACAAACCCATGCAGCCACTTACACAGCAACAGACAGACGGATACAGACATTCACCCAGTTTAGTCACTAACCCATGCATTCAGTAAGATACGTTTAATCACTCACTTATAGAGTTAGTCACGCACCTACTAAATCATCCATTCAGACACTTATACACCCACTCATTCGTCAATACGCCTTTCCCTATATATATTAAACATATTTAAACTTTACAGAAACACACAGTCACTGGATGATGTCATCAGTGATGTCATTTCAGATGTCATCAGTGATGTCATCAGTGATGTCACTGACCATGTCATGAGTGATGTAATATGTGACGTCATCAGCAGTGCATTGCGGGGCGCGAGTTATAGTTACCTGAATTAACTATAACGGGGGAATTTTACGGGTTTTGTACGAGTGCAATGTCCAACTAACTATAACTGTCCCTAAAACCTATGGTTTTTTCAGTGAATATATATATACATTACCTTCTGGCATATATATAGCATATATGTAGAGGTGTAATATGTTATATATTACCACAGTTGAGTGCAGAGATGTGTCCATGACTAAAGAGAGACAAAGCTTCAAAGATGGTAAAAAAAGCATATTTATTCAGCACATCTGCAGATATGATGCACGCCATGGCATTTTGTCATGAGTTTTTGTAGTAACGTAAGGAAATTAAAGATTTGAGAGGTGTAATTTGTGCAGTAAGGTAAAATCAGACTGTGTGAAGTAACTGTTACATGCAGTCTTACACATCAATGAAAATAAATGTGGTCCATTGACTCAGCAACTGTACTAATAAACTCACATTCACACATTTACTGCCACAGGACAAAGGTCACATTTGAGTTTAGTCACATTTAAGTTTTTTTGAACAGGACAACAACAATAGCATTAGAAAACTGTGTTTACTGCCTGACAGATTGCATTTAACAATTACTTTACACAGGGAAAGAACCCTGCTAATAATCACAAAGCCTCTTCCATGTGATTTTACCTTAGTGCTCAAGTTTAAAACCTTAATTCTGGTTTTGGTAAATAATTTTAGGTAAAACATACACATGAAAAATATCATGGCATAAACCATATATGAAGATGTAAAGAGTATAATATGCTATTTGTTACCATTGTTGAGGGAGGGGCATCATGCTACACTTGAGGCTTTGCCTCTTGTGAGTCATGGTCCCTCTACACAACCAATTTTCAACTAATTATTGTGAGAGACACCCAGATGGGAGGCCAATCTGTGGATGGGCGATTTTAACATTTCTACTTGCCCTGTCAGAGGTGACCCGCTTCTGTAGGGTTACAGATTGGCAAGAAGAAAATGTAACACATTTTATCCACACCCCATATGGGTCAATGCTAAACCACGTGATAGCCAAACATAGACTACTTTTTAGTTCAGATTTTTTTGGAGAAAGGCGATTTTATTCCGCTAACTTATACAGGGAAGGGAGCTACAACAGATTGTATGTTGTTTTCCCCTTACATAGTCCTGTGCTTTCAGGACTCTTATATTTTTTCCTCCATAATCAGCGACCATAACTTAATTGTTGTAAGCCTAAAATGTCCTTGTCCAAATCTCATACATGCAGTCTTGGCCCTCACCTTCAGTTCTCTAAAAATCATGGTATTCGCCTCAAGTGGACAAACACGGATTAGGTAAAATTCTTTGAGAGCTTAATCACACGAAATCTAGAGGAAGTGATGGTCTGTCTATCTGAGGAGGCATTGGTTGGGGAAGTTCTTGAAAGTTTTGAAGGTCTCTGTAAATGTGCTTCAAGCTTGCTGGTTTCCAGTAAAAAGCAAATGCCCCCCCCCCCCCATTTAAATGGTTTAGTACTGTTTGCACGGTTGCTTTAAAACAGCTAAAAGAAGGCATCCAATGCATCACCCCACAATGTGTAGGCGGTTAGACATGCCAGGGCTTCATATAAATTCACTCTAGATGAGAGGAAAAAGGAGGTAAGGAGGCACACATGGGAGGATTTGCAAGCCGCTTCTGAACTTAGGCACTCCAGGGCCTTTTGGAAAGTGATAAACAGGGCTTTCTTTACTGATGATAATCAGCTAAGAATTGAATGTCATATTCCGCAGTGGAACGGGTCAGTCATTTCTCTGAGATATTCAGCCACAACCCTTCACCCCATGTTCTAGGTGAAGTTAGGTGCCCTTCTTCTGTCGAAATCCTAGCTCTAGGTGATTCTATTGAAATAAGTGCAGTAACTAGGGCATTATTAAAGTGATTGGAAGGAAAGGGGCAGGGCCATATGGAGTTCCCGTTGATGTCTTCAGACAGAATCCCACTTTCTGGGCACCCTTGCTAAAAAATGTTAATCGTGCAGTGATAAGAGTAGGCCTGGGCAGAGTTTGTAACCGAAAAAAACGTCCACTGCGTTGCGCAGAATTCAGCAAGTGGCAGAGTTCGTTTGGGTGCTCATGTGTACTGATTTCTAATGCTTGGCTATTGTTCCAATCTGGAAAATCAGCACGAATGGCACCATGCACAGCACAAGAGGGCGCTGCTTCTTTCTGCCACTCGAGAACATGTTCTACTCGACCGGCAGCTTCCTCAAACAGAAGGTTTCTCAACATGAGCGATCGCAACCATCCGCGACCACCCACGTTGAGAAATCTCGCTGGGAGGTGGTCTAGCATTGGATTTTCCTCGCTCATGCATGCCAACGTAACGTTGGCAAGTGTGAGCGAGGAAAGAACTCTGCTCCGCTTAGCAGTGCGGAATTTGGGGAAATTCCGTGAGCTCCGCGGAGTGTGGAAAACTCCACGAATAGAGCGAAGTTCACCACCCAGGCCTAAATGAGAGGCGATATCCCTAACTCCTGGAAGAAGTTGATCGTCGTCCCAATATATAAAAAAGGGGATAGAAGCTGGCCAACCTGCTACCAATCAATATCCCTCCTGGACTCCTCTGTAAAAGATCCTTGGGAGGGTAATCTTGCAAAAATTTGAAGACTGGGCTGCGGAGAAAAATTATTTCTCAAAGCTGTAATATGGTTTTCAGTGAGGGGTCGGTACGGTTGAGTAAATCCTGATTCTGTTCTTGCTATCTGGGAAATATATCCAAGCAAGGGGAGGAGCTCTCCATATGGTCTTTATGGATCTCTCTACTGCGTTCAACCTGGTCAAGCGGGATAAGTTATGGGTTGTGATGGGCAAAGCAGGGATTGATGTAGCTCTAATTGACCTTTTGAAACGTCTGCACCGTGATACGGTGATGCTCGGGCCTGATTTGGCAACAACGGGGAGTGCTCTCCTGTATTATATTCCACTAAAGTTGTGAGACAATGATGTATCCTAGCCCCCTATTTATTTATTTTTTATATTAATGCTCTTGAGGTAGAGCTAGTTGCAAGAGACAAGGATCTTCCAATAGTTGGACATCGTCCAGTTCCTGTTTGACTTTAGGTGGATGACTCAGTCTTAATCAACCGCACCGTAAATGGACTGCAGTTGCTAATGGATTCTTTTAATGATTTTATGGGGGAGGTTAAATCTGAGACTTAACTACCAGAAATTAAATATCATGATACGTGGACTGAAAAAAACCAGCTCACGCACACACACAATAGGCGGTATCCCAATCACCAAGGTGCAGAGTTTTAATTACCTTGGGGTCTTGCTGATGGATAATTTGAGATGGGACAAGCTCCTGACCCAGAGAGCCAGTAAATTTGCTGGGGCTGTAGATTTTTTAATTCTCCAAGAAATTAGGTCATAAACCCATTAAGGAGCTAAAGACGCTGTATAAAAGCAAATGTTTTTCTCTGGGAATTTATGGGGCTGGCGTTTGGGGCGATACTTCACCTGTAAGCCTGAAATCGATTGAGAACAAATTTTTGTGCAGAGTGCTGGCTTCTTCCAAGAGTACCGGCTGTCTTATTGTCCATCTGGAACTTGGACTTCCTGTTTTGGAGGACATAGTTAAGTTTGCACCATTGTTTCTTTGGGTTGAGATCTGGCATTCGTCCCACACTACATTTACCCGATTGGTCATTGAGGAGTGCTTGAGACAAGACCATTCGGACCTCATCCACTGGACGTTAAAAGGAATTTTTCTGAACTTGGTCTTCCGAATTTGTTTCTCTCACCTAATGTAATTGATAACAGAACAAAGAACCGGGTAAAATCTCTCTTTAATCAACATAGAGATTAGGCCACACTCTCTAAATGCTCATCTATGAGTTTGGTCTGCTGCTACCCACAAATAAAATCTGCTGACGGAATGAAATCATATTTATGATTAATTATTAGTGTTATCACTTAATTTAAGCGATGACTCAGCACACACGAACGTTGGAGAAAGAAAGGCTACATCTATGTATTTAATACTAAACATTAGAGCTTGGAACTATTTGGACGGAGACCAGGCAAAGTTGAAAGACTCTAAAGTAAATGACCCAGAAGCTCTTCCAGTTAATAACCAAAGAAGCATAACTGATTTATTGCTCAGACATGTATTCAAATCCAACTTCTATATGTTGGGTACCACTAAGCCTGGGACTTGGGTGTGTGTGAAGTTACCAATATATTCTCTCATGAACTTCCCATAATTACAGCAAAAACGTCCATAATCAAGAACAATTCACAAAGTTATCGGCATCAGGGTTTTCATAGCCCATTTAAGTATTTCGTAACATGGCCACTAATCAGGATCTAGACAAGACTTTGCGCGCATAATAGAAACTTTGCCCGGCCCTGTGAGAATGTCCTTGGACGTCTGGGTACCGCCAACTGCACCCACCCGGGCCCACATACAACAGACTCTAGGGTGGCAAAAGTTCTGGTAGCACACTGCCCCCGTGCGAGCAATAGCCCCCGCAGCCCACACGGTGCAGAATGGCTCCCAAGCTCCAGGGGCCTAAGAACTCCTGACTGGGTCAAGAGACTAGGGGACCCCCTTCACATACTTTGCAGGGGGGGCCCACTCATGTTACGTTACGCCACTGATTAAGAGAGTTTTATGTTTGACACGAGGAAATTTACCAACATATGGTCTCCATGATCAGCTGAAATTGGGGACGCAGTTTAAATGCACAGAATGCTAAATCAAATCATGTGTTTGATTTGTAGTCATTTTCACTTGACTTCGATACGAGGGCCTCATTTATGAGGCCCCTTGCGCCGTCGGAATGTCACTTTTTGTGACGTTCCGTGGCACAGGAGCCTGCCCCATATTTACGAGGCAGCCCTAAGCCACTTTTTTGGGCTTAATGCTGCCTCGTAAATATTGTCACCTTTAACACAGTTTTCTGCGTTAAAGGGGCGTGCAATGGGTGTTGCTGGGGGTGTTCCTAGCAACATCCATGGCATTTTGACACTGCCCCAGATTTACGAGAAATCGTAAATCTGAGACAGCGCCAAAAACATATGCCTCCGGAGGGGAGGCGTAAGGGAGGCACAACGAGGAGAAATATCTTTATTTCTCCTTGTTTTTACTTTTTGTATGTGTGCTGCATTCTGCTGCACACATAGAAAAAGGAAAAAGCCTCTTGTGATTGTTTTTGTGCCAGAATATTTCCCTTGCTGCACAAAAACAATCATCCCCCTCAATGCCGGCACCCTTGTACCATGGTGCAAAGGTGCCTGCGTTGGCGCACGGCAACACATTGTGCGCCGGCGCAGGGGAAAAAGACAGGAATGTGCCATATCTCATAGATAAGGCGCATTCCTGCTCTTTTCTTTTGCCGGACGGCAGCGCAGCAGCAAGGCCTGCTGCGCTGCCCTATGGCAAAAACACATAAATGAGCAGTGGCAGCAGGCATGGCTTGCAGGAGGGGGCAGGTGCGAGTGGTCCCGGGGGATTTGCGGGGGTGTCGCGCCGGGGGATCGGAGGAATGTCGCAGGGAAAGAAAAAAAAAGATTAAAATGATTCTTACCTTTCTGCCGGCCGGATCCCGCGTCTCCTCTTTTCCTGCTCTCCTGCTCTCCTGCCTCCGGCAGGAACAGTAAGCAGGCAGCCAGGCTCCCTCCCCTAAGCCAATCACAATGCTGCAAGCAGCGTTGTGATTGGTCAGGACGCCGCCCAGCCATAGGCTAATGGGGTGGCCATGTTCTCCATGCAGGCTGCAATGCAGCCTACATGGAGAAGGGCAGAGTGCGCCTGATTGGTTTGGACGGTCCGAGAGGGCCGTCCAAACAGTCTTTGCACACTCAGGAGTGGGCAACCACTCCTCCCCTGCCCTGCTCAAAGAGCAGAGCAGCCCCGCCCACCCTCCCACCCCCAATTCGCAAAGCAAACATAAAATGGTAATAACTTAAAGTTATTACCATTATCTGTTTTGGCTTTCTCGCACTGCGAGAAAGCAGTAGGGCGACGCTCCTCCGCCCTATTGAAGGAGCCGCCCCTGTAAATGAGGCCCAAGATGCTTTTTTTTATCATGTTGCACATATCTAGTCCTTCCGAAGTAAGAAATCACTCCACAAATAAAAAAAAAGTACCATGCTAATCAGCTTTCAAATTCCACCACTAGGTGGCTCACTATATTGTTTTGCAGTTTTAAATAGCGCGAACTCAGGCCAAGGGCCATTGGAGCGCTTTACATGAGCACCAGTCACTTTCTTCAACATCTAGTCAGTTCTGCTTTACTCTCAGCAATGATACGTTATTTACTGTTTACTTACAACCACACTCCATATGTGTAGTGGATTTGGTTATGGGTATTATCTGATTTTTTGGAGCAACACTCCTCGCCAAGTTTCAACATTAATTTCCTCTTCCTGCTGCATTAACATTCGGATTATTAGTGAGGGATATCTATGAAAAACACTTACACAAAAAATATTCACCGTCGGAGTAATTGAGGCAGGTTGTGTCGCAGCTGTTTATTTTTTAAGCTGTTCAGGAGTAGCGGGAAGACAGGGCATGGATGTGATGTTTTCTTTGGACGCTTGTTGGCCTATTTTATGCCCACCTCAAAGAGCGCTATTAAAACAGTGACGTCGTTTGCGAAGCTGCCAGCCGAAGATATGACGCTTTTCCTTGAAGGGCAATTGTGGTGATGGTCGTGAGGTTGCATATCCTAGTGCGTCTATTCCATTAGTGAGTGGCTTGAACTGTGACAGTGATAGAATGCACCTTGACCCTGTTCACATGGTAACAGAAGACTACGTGTAGCAAAAGAAAAGCAATGACATTTACATATTTGATTTGTTGAGCTTAACTACATCTAATGGGAGATTCTAATTGCCATCTCTCATTGGAGGGAAGCAATTAATTCTCAGTCCTCTTAATCGAAACATTCATTAACCAAATAGCATTCTTTTGTGCATCTGCACCTGACCGACATCAAATTCCATTTGTCTAAAATGCAGGAGGAGTCAGGGAAATCTCTAAAGATCTTTGTTGCCAGGAAGGCATTAGCTGTCAAAATGGAAGGAAACTATAATAGAAACACTGAAATTCACAAGTGATAGCTTACTGAGCAAACTATAACTTCTACCCCAACCATGTACTGCTTCTTGCCCTGTATATTACTCATCCCACTCATGACTGTTAAAGGACATTGTTGATGACATCACTGAATAAATCTCAAATGGCATAATTGAGAACATCACTGAAATCACCCCTGGAAAAAACAAAAAAGGTATGGTTAGGTTTGGCTATATTAACTTATTTCTAAAATAAACCCTGAAATGCCCTCAAAAACACAAATGAAGTTTAATTTGTTACAAATTAAAACCGAAACAAAATACTGAAAATTGCCAGTAATGGTCAGCAATGCAAATGTTAACTTCCACACCAAATGCATTCGTTTTTATCTCACACAATTTATAATCATAAGTAACAACTCCTAAAAGCACAACATCATTGAATAACACCACATATAATTTTCATAGTAACCATATTGATTGTATTAATGGTAATGTGATTGGTTACTTCACTTGTAACATTGTTTATGTAATTTGCAATTGCATCTGTCACATCACTGATGAGTTCATGAGCATTGCTTTTAGTGTGCTTCTAGAATTTCTCCCTTCTACAAACAAAATATGCTTTTTAGCAAGGCAAAGTGTGATCTTTTTCTAACATTCTAGTTTCTTAACTGAATAATTAAGTATTGTTTACCTTTTTCATTGCTGTAATTCAAACAGTATTGTCTACTGTTTAAATGACTTTTTGAAAAAGCATTTTCCTGTTTTAAAAACACCTTTATCAAGTTAAAAAACCAAAATAAGCATGTAATGTAAAAAAAAGTGGGTAATGTGTAATATTGTTCTATATTGCGATCTCAGGGTTCTGGTGACAGTTACAAGCCAACCGGCCTTCAGCCCTTCGTTTATGATGTAACCATAAACCCTTGATGAATATATTGGACCATATTACACGGTTACCCTTCTGGATCCTTCCTCTCTCTCTCTTGCTCTACATGTAAATGTGTGTGTGTGTGTGAGAGTGTGAGCGTAAGTGTGTGTGTGTGTGTGTATATATATATTCACTGAAAAAACCATAGGTTTCAGGGGCGCTATAGTTAGTTGGACATTTCACTCGTACAAAACCATAGAAATTCCCCCGTTATAGTTAGTTCAGCTAACTATAACTCGCGCGCCCGCAATGCACTGCTGATTAACCCTGGGCGTAGTTCGCGAAGTAGCGCTACGCGAAGCTACGCGAAGTGCACTTCGCACTATGCGAGCTACGCGTAGCACTACGCGAACTGCGTAGTGCGCTGTTCGCAATGATTGCACAGTGCCGGATGCTTGTCCGCACTGTGCAATCATTGAAAACGGCATCTTGCACAGTGCGAGCTGTCTTTACTGCCGCTCGAGTAGATTTTTACTCGAGCGGCAGCTTTCTCAATGCGGATTGGTAGTTTCTCATCGCGAGCGGTCGCGAGCATACGCGACCACTCGCAATGAGAAACCTGACCTCCCCGCGTTGAGAATCTCGCCGGGAGGTTTATTTTCCACGCTCGCGATCGGCAACTTGATGTTGCTGATCGCAAACGAGGAAAAAGTCTCGCCGGGATGTCATTTTGCTTGCTCGCGGTCGCCAACTTGACATTGAGGACAGCGAGCAAGCAAAAAATGACCGCTGCACTACGCTACGCTACGCGTGTTTGCACTGTGCTACGTGCAATTCGCGTAGTGCGAAGTAGCGTAAACTTCGCAAACTACGCGAGCGTAGCGTAGGGCTTTGCCCAGGGTTACTGCTGATGACGTCACAAATTACATCACTCATGACATGGTCAGTGACATCACTGATGACATCACTGATGACATCTCAAATGACATCACTGATGACATCACTGATGACATCATCCTTGTGATAGAGTGGCAGACCTCCTCTCACCCTAATATAACCTTTGATACACACACTCAAAAATACAAACTAACATTTTCAAAACAATGGACATACCAATAACAGTTACAACACACCTATTCAGTAATTCCAAGATCTACACACACATCCACTCATTCACAGAAACTTACACATACTTACTCTCTTAAACAATCACTTATAGAAACACCTACTTATTTGTACAGGAACTCTTCCAATCTCTCACTCTCACATATCCTCACTTATATACACCAATACTCACATATACTAGTTTAAAACATATGTAGTTACTCATAAAGACACTATTGAGACAGTCATTCACTCACTAACACACCCATACACATACTCATCCACCTATACAGTCCTGCACACATGCTGTCTTCAACACATATAAACAGTGAGTCACTCATTCATGCATCTATGCACTAAGTAATACCCCCACCGAACCATACAGACACTCAGACACTCATACTGATACTCAAAAACCAACTAATAACCCATGTAGACACTCATGTAGCTACTCACCAACACATGCAGCCACTTATACACAAAGTGAGAGACTGATACAGATATTTTCATATTTAAACATTACTCACTAACCCATGTATTCACTAAGATACACTTAGTCAGTTATACAATCAATTTTACAAAAAACCATCATCCATTTAGACACATATACCCATTTATTCTTCCATCGACCTTGAGATATACATATATAAAACATATTTAATTTTCAGAAAAACACACATTCACTGGATGATGTCATCAGTGATGTCATTTGAGATGTCATCAGTGATGTCACGAGTGATGTCACTGACCATGTCATGAGTGATGTAATATGTGACGTCATCAGCAGTGCATTGCGGGCGCGCGAGTTACAGTTAGCTGAACTAACTATAACGGGGGAATTTCTATGGTTTTGTACGAGTGAAATGTCCAACTAACTATAACGCCCCTGAAACCTATGGTTTTTTCAGTGAATTTCTAAGGTTTTTTAAATGCTAATTTCTAACTATAATGTGCCTGAAACCTATGGTTTTTTCAGTGAATTTCTAAGGTTTTTTAAATGCTAATTTCTAACTATAACGTGCCTGAAACCTATGGTTTTTTCAGTGAATATATATGTTTATTATACTATGTATACATGTGAAAATGTCTCGGTCCCCTGTTTGCCTCGGTGGCATGGAAAAAATGGGTGGAACTGACGTCAGCACGCCGATGAGGTCGTCTTATGGCTCCGATGACGTCATACGGTGTCGCGAGCGGAGCCGTGCTCGTTGACGTGGGAGAGCTAGGAAAGAATTTCCGTGGAATGCTGGTGCAGGGGATATTCACCTAAGTGTTCAGGCTAGTCCTTTGGGAGCAACTGTTTATGTTGCCACTCCAGAAACCGAAACCAGTGATCCGAGGGCAGAGGCCCTGCAGATGGCACACGAGGTGGGGTGCCCAGTCGTGTGCACCGGCACGGCAGCGAAGTGACAAGCACCACAACCCACAAAAAAGGTAACAAGGGCACTGAATAACACAGGATCTTCTCTTTGTATCTGGCAGGAACAACGAAGTTAAAATGCCCTAGTACCAAAATGTAGAATTAGTGCTACAACGGTCTTCAAGTGGACCTGCGATGCCGCTTCTGCCTCCCGTACCCTGGAGGCGGCACATGGGTCACGCGGTACGGTCATACTGCGGTGGGACGCACACTCGTTGACCTCTCATGGCACTGCTCCACACTTCAGGGAGGACGCTTTCCATTAGCTATGTTTTCTGATGACATGTCGCGCCGGCCCCGTCCAACAACAGAACTCCTTTAGATCCAAACAGACTCTTCCACTCTCTCACCGGAAGTGAAACCAGGCCACGCGGACACTTTCACAATACAACAGCCGGAAATGCACTTTTCGGTAAAAAAAACACATTCCTTCCTCCTAATTAATCAAATAAATGTCTCACTGAAGAACAGGGGCCAGCTTCGATCGGTAAACAGCCTTTACAACGACTTTTTTACTTTGCGATACCATTACAACGCATGCATTACCACGCATGCGTTGTACATCACGAAGTCATTACTACGCATTTTTTTAGAACTCATGGTCATTTACCACGCACGCCTTTACAACAAATTTTGTTGTAAAGGTATGTATGGTAAATGACCATGCGTTCTAAAAACATGTAGACGATCCATGTCGTTGTAAGGAAACAGAGGCTGTTCCGTTTCCTCACAACGACGTGCACCGCCCCTCAGAGATGACGTGAAGCAGGAACCACGAGGAGAGAGGAACCATGAGGAGTGAGAGGTAAGGGGATTGGGCATGGGGTGGGGTTTCTTTCTAGGGTTTAGGGTAGTGCAGTGGTGTTTGGGTGGTGTAGGGGGTCGTGCTGGGGGTAGTGTTTTAGGGTTTAGGGTAGTGCAGTGGTGTTTGGGTAGTGTAGGGGGTGTGCTGGGGGTACTGTTTTAGGGTTTAGGGTAGTGCAGTAGTGTAGGGGGTCGTGCTGGGGGTATTGTTTTAGGGTTTAGGGTAGTGCAGTGGTGTATGGGTAGTGTAGGGGGTCATGCTGGGGTAGTGTTTTAGGGTTTAGGGTAGTGCAGTGGTGTTTGAGTAGTGTAGGGGGTCATGCTTGTGGTAGTGTTTTAGGGTTTAGGGTAGTGCAGTGGTGTTTGTGTAGGGTAGGGGGTCATGCTGGGGGTAGTGTTTTATGGTTTAGGGTAGTGCAGTGGTGTTTGGGTAGTGTAGGGGGTCGTGCTGGGGGTAGATTTAGGGTTTAGGGTAGTGCAGTGGTGTTTGGGTAGTGTAGGGAGTCGTGCTGGGGGTAGTGTTTTAGGGTTTAGGGTAGTGCAGTGGTGTTTGTGTAGTGTAGGGGGTTGTGCTGGGGGTAGTGTTTTAGGGTTTATGTTAGTGCAGTGGTGTTTGGGTAGTGTAGGGGGTAGTGCTGGGGTAGTGTTTTAGGGTTTAGGGCAGTGCAGTGCAGTGGTGTTTGTGTAGTGAAGGGGGTCATGCTGTGTGTAGTGTTTTAGGGTTTAGGGTAGTGCAGTGGTGTTTGTGTAGTGCAGGGGTCGTGTTTAGGGTATAGGGTAGTGCAGTTGTGTTTGGGTAGTGTAGGGGGTCATGCTGGGGTTAGTGTTTTAGGGTTTAGGGTAGTGTAGTGGTGTTTGGGTAGTGTAGGGGGTCGTGCTGGGGGTAGTGTTTTAGGGTTTAGGGTAGTGCAGTGGTGTTTGTGTAGTGTGGGAGGTCATGCTGGGGGTATATTTAGGGTTTAGGGTAGTGCAGTGGTGTTTGGGTAGTGGAGGGGGTAGTGTTTTAGGGTTTAGGGTAGTGCGCCCAACCAGCAACAATATCCGTGGACAAAGGGGATCCTGACTCTTTGGAAAGCTCCGTCAATTGAATAATTTGGGTCAAGGGCCCTACCACGTCCAAGACCTATCAATTCCTTTCTTGGGATCCCTCATATACTTGGAGAAAAAGATACATAGTTTCTCATCAATTTCAACGGTGTGTGCCACCTTCCCCTTCAGTGAGGGCCTGGGGCATTCTCCCCTCATCCTATTCCTGACCTCCCTTTCAAGGGGTTGATGGATTTTCCCCACCACATACTCTGCCACTTTGGCGTCAGGTGTCCACTCTGCCGACCTAGGATGGTAAATTTGGGTAGGCTCGAACATGTCCGAGTGGACCCCGTCCCCAACCGGGGACTGAGAGGAGTGGGACTCTGGACGCCAGGGACGCCCCGAGTCCTTATCCTCATCGGAGGAGAAATCGTCCTCCGATACACCCTCTCCCTCTAAGGGAAACCCGCCGTCGGGGTCTACAATAGTGGTGACAGTGTCGCAAATTTCTCCGGGCCCCTTCTCCACCCGGCAGGGTGCATGTTTTAGCGTTCGCGCACTCTTGAGGAAGGTCTCCGTAAGTTTATCAAATCCTTCCAAGTGCCCCGCGTTTTGCTTAACGGCCCTTTTATTCCCCATCTGGGAGCTACTTGGACCCGCCACCACCAGATCTGGGTCACTGAACACCCAGGGATGCTTTTCGCCAGCTTATCAACCTGATCCCTAAGAGGAGCCAGCGCCCTAGAAATAGCCAGAGAGAGGGCTTGGTCCACTGCTGGAGGGAGAAGTTGGGGGGCCATTCCTCCTCCACTTCCTGGTAGGAGGAGTAAAAATGGTCTTCTGGAGAAGACATGATAGCAGAGGGTGTGAGCACAGAACAAATGCCCTTAAAATCCTTAAGACATCCCCCTCGCCGGTGCTCCAACAGCTGGGCTTTCCCCGAAGCTGTTATAAGAATAGACTGAGGCGCAATACCAATTACCATCACCAGGTGGCGCTGGTCACTAACGTAGCCGTGTGGGGAAATCACCGCGTAGCGGTGTCAAAATTAGGCGAGGGTTGGTCGGGAATCAAGCGGACACTAAAGGAGTGACCGGATTCCCAAACGCGCGTAAAGACCAGCGGGAGCGCTCAACGGAGCTGCTTCGCTCGGACCAGACGCGCCTGACAGGATTTCACCCTGACAGGATTTCACCGCGCGCAGGGCACACAGCGGGAGAAACTGCGAGGGGGAGAACGCGCTCGGGCAAGAGCCTGCTGCGCAGGGAATATGAAACAATACCAAGGCAATAATGCTAATAACGTGCACAAGAAACCGCTATACAAACAGCAACAACGTCAGATTAAGCCAAGAATGTAAGGAATGCACTTAACTGACAAGCAGTGAAGAAAGAGGAAGATGAAGCGGAAGGGACGTCACGATATTATATACGATGGACTGTGATATGATTGGACTATAGTTGCCTTGGAGACTACCCCCTAATGGTTCATGGGTTGTGTAGTCTTTTGTTTAATGATTGTTGTGTTACGTTTTCTTTGAACTGCTATGCAAATAAAGTGAGGAAAGATATGCATAATCCTCGCCTCCGTCCTGCCATAGAATTCATTAAACTTTATTTGATCTGATTTAGAAACATAGATCATAAAAGTGTACATAAAAACAGTAAATCCTCTTTCCTAATACAATACAGTGAGAATTCATTAAAACCAGTAGGTAAAAACGGGTGTTACAAAGCCCGGTTCAGAGCAACTTCAGGTTAACAGAATCGTAAAGTTCAATGTTTCGCAAGATCAATCTCATGTACTTCGTGCAAAATACGTAATAAGGGGTCCAAGTAAGATGTAACGCTCCAATACCTGACCAGTTTGCACTATATAAAACTGCAGAAAAACTAAAAATAAAAAGTGTTTTGCACACTACTGTCATTGGGCTATATGTGGGCTACATCTGGGTGATATTTGTGCTACATTTGGGCTCTTTTTTCTCTGATGGCCATCTTGGAAGACTTATCTGTTATCAAGTTTCCTAATTTTGTCATTTACTGCAGTCTCCTCAGTAGGAAATGCTTTCAGTTTTTCTTTGATTCCATCAAGAAGGCATTCAGATGTGTCACACATTTGCCATAAATTCAGAATGTTAGCACTCTAGTTGTTCATTAGATCACTGTAGTAAAGCTACTGCTCACCAGGGAGTTAACTGGAAGTCTACTGCTGGTATTGAAAGTGATTGTTTCAGTCTGCATGTCAGAATTTTCTAATGAAATAGAAGAGGATTTGAGATCTCACTTAAAACATGCCCTAAATGTTCTTTCTGCAGCACTAACCATAATTTCTCTGGCAAAATGAACCCCCTCATTTTGTTCCTTTTTAAATTAAATGTTTTAAGTGTTACCAGTTTATTCCAATCAAGATGGCTTCAGGTGTGCCATACTTTTGTCATAAGTAAGACTGTTAGCGCTCTAGTTGTTCTTTAGAACACTCTGGGAAGCTGCAGTAGAATACAAAGGCATCAACTGACAGGCTGCTCCTGTTGAAATATAACAGGAAGATATTTGAGATCTCACTTAAAACATGTCCTAATTTTTCTTTCTACAGCACTAACCATAATTTCTATGACAAAATGAACCCCCTCAATTTGTTCCTTTTTAAATTAAATGTTTTAAGAGTTACCAGTTTATTCCAATCAAGATGGCTTCAGGTGTGCCATAATTTTGTCATAAGTAAGACTGGTAGTGCTCTAGTTGTTCTTTAGAACACTCTGGGAATCTGCAGTAGAACACAAAGGCATCAACTGACAGGCTGCTCCTGTTGAAATATAACAGGAAGATATTTGAGATCACACATGAAACATGTCCTAATTTTTCTTTCTACAGCACTAACCATAATTTCTATGACAAAATGAACCCCATCATTTTGTTCCTTTTTAAATTAAATGTTTTAAGTGTTACCAGTTTATTCCAATCAAGATGGCTTCAGGTGTGCCATACTTTTGTCATAATTAAGGCTGTTAGCACTCTAGTTGTTCTTTAGAACCCTCTGGGAAGGTGCAGTAGAACACAAAGGCATCAACTGACAGGCTGCTCCTGTTGAAATATAACAGGAAGATATTTGAGATCTCACTTAAAACATGTCCTAATTTTTCTTTCTACAGCACTAACCATAATTTCTATGGCAAAATGAACCCCCTCATTTTGTTCCTATTTAAATTAAATGTTTTAAGTGTTACCAGTTTATTCCAATCAAGATGGCTTCAGGTGTGCCATACTTTTGTCATAAGTAAGACTGTTAGCTCTCTAGTTGTTCTTTAGAACACTCTGGGAAGCTGCAGTAGAACACAAAGGCATCAACTGACAGGCTGCTCCTGTTGAAATATAACAGGAAGATATTTGAGATCTCACTTAAAACATGTCCTAATTTTTCTTTCTACAGCACTAACCATAATTTCTATGACAAAATGATCCCCCTCATTTTGTTCCTTTTTAAATTAAATGTTTTAAGAGTTACCAGTTTATTCCAATCAAGATGGCTTCAGGTGTGCCATAATTTTGTCATAAGTAAGACTGTTAGCGCTCTAGTTGTTCTTTAGAACACTCTGGGAAGCTGCAGTACAACACAAAGGCATCAACTGACAGGCTGCTCCTGTTGAAATATAACAGGAAGATATTTGAGATCACACTTGAAACATGTCCTAATTTTTCTTTCTACAGCACTAACCATAATTTCTATGACAAAAGGAACCCCATCATTTTGTTCCTTTTTAAATTAAATGTTTTAAGTGTTACCAGTTTATTCCAATCAAGATGGCTTCAGGTGTGCCATACTTTTGTCATAAGTAAGGCTGTTAGCACTCTAGTTGTTCTTTAGAACACTCTGGGAAGCTGCAGTAGAACACAAAGGAATCAACTGACAGTCTCTGCCCTTGTTGGATGTACATGTTTTACTGAGAATGTCAGACTTCATTCTCACATGACTGAGAAAAATAATGTGAATTTACAGAAAATATGCTCTCTTTTAGCTTCTGGAGCACCTTCCAAAACTGTATGGGACAAGCATGTGAAAATAGTTTTCTCTCAAACATGATTCATGATATCCCAGCAGAAGGTTTTTCACAGGGTAAAATCACCTTAGAACACACCACAATTCCTGAAATTAGTATGGTACCATCAACAAATGAATTCTAATGTAACTAAAGTCTGTTATCACCCTTTATAGTTCTCCTTTTGGTAACCCTCAAAATCTTCGATTCACTACAATGCATTTCAATGGGGTACTATCATTTATATTGGTCCAAGATGGCTGCCAGCAATTCCAGGATGAAGTGCTGACAGCCAATCAGATCTCACGATGACATGTGTGGTTAGGCTCCGCCCAGATATATATGTGTTTTCTTTTTCAAATTTCTCAGGAACTACTGAACAGATTTACACCATTTAACCAAAAGGCACGACTCTGAACCAAGGGCTACCTTTTTGCCAAATTTGGTGTAATTCCGTTCAGCATTTCGGGCTGTAGCTGCGACTAAAGGTTCCTATGGAAAATTGCATGGGGAAAACATGTTTTGGGACCCCCCTTTTTTCTCGGCCCCCACTTGACGAATCACCCCGAAACTTTCAGGATCGGAGCGGACCGGAGTGGGCCATAAGTTTTGAGAATTTCGCGAAGATTTGTCAACCGGCGCCAAAGGTATTGGAAATAGAATGTTGCGAATTTCCTATGGAAAATAGGTCCTAACTATAACTATCTACTGGCGACTGCCAGTAGATAATATATATATATTATAGAATCAGTGATAGTGACTCTGTAGATGTGGTTAGGTCAATGTTTACATTGAACTGCCACTTTTGTTTTCCTAACAACTCTGGAGCCATTCTGACCAAAACTATCCAAAAAAGTTAATCTGACTGGGGTTCACATGGCAATGTTTGTGCACATCTGCCCAGGGTGGAAATGAAAGGGGTATAAAAAAGTGACATTTCCCATTATCTCCCATTTTAACTAATGTAGGAATACTTGCTCTCTGATACAGAAAAAAGCACTGAATGGAAATACACCAAATTTGGAATGAAATTAGAATTTTACTCAAGAACGTGCCTTTGCTTTGAGTCCCCCAGCTGCAAGCCAGGGAGTGATGGGATGCTCCCCTTATCCCTCTATTGCACCCTCATTTTTATTTCTATGGACACTGGGACCAAGTCCCTGGGGCAGATTTACAAGCCCCTTGCGTGACTTTTGCGCAGCAGTTGCGTCACTTTTTTGACGCAACAGCAGCGCAAACAATGCGGCCTATTTACAACGTGACGCATCTAGGGAGATGCGTCACGTTGTAAAGCCCTGCGTCACATTATACCTGCGTCAGGTATATTGTATGCAGGGTGGGCGTTCCCACGCAGGAAGGCCTCATAAAAGTGACTCAGTGAAATCTACAAGATTTCACTGCGTCACTTCTAGGACGCCACTGCGTCAAAACCTTACGCCTGCTTGAAGCAGGCGTAAGGAGTGACGTAGTGTAATGGGAATAGGCCTCAAAAAGCATTCCTGGAGTTGCGTCGTGCTTGCGACATGACTCCAGCAATGCGTGACTTTTGCCGCAACAGATGCGCCAGAATTTCTGATGCATCTGTCAATCCTTGCGCCATGGTGCGCCATATTACGGCGCACCCATGGTGGCGCAAGGGTTTCTCAGTGTGGCGCAGGGAAAGTGACGCATCTCTACAGATGCGTCACTTTCTTGTAAATCTGCCCCCCTGTGTTTAGTAATGGCGACTGCAGCATTTTCTATATGTTGTAACCAGCCAATGAGAGGGCTTCGGGTTGACTGGACCCAAAATGGGCAATGGGAGACAAAAGCTCCTATGTCCACTCAGACATGAGTATTATTTTTTCGAATTTGGGTCTGTGAATGGTCCTCGACGCAGGCTTTGCAGATCATAACTTGATTGACTACTTGGTTCAATTTAAGTCCTCCATAAAACAGTGTTTAACACTAATTTCTCAAAAACTACTAAGCAGATTTATACCAAACCAGGTAAAAGCACTTCCTTGAGTAAAGGTCAGTATTCATGCCCAATTTGCAAATTTCTGTTCAGATGCTTTTTCTATTGTGGAGAGCAAATGTTTCTGTGTTAAAATGGGGTATGTCACTTTTCTGACCTTCCCTTTTTTTGCCCCTCCGGCTTGATGGTTTTTCATGAATCTTGTCACGCAGAACCTAAATCAGATTACCTTTTTTTGCAAAGTTTTGAGTAGATTCTCCTTCACAGACAGTCAAGCCATCTATAAGGTACTTCTTTGGATGAGCAGGAGGTGTATAGAATTTGCGCCTGTGAATAGTAGACACAAAAGAATGTGCATGGCACTTGCAAAATGCCCCCTATGTCATCCCGCATGAGATAGTCTCATAAAATGTTCTGACTTTTCCATTTACTTTAGGACTGTTAGCCATCGGTTATTTTTCACCATTATTTTATCCCAGTTAAAAGCAGCTTAATGCATTTTTAGTACAATTGCAACATTTTTCTTCAAGGTATGTCTCAGAGACATCATAATTGGCGTCTAATTATGTCTGGGGGAAGCTGTGCATACAGTAAGTGCAGTCATTCTGTAAGTCAAGAGCGATTCTGTGATATAACAAGGCTGCCCAGCGTAGGTAACATAAGCACATGGCTGGAACAGACTCAGATATGCAAGGCGTAATTATAAGGTTCTGAGTAACATGGTTAACATTGTCAGCGGTAATTGAAATTCCTGTCGGGTCGTGTTCAATTAGAACTTACGTTCTATGCCATTGTAATAGAAGAACATAGACCTGAGGGTGAGCGACTTCCTGGCCTTGATGAAGCAATTAAATACATTTTTTCAACACATTTCTCATTGTCATAATAGCTTCCCACCCAAAGGGCAACTGGCATTGACTGCATTAACATGTTCCAATGTTTCCTTTTATTTCCTCAGTGCCAAAAGCCTCTCCTTTATTTAGAGAGAAATATGTGTTTTTCAATTTTTTAGCAGTCACATTGCAAGATTAATGGCGTGTAATGGAGTGCTGAACACTCCAAAATGGTGCATGAGTGCCAGAAAAGGTCACCCTGTATCTTAAATTCATTATGGTTCAGATGGTATGACAAATTCATAGGTTACCTAGTAACAGTACCGAACTGTGATGTTTGCCTTGAACACACACAAGCGGTAGATTCAATGACATATTAAAATACACAAACAAGCCACAGAGTGAAGAGCAATTAAGACAGGAAATATCTACCCTGATATCTACCCAGATAGCCATGCTCTTTGCACGTTTGAATGGACTACACCGCAATTTATGTGTACATCTCATACCAATAAATTGCAGACAGAGAACAGTACACAATTCAAACATAGACTGACAAGAATACTTTTTATGGACGGGTAATCTGTAAGTAAAATAGAAGAGGCCTTTCAAAATCATTTTTGTTTTAAGTTTAAGGTACTGTTTTTAACAGACGTAGTGCACCACCTGTAGCCTAATGATGTACTTAGGGTGTTTAAAGAATGTACTACACAAAACGATGTATAATAAATATGGTAAAGTACATATATGGGAGAAAGTACCCATGTGCCGTACATTATAAGGACATTGTAAGTCCTTGAGGAGTTCTGTGACCATTCTTTATAACTTCATGGAATTCCATGGTGACTTTCAATTTCCTAATAAAGTACAGCTATGGGTACTTTATTCCTTATAATACATGGTTTCACAATCCCCTTCCAACAAACCACTTAAATACTTGGTGTGGTGCTCTTTCAAATGAAGGAGATTGGATGTCTGCAAACATGAAGAATTTTATGTATATTCTGAAGTGCAAAACACCAAAAATATTTAGATATGTTTGGAAAAAGATATTAGAATCAGTTTAATACAAGTTAGGTTTTATAAACCACTGTACCTCAGAATGTGTACAAACATACATAAAGATTCTTTCTTTCCTATAGTTTCCCAAAGTGTGCAGAAAATAAACATATTGCCATAAATATATTTCTTTTGCCTATCACTGATCATGTCGAAAAACAGAGAAGATGAAATTATAGCCACCTTTTATTTTAGTTTCTGACACTTCAGCTTTATTTATGCTCGTGTCCTGCCTTTCACCTTGACTGCTGCCTCTAGCAGCAGGCACTACGATATCAGAGTTCAACGGTAATAAGTTATTACAGTTGAGCGGCTAGGCCATGTCTTTATTAAATGCTACTAGGTGCGTCACAAGTTGCCTATAATAAGGAAATCAGAGATGTGATTTTATTCAGGGATTGCAGGATCCCGTCTTTTAAACATGACATAGTTCAAATGCAAAGGAAACCATTATAGATTATGAGGGAAAGCATTATGCAGGTTCATCGTCTCACGGAAGATGAAACAGCTACATGGGGAAATGGAGGAACCAGTCATTAGTGATGGGCTGAAAATCTACAGGAGTTTGGTTTGTTTGGGACTGGGATTGAAATATAAAATGGGATTTGGGCTCTCTTTTAAGTTGGCTTGACCGTGCAACTCTCACTTATTGTTACAAGTTCTTTAAAATATACATAAATTGGACGTTGGGTCCAATCAGAGGAGTATTGCTCTCTCACCAATGTTATTAGCTATTTGGGATATGAAACCCGCCTCTTATGAAGTGCTTGCACTGCAATGCATGAAGGGCTATTTCATGTGTCAAAAGTAAACTGAATCATGACACATTAAACTCTTTATCTCATCTTTACAAAAAGCAATTATTTTTTATTTTTTCAGTGCAGGAGACTTTAAAAAATATATTTTAGTAAGACTCAAAATGCAAGACAGGCCTATTGGCTTTGCGAAAGCTTGTTGGATTGTTGATGCAAGTTTGCATGCCTATGAGGCATACAGGGATAAGGCATATTTTAGATGACTATATTTGTGGCATTTCTTAATTTCCTTATCCATGCTAAGGCTTAATTGTTGTGGTTTGGGCACAAGACACGATCTTTGGCTAAGGAGTTTGGTTTCTTGGTTATTAATATACACTTACTCTTATTAACTCTGTTGGGATGATATTTTAGAGTCAATATTTTGGTCTTGATCTGTCTATAGTCTATATTTCAACAACAATTTTATATAATACCACAGGGGACTGATTTTCCTTCAGTAAGTTTGGCTCTTTCTGCTCATGTGTTCTTCGAAGTTCAATGTAGATAGCAATTGAAGTCAGTCATGGTAATTGTCAGAGCCAGTTGTCATCCCGGGCCTTCAACAAGCTGCTGTTGATGAGTCTCAGTTATGTTTTGGCAGGCTAAAGTTTTTTATTGCTGGTAGATATGAAGGAGAGCAAAGATTGCAACCATTGGATGTCAGTATGTTGGTGGAAGGTGATTTCATTCTATGCAAGAAGAGATGAGAGACTTCCATTTCTAGACTCACATTTATGAGTGAGAGGATGGACTCATGGAGGATGGTGTGGCAGATGATTATGGGGATCGAGATCTTTCCATCTGGTTGAATCACGTTTTTTCAGTCATTATGTGAACTATTTTAGCACTGGATGGTCCAACGGACCAACGCTAACACAGACGTTATGACTGGTCCATGCTCTGCTTTCATAAAGAAACAGAAAACTTATTCTGAACCTACTCATTCCTTTTGCCATCAATCTGTGTATCTTGGAATTATCAGGCATTAACCGTTTCGGTGCTCATGACGGAATGGTTCCATCATGAGCACCAGTGCTCCTGTGCTCATGACGGGACCATTCCGTCATGAGTACAGGGGCACTAAATCCCTCTGCTGCAGACAGCAGAGGGATTTCCTTTTTTTTTTGTTGGCCTCGGGTGGTGGGGAAGAGCTTCCCCCAACCTCCCAAGACCGTTTTTGCATTTCCAATGCAATGACGATCGCACGCATGACGCGCTGACCTCATTGCATTGAAAATGAAACTGAAACTTAGTTTCAGTTTCATTCTTTTGGTGCTCATGGGGCTATCTCAGCCCCCTGAGCACCGAAACACTTGGGAGAGGTATCGTTGGAAAGGGGAGAATCTCCCCTTTCCAATGGTACCCTTCCCTAGTGGATCGCTGCTTGGCGATTGACCCAGGAGAGCGATCCCCAAGCAGGGATCCACCCACTAGCCACCAGGGAGGGGGGAGTGGCCCCTTGGGCAAGGGCCTTTGCTCCCCCCATTAAATTTTGCCACTGACAGTCTTTCTGTTCCCCACTGGGGGGCAGATGGGGCCAATAGCCCCGGGGGGGCAGAAAGCACCCTAGATGCCAGGGATTCTTTTTTTAAAGGCCAGGGGTGCGGGCTGCCCAGAATGGGCACACCAATGCCCCCACCCTATCCCCCTAAAGAAGGCAAAAGACTTTCTGTCCCCCCCAGGAGGCAGATGGGGCAATAGCCCCTGATCTGGCACCCGGGGGGCAGAAAACCCACAAGGCACCAGGGATTTATTTTATATACGTAGGGGTGGGGGCTACCCAGAATGGGCATGCCGATGCCCCCACTCCGCAAAAAAATGGTACAGTCTTTCTGCCCTCCTGGGAGGCAGATGGGGCAATAGCCCATTATCTGCCCCCCCAGGGGGTCAAACAGCCAACTAGGCACCAGGGAAACATTTTTTTCAAAATTATTGGGTGTAGGCTGTCCAGAATGGAAATGCCAATGCCCCCATGCCCCCAAAAAAGATGCCACAGTCTTTCTGCCCCCCCAGGAGGCAGATGGGGGCAGTAGCCCCAGATCTGCCCCCCAAAGAGCCCACAAGGCGCCAGCGATTATGCTGACTTTTTTATATGTAGGGGTGGGGGCTACCCAGAATGGGCACCCCAATGCCCCCACTCCCCCCAAAAATCATTCTTTCTATCCCCCTTGGGGGCATATTGGGGCAATAGCCCCCGATTCCCCCCTCCCCAGGGCAGCAGAAAGCCCACTAGGCACTGACTTTTTTTCAGACTGTGCCTACCTGTGGCTTTTGGGTCCTAGCGCAGCGGCACCTAGGGAAACATAGCAAACCTGTATATTTTTGAAAACTAGACACCAAGGGGAATCCAGGATGGGGTGACTTGTGTGCCTCTCACCAGGTTCTGTTATCAAGAATCCCTTGCAAATCTCATACTTAGTTAAAAAATCACATTTTCCTCACATTTCTGTGATGGAAAGTTCTGGATCAACAAACTTCCACCCACCCAGCATTCCCCAAAGTCTCCAGGTAAAAATGGTACCGCACATGTTTGGGCAGGCCTACTACCCGCGACAGGAAACGGCCCAAAACGCAACGTGGACACCCCACATTTTTACAGTGAAAACTGACCCCTTTTTTGCAAAGTGCCTAGCTGTAGGTTTTGAACCCTAGCTCTGCCGGCACCTAGGGAAACCTAGCAAACCTATACATTTTTGAAAACTAGACACCCAGGGGAATTCAGGATGGGGTTACTTGTGTGGCTCTCACTAGGTTCTGTTACCCAGAATCCCTTGCAAACCTCAAACTTTGTAAAAAAAAAAAACATATTTTCCCCACATTTCTGTGATTGAAAGTTCTGGAATCTGCGTGGGTCCACAAACTTCCACCCACCCCGCATTCTCCAAAGGCTCCAAATAAAAATGGTACCTCACTCCTGTTGGTGGGTCAAGTATCCGCGACAGACAAGGGCCCAAAACGTACTGTGGAGACATCAAAATTACCTATCACAAAATTACCTGGTTTTGCAAGGGGGGGCACCTGGGTTTTTGGCCTCGGGCTCAGCGGCCATCTAGGGAAACCTACGAAACCCACACATTTCTGAAAACTAGACACCCTGGGGAGTCCAGTGAGGTATGGCTTGCGTGGATCCCCCAACATTTCCCTACCCAGAATCCCCTGCAAGCCTCGAATTTAGCTGAAACAAATCACATTTTCCTCACTTTTCTGTGTGGGAAAGTTGTGGGATCACCGGGCTGACCCAAATTTCCTACCACCTAGCGTTCCCCCATGTCTCTTGATAAAAATGGTACCTCACTTGTGTGGGTAGGCATAGTGGCTGCAACAGGAAATGGCCCAAATCGTACTGTGGAGACTTCAAAATTACCTATCATAAAACTACCTGGTTTTGCAGGGGGGCACCTGGTTTTTTGGCCCCGGGCTCGCGGCCATCTAGGGAAACCTACCAAACTCACACATTTCTGAAAACTAGACACCCTGGGGAGTCCAGTGAGGTATGACTTGCGTGGATCCCCCAACGTTTTCCTACCCAGAATCCACTGCAAACCTCAAATTTAGCTGGAAAAAATCACTTTTTCCACACATTTTTGTGTGGGATCACTGTGCCAGCGCAAATATCCTACCACCTAGCATTCCCCTTGGTGTCCTGAGTAAAATGATACCTCACTTGTAGGGCTGTCCAATGCAGAATCAGCTAAAAATGTATTTTTTTTAAAAAATGTAGCATTGAGAATTCGTGGTGCTATACCCTTAATCCATATGTTTTTAGCCCTTCCCAGTCACAGGCCTTTGGCCCACCCACACAAGTGAGGAATCATTTTACTCTGGAGAACAAGGGGAACAGTGGGTGGTAGGACATTTGTACCGGCACAGTGATCCAACACAAACATTTGTGGAAAAAGTGATTTTTTTCAGCTATATTTGAGGTTTGCAGGGGATTCTGGGTAGGGAAACATAGGGGATCCACGCAAGCCATACCTCACTGGAATACCCAGGGTGTCTAGTTTTCAGAAATGTGTGCGTTTAGTTTGTTTCCCTAGATGGCCGCTGAGCCCGGGGCCAAAACCCAGGTGCCCCCTCCTGCAAAATTAGGTTGTTTTATTATAGGTAATTTTGAAGTCTCCACAATACGTTTAGGGCCCTTGCCTTTCGCGGATACTTGATCCACCCACACAAATGAGGTACCATTTTTATAGGGAGACTTTGGAAAAAGCCGCGTGGGTAGAAGTTTGTGGACCCACCCAGATTCCAGAACTTTCCATCACAGAAATGTGGGGAAAAGGAATTTTTTTTTACAAAGTTTGAGGTTTGCAAGGGATTCTGGGTAACAGAACCTGGTGAGAGCCAAACAAGTCACCCCATCCTGGATTCCCCCGGGGTGTCTAGTTTTAAAAAATGTATAGGTTTGCTAGGTTTCCCTAGGTGCCGGCAGAGCTAGGGTTCAAAATCTACAGCTAGGCGCTTTGCAAAAAAAGGGTCAGTTTTCACTGTAAAATTGTCCTGTGTCTGCGTTGCATTTTGGTCCATTTCCTGTTGCGGGCACTAGACCTACCCACACAAGTGAGGTACCATTGTTATACGAAAGACTTTGGAAAATGCGGGATGGGTGGAATTTTGTGGATCCACGCAGATTGCAGAACTTTCCATCACAGAAATATGAGAAAAATTTGTTGTTTTTTTTACAAACTTTGAGGTTTGCAAGGGATTCTGGGTAACAGAACCTGGTGAGAGACAGACAAGTCACCCCATCTTAGATTCCCCTGGGTGTCTAGGTTTAAAAAATGTATAGGTTTGCTAGGTTTCCCTAGGTGCCGACAGAGGTAGGGTTCAAAATCTACAGCTAGGCACTTTGCAAAAAAAGGGTCAGATTTCATTTTTAAATTGTTGTGTGTCCACGTTGTGTTTTGGTCCGTTTTCGTTGCGGGCACTAAGCCTACCCACACATTTGAGGTACCATTTTTATCAGAAGACTTTGGGTAATGCTGGGTTTGTTAAATTTTGTGGATCCATGCAGATTCCGGAACTTTCCATCACAGAAATGTGAGGAAAATGTGTTTTATTTTACAAAGTTTGAGGTTTGCAAGGATTCTGGGTAAGAGAACCTGGTGAGAGCCGGACAAGTCACCCCATCCTGGATTCCCCTGGGTACCTAGTTTTCAAAAATGTATAGGTTTGCTAGGTTTCCCTAGGTGCCGGCAGAGCTAGGGTTCAAAATCTACACCTAGGTGCTTTGCAAAAAAAAGGGTCAAATTTCACTGTAAAATTGTGGTGTGTCCACGTTGCTTTTAGGGCCATTTCCTGTCATGGGCACTAGGCCTACCCACACAAGTGAGGTACCATTGTTATCAAAAGACTTTGGAAAATGCGGGGTGGGTGGAATTTTGTGGATCCATGCAGATTCCAGAACTTTCCATCACAGAAATATGAGAAAAATGTGGTTTTTTTACAAAGTTTGAGGTTTGCAAGGGATTCTGGGTAACAGAGCCTGATGAGCCAGACAAATCACCCCATTCTGGATTCCCCTGGGTGTATAGTTTTCAAAAATGTATAGGTTTGCTATGTTTCTCTGGGTGCCGGCAGAGCTAGGGTTCAAAATCTACAGCTAGGCACTTTGCAAAAAAAAGGGTCAGTTTTCACTGTAAAAATTTAGTGTGTCCACGTTGCATTTTGGGCCGTTTCCTGCCGCGGGCACTAGGCCTACCCACACAAGTGATGTACCAATTTTATCAGAAGAATTTGGGGAATGTGGGGTGGGTTTAATTTTGTGGATCTGCACAGATTCCAGAACTTTCCATCACAGAAATGTGAGGAAAATGTGTTTTTTTGACAAAGTTTGAGGTTTGCAAGGGATTCTGGGTAACAGAACCTGGTGAGAGCCAGACAAGTCACCCCATCCTGGAATCCCCTGTGTATATAGGTTTAAAAAATGTATAGGTTTGCTAGGCTTCCCTGGGTGCCGGCATAGCTAGGTTTCCAAATCCCCAGCTAGGCACTTTGCAAAAAATGTGTCAGTTTTCACTGTAAATATGTGGTGTGTCCACGTTGCGTTTTGGGCCTTTTCCTGTCGCGGGCAGTAGGCCTACCCACAAAACTGAGGTACCATTTCTATCGGAAGACTTTGGGGAATGTGGGGTGGGTGGAATTTTGTGGATCCACACAGATTCCAGAACTTTCCATCACAGAAATGTGAGGAAAATGTGTTTTTTTTTACACTGTTTGAGGTTTGCAAGGGAATTTGGGTAACAGAACCTGGTGAGAGCCAGACAAGTCACCCAATCCTGGATTTCCCTGGGTGTCTAAGTTTAAAAAATGTATAGGTTTGCTAGGTTTCCCTAGGTGCCGGAAGAGCTATGGTTCAAAATCTACAGCTAGGCACTTTGCAAAAAAAGGGTCAGTTTTCACTCTAAAAATGTGGTGTGTCCATGTTGTGTTTTGGGCTGTTTTCTATCGCTGGCACTAGGCCTACCCACACAAGTGAGGTATCAGTTTTATTGGAGGACTTTAGGGAATGCGGGGTGGGTAGAATTTTGTGGATCCACGCAGATTCCAGAACTTTAATCACTGCATTTGGCGATGCAGCGCGAGAAACGAAATTCGTTTATTTATTTATATGTGTACTTACCTGTAATCGGCCATAATCCGTAGTTTGCTACCCCCCACCCTGCCCCTCCCCCGCCCCACGTCAGCGCCCGGCGGCACTCCCACCACCGACCGCTACTGACTGTTTCTAAATTCTATATTTTGTTCCAATTTCAGAAATACATATGTGACTTTTATACCGATTTTTCACTGTTTATATTTTCCCAAATAAATTGCTATATACCCGGTACACAATAAAAACCATTGCAAGACGCTGTTCAGTTATTGGCTCTGGGTTAGTCGGGTTCTTGGTGAACCTACAAGTCCTATGTATCTTCACAATCAGAAGGGTCACACAGATGTAACGGTATATTGCTTTCAAAATCTCTCATACTTAGAAGAAGTTACAGGTGAAAACGTTGGCACAAATGGCTGTATTTTTCAACTCATTTTCAATTTTTCCTATTTTCAACTGTTAGTTTCTATAAAAAAACCTTGAAGGATCTACACAAATGACCCCCTTGCTGAATTCAGATTTTTTTACTTTTCTGAAATGTATAGCTTTCCAGGATCCATTATTGCTTTCATACCCATTTCTACCATTAACTGGAAGGAGGTTGAAAGCACAAAAATTAGCAAAAATAGGCTATGTCCAAGTAAAATGACCAAACTGTGTAAAAAAGTTGGGTTTCTGATTAAAGTCTGTCTGTCCCTGAAAGCTGGTAAGATGGTGATTTCAGCACCACAAATCCTTTGTTGATACCGTTTTGGCTAATTTCTGGGTCCCCTCCAGGGGAATCAACAAACCCTGGGTACCTTTAAAATCTCCATGATGTTGGAAGAAAAGGATGCAAATTTGGCGTGGATACCTTATGTGGTCAAAAAGTTACAGGGGCCTAAGCGCGAACTATCCCAAATAGCCGACAAAAGGCTTAGCACAGGGACGAAAAAGCCTAGCAGCGAAGGGGTTAAATTTGACCCAGGGAAAACAAGTTTTATGGCACCTTGTTTGTTTTACGTAGGGAAACTTTAATCCCCATTCCCAGTTCTTAATGCTACTGGATCTAGACATTCTGCACTCCTGCCACCAGCTAGTTGTGTTTGTGGGTAGGAGAGGTTGTCCCGGAAGTCTTTGCAATAGCAGCAATGTCTAGGTCAGAGTGTTATCAGAAACTTCCACTCTTCCGCATGTGAGCTGCATCCCAAAGATGTGAGCTTGCTGTCTGGTGTAAAAAAAAATCACCTGAGAGCCACTTGAAACAGCCCAGGAGGGAGGAAAATGTGCCATGATTATGCAATGCCCATGCCAGCTCAGGAATGGAGAGTACACCCTAGGTTCAAAAGGTGCAGGCCTTTTGATTGTTCCAGCCTGACCGTAAGCATTTGGGGTGTGATGTGCAAATCCCTGTTAGCAAAAAGAATGTGCAAATTGCACATGCACTGGTTTATGAAAAAGGATGCAATTTGCAAGGCGAACTACAAAGAGGTCAAGTTGTAAAGTTTTGATTTCTAAAGGGTTACAAAATAACCTACTTAATAATTATTAATTATGTAAGTAGCTTGCGATCCCCTGTGATTGGATTCAAATGGGGGCATGGTGACCTGTAAGGGACAGCATACCTCCCTCCTGCATTTATATTCCAAACAGGAAACATTCTTTTTAATAGCATTTCATTGTCCCTTAATGGGATAGATATGTTGCTTTATAAAAAATATTTGCTATTTTGACTACTGCCTGCTCCCCCAAGGCCGCTCAACACAATTCACAAACTGGAAGCAGTTCCACATGGGCGGCTACTCCTCTGTGAATCAGATACTGTCCAACTTGGGGATTGGTAACTGATCAATGATTTAGAGTTGCAGTTGCAGTCACAAACCTTTGATACATTTTATTATGAATCCTATTTACAAAGGGATATCCATTTCACATATCCTTCTAATTGTAATTTGGAATAAGTCATTCAAGGTGTTTTGAGTCTTGGAAATGCTTTTTGACTTGCAACCTGCCTTTGATGCATTTCATTGTTGCATTTTGCTGTCATTAAAACTTTCATTTTGGGAATCACAGCTTTTTTGACAAAAAAATGCAATGATACATCGGGCCCATGGCCTCTTGACCGGTACCATGATTTCTCAAAATCTAAGGGCAGAGTTACACACCAGTGAAGCTGGAAAGAACCTACAAAGTTCTCCACAACACTAGCCCTGCCTACCTGAAGAACTGAATTCACTTCTACCAACTTCCAGAGACCTCCGCTCTGATGCTCTCTCACTAGCTCTCACCCTAAGCACACACAATAGCAGAGCGGGGGGGCGCTCCTTCTTGTATCTGAGTTCTAAAGCCTGGAACAATCTTCCACAACACATCAGAACCTCCTCCTCTCTTCATGACTGAAGACTTGACTTGACGAGTAAGCTCTAAGGATTGGCCTCACTCACCTGCTAAAGAGCACCTGGATACCCTCATGGGTGATTAACGTGCTATAAAAACACCTATAACATAACGTAACATAACCACAACAACTGTGTTCCATGGATAGAACAATGCTGGCTGCTATCTCCTTTCCAAACTAGGACTAAACCTTGTCCAAGATTTAAAGAAGAGTACTGTTATGAATTACCTGCAAGGGGACGCAAAGGCATCGCAAAAACGAAGTGAGATTTATCAAGCCACGCAAGGCCACCTTGCATGACACTGCATGGCTTGATACATCTAGAGTTACATAAGGCAGCACAAATCACTGTGTTGTGTTACTCTGCCCCAGGAAGGCATTCCATGGGTGGAGCATGGGTCTTCCCATGCATACACCAATGGATTTTGACGTATTCCCAGGTTTACCATTAGTGGTAGACCTGGGAATGCTTCAAAATGTTCCTCTTTCTATGTGTGCTGCATTCTGCAGCACACATAGAAAGAGGAAAATGCCTCTCAAGATTGTTTTTGTGCAGGAAGATGAATCCTATGCTCATTGTGCCACTGGAACCAAGTTACACCCGACTGAAAACCCCCAATCAAGGCCCAACCAGTCTTGGGGTGCTTGTGTTCCTCTTCAAAGAGGAGCTAGCCTGGCAGTTCGGGCTGGACTGTTCCTATTGGGGCAGGGTCAAGACTGATAAGCATATGGCTGTGTCCAAACTGAGGTGGCCTGTTTAGATGGAGGAGCACTTGGGAGGGGAGGATAGGAGCGATCTAAGTGTGTATCCATGACCGCATTAAAGTCTCCGCCAACCAACCAAGGGAGGTGGGATCAATCTGCTAATACGGTCGAGAGATAGGAGAGATAAACATCTTGTTCTGAGTTTGGGGCATAAACACTACCCAGCACCACTGGTTTACCATCTAAATTGCCGTGTATGAACACATAGTGGACATTGATGTTAATTTTTGATGACACTGCCTCAAAGGAGTGCCCACCCACACTCAAACCGCCGCCCATGTGCATAGGCCGAAAATGTAATTGCAAATAGCTGCCCTCTCCGTTTTGCTTGTAATTTTGCAGATTCAGTAGAAGAGAGGTGTGACTCTTGTAAGGAGACAATATGGGCCGTGGGGCGGTCTAGCTGGGATAGTATGCAGTGACGCTTGTGAGCTGAGCCCATGCACCTGACATTCTATGTTAGGAGTTTAAAAGTATTTTAAATTGTGGACATTTATAGCATACATAAGAAACATGTGTTTCATAGGCCCTCCCCTCAGGCTGCGGATGCCCTTAGAGAATTGTATATACAATGCATGACAGAGGATAAACCCAAGCAAGTACATCCCAATTCTCGGTCCAGCAAGGAACATTCGTTCAACCCTAAAAGTGAACATAACACAATGAAACATGAACTGTTGCAACTGCTACGAGAAAGACCAGTCCAGCCAGGGACAACTAACATAGTTATATATGAGTGGCAATCATTAGGCAGTTCTTTTCATTCCCATTGGGGCACCTCAGGAATGAGAAGGAGGGCGAGAAAGGACAGTCATAAGGTAAAAAGAAAAAATATTGCAGTATATAATACGCTACATATATCCGGAGTAACAGAGTGGTCTGCATTTGCCGGTGGGGCTTTCAGTAGACAACAGACAGCAAAGCCCAAGGTAGCCATAGGAGCAGGGTCAATTAATGATATCAGATGTTTGTGGAGTAACAGTGGGGAAGAGGGCTACATTAGCATTGGAGTCCTAATCTGATGCTGCACTGCTAGAAGAGCTGGTTGGGGAGACACAGGACTGTTGTTGCCATTTTTAGGTCACTGTCACTATGACAGCATGGCATTCCTCCAGCATCTGCTGTGGAAAGGGAGCCACAGTGGAGGAAGATGCTAGTCGGGGAGTTCCGTACCGACAACGGTGAGGGAAGAGTCACTCAGGTTCTGGGAGGGCAGAGGCCACCGAGTGTTGGGGTAATGGGTTTCCAGTCAGTCCCAAACTAACCCTGGGGTGTCAAATAACAGAGTGTGTTGATTGTGCACGGCCCTCAGACATGCTGGGAACAGTAAGGCATATTGTAGGCCTTCCGCATAAAGTTGTTTCTTGGCAGCCATAAAGGAGGATTGTTTATGCTGAACAGCCAGGGTGAAGCCTGGGAAGAGAGCCACATTGGCATTGTCCAGAACTATGGGAGCATTCTCACGGGCAATGTGCAGTATGGTGTCACGGTTCTTGTAGTTCAATATCCCGGCGACGATGGGTTGCGGAGGCTTCCCCAGGATGGGGGCGCCTCAGAGGCACCCTGCGCACACGTTCTACAGTAAATGTATCTGACAAGTCCTGCGGGTCCTCAATGAACAGTGTGGAGTTACAGCCCTCAACCCTTCAGGTATACCAATATTGCATACATTGTTTCGGCATACCCTGTTTTCAGCATCCTCGGCTCTCTTGTGTATTAGGCATATTTGAGAGCGTAGGTCTTCCAGTACTGCTGTGTGAACCCTCTGTTGCGGGGCCAAGGTTGCCAGATAGGCTTCTGCTGCCTTGACTCTATCGGACAACTTACAGTGATTGTCACGTAGCAGGCCTAAGTCAGATGCCAGAGCCCGGTGCGGCTTTCTATGGCAGTTATTGAATCCCTTATTTCTTGCAGGAATAAGTCTAGCTTGTCTGGGGTGCCTCCTGGCATCGTGGGTGGGATATAGTCTGTCCCTGTGCGGGCTGGTGATCCATCGGACTGTAGACTCCTGTGCTGTGAGCCGTCATGGCCTGGTGTCTGAGTCGCTCTGGTGCTCTCAAGGTGACTCATAATTTCACTTTATATCTTGTGAGAGTGGCAATAGAGGGGTTCTGGAGAGGCACAACACCCCAAGTTGTAGAGGGGGTCCCCAATGGTGGTGTGGTACCTGTGCGCAGGTCAAGTGCCACCCACAATCTCTGCCAATGTTCTGTGCAGCTAACGTTTGCTAGGTCACAGTCCTATTCATTGTTGCTCACAACCCCCACCTTGAAGCACAAGAGATGGAGATGGAGCAACACTTTGTAGGGGGCTCCTAAGGAGGCAGCCAGGAGCAATGCGGGAGTGGGCCACAGGGCCGGCCAGTCAGTGTAGTACCCTCAATTCCTCTTGAGGTAATGCCAGCAGGCCATCAGTGCAGGTGAGTTCACGGTGCTGCAGTAGCCAGTGGGGCCCAACCCCTGCCCAAAAGTCCAGGATCCAGCGGGGCATCGCGATGGGGACAGAGCCACAGCGCAGAGCCACCGCGCTCACCTCTCAGGACCTGCTGCTGCAATTGCCACTCCTTCTTTCAGGTCAGAGGCCCTCTGGCCTGATCAATCAGTCCAGGCGCAGCGGTCGGGTGAGGGGAGGGGGAGACAAACTGTGGGAGTATGGTTCGTGGCTACAGCCCCAGGGGAAGGCAATCCTCTCCCCTTTGCCCAGCAGCCCCAATTAGGCACCCCAGCGTCCTGCGCAAGGCCACCATGCACAAGGACCAAGGCCCAAATCCAAGGTTGCACAGCTCCATGGTCCCTGCACCACCTGACCTTCAGCTACACAATATCTCCGTGGCTCCGGTCCAACAGCTCTGCCGGTGTGTGCAATGGAGGTGAAGTAGAACATACATGTCCAGCCCAATGGGCAGGGTACCTCTCTCCGGTAAGCAAAGGGAGCCAGCGGCTGCCGGGAATGCTGAGTGGGCTGCATCGCTCATCCGGCCTCACAGCATTGGTAATGGCCGATCACTGCTGCAGCTCAGCTCTACTTGACATCAGACTGTTGTGGCAAGCGACCTGGGCTTATGGCAACCCCGCCGCAGAATAGGAACGTCTTTCTTGTCCAGGAGGATGCCAGATAAGGTAGATTCCTGGGCGCAGCCCGGGAGTCTTAGAGAAGTCTGCCCTCCATCTCAGGCAGCTAGCCATGCCCCCCATAATACTTACAGAATCTAATGGTCAATGGCTTACAAAGGTCTGTAATATAATAAAAGTATGAAGATTACGTAATGGAAGCAACTGATAGAGCCTTCATCAGAGATAGTGGTAATACCAGGACAATATTATGGTGATAGCATCACAAGTTAGCCTGCCGAAAAAAGGAATTGAATTTGAGCTATAACAATGGAAAACAGAGTGTGAAGAGAAGGATGGAGCACTGAAGTTTCAAGACTGTTTCCTTGCAAGAAGACTTGCCTCTGCCGGTTATTTGCATGGAAGGTCTCCACCAAAGTTAGAACAACACCTATGGGAAGGTATCACTCAAAGAGTAAGGACCAAAAATGTATTTGGATAATTATTTAGATACAGGAAGGTCCGAAGTGTGGCTCTATATCTTGTTCCTGATCAGGGGTCTTCAGAGCCAAATACTCAAATAAGGCATAATCAATTTATATATTAAAGGATGTGTGTGTCTCCCCTTGAGGCCATGACCCACACCCTTCGAACTGTGACTGACCAAGGTTATTTTATTATGCAGAGATACCGTTGCACATAATTATGTAATTAAGAAATGCTAATAGCATATACGTTTTTAAGTATATAAGCCTATTACAAGAGAGAACATTCACCCAATATATATATATATAGACATTCATCCATTTGATAATGAATGGTGACAGAGATCGAACGTGAAGTAACATTGGTGTTCTTCGACATCTAGAGACAACAGCCAACATAAAAACAACTTAAGACAATAATTGGTGAAGAAGAATTTTAAAAAGTGTTATTTTCCAAAGAAATAGAGAACAGACTACCATGATTAAAAGTGAAGCGCATCAGGGTGTTGCACATGCAAATATGTGAACAAGCATGTGATTAAAAGACTATAAAGAAAATGACAAGATGTGTTCAATTCATTATCAATGCTTGACAGGAACTTGACAGATCAGCATTAAGTGCATAAATCAAAACATAATTGTGTACACAGTGATCATTATTTCATCTATGGTAGAGATACCAATGTGTTAACATCATTCACATGTCATCTAAAGGTTATACAAATAATAATAAAAGTTACAACGGTGTCACATCAATCACATATGTGGAGGCAGAAGGTTACAATATGTAGCAGCTGCATCATGAAAAGACAATGGTGTAACAGTCTTCAATTGTATTTAGTCCTTTAGTACGACTGTTGCATGCAGGAATCCTGCGGCATTCAGCTCTGATAGTAGCTCCAGTAGTAGCTGTAAATCCCCACCAGGAGTGGGTTTGACGACAAGTCGAATGACCTGCCAATAGATGTCTTTTTCTGAATGGATTAGCTCAATGAAATGGGAGGCCAAGGGGTCAAGGATAATTTTAACATTTGTTTCTACTGTTATGTTGGCAGAGCCTAGTCTAAACTGTGTGTGTTCATTGTAGTGAATTTAAACATTACACAGCTGCCACAGCAAAAAGGACCCATAATATTGTTTAGTCCCCATAGTTCTGCTATATCTGAAGGTGTGGTATTCTGAACATTAGCACAGCCTAGATGACCTCTCAAATAACCTCTGGCTAGAAGTGTATTCCAATCTGTGAATGCATAGGAATTGACCACATGGTAGGTCATCCCTCAGAGCTTTGAGATGGTTACTGGTATATTTCACAAGTGTGTTGTGTTCTGTTGATTTTGTAAATAAAGGAAGGCAACCATCCAAAGGAATTGGAGTCAGGTCAAGAAAATCAATTGAGATCTAACTGTAATGGAAGGTAAGCATAAGTCAATGGTCAAAGAAGTAATCCAGGCAAATAATTATTTCAGTTTATATTCATCACCCCTCCAGATCATGAATATATCATCTATGGAACAGTGGAAGGGATTAGTTTGTGCATTATAAATGAAGTACAGTAAAAATTGGGGCAACAGAATCACCATTAAAGTTTGCATAGTTTGTAAATAGTATGTGCCATTAAATTTGAAATCGTTCCTGGTGAGTGCCAGATTGAAAAGATATGTGATGAACTCTGTGGGGATTGGAGATGGGGCTGAATGCGTGTTCAATAATTCTGAGATCACTTTGAGGCCATCCCTCTGGGGAATATTGATTTAAAGTGATTCAAAGTCCATACATGTCAGAAATTCACAGTCATGGACAAAAGGAATGTATTTATTTTTATACTAATGAAATCACCACAGTCCCATGTGTAACGTTTAGTGCAAAGGTACAAACTTCTTCACTAAAATATCAATATACAAAGGGGTTTAAGCACTGAACCACAACCCTCAACTATTGGTCTGCCAGAAGGATTCTGCAAATTCTTTGAATTTTGGGAAGGGTATATAGGATCAATGTACATGGAATTTTTGCAGTAAGATATAGGAATTGTTAGTTGCTTCGCAAACCCTCATCTTTATCTTTAGTGGTGATTTTCCTTAATTTTTTTCTGAATGTGTGAAAGGAGATTTGCAACTAAAGGAATATAATGTTCATGGTTATTACATCTCAAAATTTCAAAATTTCTTGTTTATAAGCTTGCAGATTTTGAATTACAATTCCAGCGCCTTTGTGAGCTGGCTTCATGATGGTGGAATTTTTATCCTTCGGATTTATGAGAGCATGTCTTTCTTCTACAGTTTTGTTGCACGTGATATATTCATGGGTAATCTTCAATAGGGAAAGTTCCTTTGGGATTACACTTTCAAAGGGCCGAAGCTTCATGGCCATTTTGATACAATGGAGGAGGGTTGAAGGTCAAGTGATTTCATTCAAGGTTTCTAAAGAATTGTAATAATTCCATCTCCATGTTATAAAGATCAGTTTTTCAGGAGGAACAAAATATAATCCCTATGCACAGCAGGAAGAATTCTGAAGTGGCTTAAACGTGGTCAGAAGGTTTAAAAATAGATAAGGTGTCAGAATTCTCAGTCCTTGTCATAGGGGCAGATGTGCCCTGTCTAATTTCTCTGTTATACCTGAGGGTCCCTTCTGATATATTTGTGTCTCGTGTGTCTTTGGACTTACTGGAAATTCTGTACCCGGCCTCAAACTCAGGTCTCTGCCATGGTAAATTTTGTCTTAAAAAGAGAGATTGCGATCAGGGGTAGATGTTCGGCCTGTACTTGTACCCTCTAATTCATCAAGGAAATCACCTGAATTTTTTGTGAAATTCACAAACATTTGTTACTCACACCTACCCAAGGGTAGGCCAGTGGTGTGTTATCTGATTGTTGCTGAGTATAAAACCTGTTCAATGGGTTGCAGTCAGTGGCGTAGCTGGGCCTTTTCCCGCCTGTGGCGGTCCCTGCATTTGCCGCATGCGGCGGCCGAATGTAAGAGCGGGAGGGTTCTGGCGATTCCAGCAGCTACGCCACTGGTTGCAGTAGGTCTTTTCTTTCATGTAATTTGAAATGTCCCTTTGTATTTGATTTTTTTTTTTTTTTTTTTTGCTGTGAGCCTCGGAATAGGGCAGAGACATAGAAAAAGGGCAACACCTGGTATTGTTACAAAATAGCCAACAATACTCACTTGTATCACTTATAGCAAGTGGAGATCATCAGCCATCCTCAAACAGTAATAACTTTTACTGCTGGCCCAAGTCATAGACACTTGGGTAGCATACAGTGCCCCTTGTGTGTGCCTTTTCTATGTGCGACAGTTAACATGAAAGGTTTTGGTGGCATACATGATAGGTTAAATTGCACCCCAGGAATCTCTTGCAGTGTTTGAGGATGTGGTTGTACATGCTCAGTCCATGGCAGCAACAGCATGTGCACCCCATCCCTGATACTGTCACACCACCATCTAATTAGCACTGCATATTCTTGGTGATGGTGACAGTGGCAGGACTAACAGGAAGGTAAAGGTGTGGCAACAAAGTGTGATGGCTCCTCTCACACAGCTCCTCTGTTACACCATGACGTAAAGGAAGTGGGTGCAGGGGTATCCTTACCTCACAGCACTCCACTGTTTCATCCTACAGGTCCAACCACTCTTTGAACTGCATGGGTCTTGGACATCCTAACAGAATTAGACCCAGAGTCCTTCCTTCCTTTTATACAAAAGTGTTTGGAAATTGGAGGCTGACAAGGAGAATACTTGCTCATTAGCAACATCTGCAAGATAGTGGACCTATGACATGCAGAGATGATTACAGTTAGTAATACTACTTTCTATGGACTTATCCCAATTCAAGATGGTGGGGATGTATTTACAGGTTACAAAGGACATCATCATCATTGTTTGTATAAATGAGAGGCTAAAACATACGGGCATATTTACAAGCCCCTAGCGCCACCAGAGCATCATTTTTTTTTATGCTCCGGTGGTGCTGTGTGCTGGCCCATATTTACAAGGCCACGCAAAGCCTTGTAAATATGGTCCTCTTTCACACAGAATTCTGCGTTAATGGGACATGTCATGGGTGTTGCTGTGGAGGTTCCTAAGCAGCACCCATGACTTTTGACACTGACCCAGATTTACAAGGATTGGTAAATCTGATGCAGAACCAAAACTAATGCCTTTCAAGGGGAGGCGTTACAGTGGAGCAACGAAGAAAAAACCTCTATTTCTCTTTGTTTTTTGCTCTTTCTAGGAGTGCTGCATTGTGCAGCACACATAGAAGGAGCAAAAGACCATTAATGATTGTTTTCGTGCATGAAGGAGTCCCTTCCTGCACAAACACAATCATCCCTGCAACGCAGGCACTTTTGCACCAGGATGCAAGGGTGCCTGCGTTGGCGCACGGCTGCTGTTTTAGCACCTGCGCAGGGGAGTGCACAGGGGTGCGCCATATTCCTGTAAATACAGTGCATCCCTGCATTTTTTAAATGACTCATCTCAGCACAGCAACATTGCTTGAAACGACCCCCCATAGTTCCTTGTGTTGCAATAAACCTCGTTTCAACTTTGCAGCATACTATGCCCCTTTGCACCTTAGTCCTTTTTTTCTCTTCTATTCAGGATTCTTTGTTTGGAATTTAATTGGTTGTGTTTTTTGGAATTTATTCTCATGGTGCTTGCTCTTTATAATTTCTTTTGTTACATGTTCTTGCTTGAGTATTTGAACATGTTGTTAGATGTTTTTTGCATTTTTGCTTTATCATGTCTGAGGATCATCTTTCTTCTGTGAACATCTTTCTGCAACGTGAAGTTTTCGTTTTGGTGCCCTATCCGGTGTCTCCCTTTTGTTTACCCAGACATTCTGTAGAACATTAGTGTGGCCTCTAGAGAGGTATGTGTGACTAGCAATTGGCATCCTGTTCGGGGGTTGAAAGACTACAGACCGGAAATGATGCCATGGCTCACAAGCTACTATGACTACGACAGATTACATTTTCAACCCACCACCAATTTTAATGATATATGCAAATGTTCACAGTAGGTGGAATGCCTGGAGTCACATAAACCAAAGAGGGAAGAACAGCATGGGCAAACAGGAAGTTAAAATACTGTGCAGCAGAGTATAAAAACACAAACAGAAAACATAGATCAGCATATTAGCATAGTGAGTCCCTTTCTTTGTAAACGTTTATGTGGTCATTTTCAGTTTGGCTGAGCGAGAGGACCGCTGTAAATTAGTGGTGTTCCTGCCATGGCAAACTTGCAACGTCCCCAGTCTAAATGAAACCGGAATAAGTGCTGTGTTTTTACGGTGGAGCCTCAGCTGGCTCTGCCGATGGATTTCTCTGACCTGATGGCCATCCGTCAGGTCATGGTGACAGTCATTCCATCTTATTTAATGCAGGGAGACAATCACAAGATTTCCAGGCCCAGGATCGCCATGCAAAGCAAAGCGGTCTGGACCAGGAAATCACTCAATCGTCCCACATGCAGGGAGAAAACATTTTGGGCATTCATTTTTGGATTGAGAAAACCAACTACCTCTTTGGGAGTTAATTTTCACAATGCTAAAAAGTTTGCTAAGTGGGAACTTTAAACATGGTGCCCACTTAGCAAACTGTCCGTGCTATAAAGGGAGCTGCTGCAGTGGCAACCCCCTTCACAGCAAAGAGATCCCAGTCAGGTGTCTCTGAATAAGGTGGCAGCCCTCTGTGAGGATGGCAGAGGCCAAGACCTCTGCTACCATGGCAGACCATAGCTTATGTCGCTATGTCCTTTTAGTTTCAAGATGTGTTATTTTTAATTTTATTTTAAAATCCTGTTGTGTTGGGCTGACTGAAGTAATTTAAGAGAGGCAGAGGATTCCAGTGAGTGGGTCCAATATTGTGGTTTTGTGAGGGGATATATTGGGATAGAGTACCCACGATGTACCCTGAGGCTGACCCATGGATGGCTTTGTGAACCAGTTTGTAGAGGGCTATATTCATAGCAGAGAACCAGCCAGATTTATGTCAATATGATAAAGTAGCGATGTAGCCAGATTTATGTCAATATGATAAGGAAGGTGTGTTTCTGGGTCAAAAGTTAGTTTTCTGTTGAGGAAAACAAAGGCATGTTGAGTATAACTCCCTGTGAGAAAGTGCCCTCTTTCTGCATGGTTGCCCCCACTTTTTGCTGAACTGCTGATGTTCTTTGACTGAGTGTGCCCTGAGCTCCTGCCAATCAGGTACCCAGGGCCTATGTTCTTTCCCTAAAACTGCATTGAAGACCAAACCCAATTGGCACTCTCTGGCCACAGGCCAGTCCCTGGTAAATGGTACCACAGGTACCAAAGGGACTGTGACCAGGGAAGGCCTCAAAGGGCTGCAGCACTTATTGTGCCACCCTTAGAACAAAGTGAGGAGTCGACATGGCACACATCCCTGTGTACCATGCCTACGACCTACTGCCCTGGCATAGATCAGTCACCCCTCTAGCTGGGTGCACTATACCAGTGGTGAGGGTACAGGTGCATGAGTCCTGAACCCCTACAGCGTCTAAGCCAATTCTTAGACATTGTAAGTGCAGTAATGCCATTAAGAGTATATGGTGCTGGGAGTTTGTCATTACGAACTCCACAGTACCATAATGGCTTTACTGAAAACTGAGAAGTTTGGTATCAAACTTCTCAGCACATTAAACCCACACTGATGCCAGTGTGGGATTTAATGAAAAATGCACACAGAGGGTATCTTAGAGATGTCCCCTGAAAAATGACCTAATACTAGTGTCCAGGCTGAGTGGCTGCTCCCCAGCTGCCACCACCAGACATGTTTCTGGACCCCTGGGTCGAGAGCCTGCTGCTCTTGGGGGTCTGAAACAATGCACATCCTGGGATGAGGTTTCAAGCCTCCTCCCCCAGGATGGGCAGGGTCCATGAAGGGTAAGCTTCAAAGGCTTGCCGCCTTTGTGAGCTTCCCCAGGACTTTTGCTGCTGCCAGCAACTGGTCACCACCGGTTCTGACCCCCACTTTGGGCGGGAGAACCGGCGGGAAAAACAAGTGAGGAAGGGAAGTGTGCCCACCTCTGCCAACCCCACCCCTCAGGTCCGGGAGGCGAGGTGAAACACAACTCTCAGTCCCCGCCATCTTGCAGATGGGGGGACCCAGCCAACCAGAGTGAGGCATATGCCCCCTCCCACTGGAGGGTGGTATAATAGCGGGTGTAATCAATCAACAAAAAGGGGGACTAAGGGGCTTTTTATAGAGGTCCAACATAAATGCCCAGTCAGATACTACTATCTAAAGGTATGTAGTTCCTCTTATAGTGGTGCCTAGGAGAAAAAGTAAGCCAAACCACCCTCGCTTGTAGTTACAAACTCGGTGGAGTAAGGTGTGGGAAGGAGAGTGGGGGAATTCCTTCTTTTGGAACTAGGGTCCTCACACACCCAGCAAGCTAGATGTCATGCTTCATCATATGGACCTGCTCCTCGTCGGTTCGGCGCTGCAATACCCAACGGGCACCCTTAAAGGGGCTCTTTAGCGGAGATCTTTTGTTCCTTGCCGTACGATGAAGTGCGAGTGTGTGGGCCGAAGCGTGTAGATATTGTGCAGGGGTGATTAAAAGGAAGTAGGATAGTCCAAATAAGACTTTTATTCTGGCTGGCTATCCACTTCGTTAAAAATAAACAGAGTGGCAGCCTATCTAACTCAAATGTTTAGTTAGGCTATGTTCAACTCTACAGGTCAACATGTTTCTTGCCTAATGGTCAGGTTGATCCGTGGCAATTCTTCAGGACCTACTCAGTGAATCTATCTACACAGTGTGATGGGGTCAAATACTACCTACCACATGTTCACACTAAGAGTCAAATTTACTGTAGTGTATTCCATTAACCTAAAAGAAGAAGAGGATACAGAGTGAAGTGTATTTAGGTTACACAATGTCCAATACATGTGATACAGCTATAACTTCACTCTGTATTCACTGAGTAGTAGTAATTGGGACTCAGCACTCTGCACTCGGCTGCCCTAGTGCAGCTGAGGGTGTACCAAGAGTGCATCCTTGACCCTGGGGGACCCCTGAGCCTAACCCCAGAAACCCAACTCCCACAACAAAGTACTTACCTGTTAACCGATAACACTATTAGTGTGGAGTTGGAAAATCTATAAAAGTCTCTTAAACTGTAACCAAATAACCAAAACGCTTTTACTTACCTGTTTACAGGAAATGTCCCAGTGCAGTATCCAGGTATACTACACTGTGTAAGAAAAGTAATCTGTAAAGTAATCTACTTGACATCCTATTGAAAAGTCAATACAAAGTATATGTACATTATTTTAAAGCATTGCGTTACCAGTGATTCTACTGTAATCAAACCAAAGTATACATACAACTGCAATTCAAACTGTATTATTACTGCAAAGTATAAATCACTTACCTGTGCCAGGCTTGTTTGGTTCTAGAAAAATAAAATAACTAAAAGAATATTTTTATACAAACAAAATTGGTCTGAGTTCAGTCTTTGAGTGTGTGACAATCATTTACTTATTGAGTGTGTATAACAAATGCTTACACTACCCTCTGATACAGCCTTACTGCTCGCCCACACTACCACAAATAGAGAGTAAGGTGCTATCTACTTTTACCTCTGCCTACCTTTGGGGATCCACAGGACACTGTGCATACTATACCTCACTTTGGTATAGTATGTACAGAGCAAGCTTCCTACATTGTCTTTAAAATTCTGATTTTTGAATTGACACATTTTTCCAAATTACTTAAAGTCTTGTTAGGGCCTTGGTTAAGTCCCTTTAGAATTTTAGAAAAATAAAATGTCACTTTAGTTAGGGATAAAAGGGGTTAGAAGTTTTTTAACAATGTCTCTTAATAAGAACCCAGCTGTTAGTGAAGATAACCAAAATGACATAGAGGATCAGGTTGAGGAGCTCGACCTCACCGCTTACCTCCACTTGTCTTTCAAAGAGGTAAGGTCCCTATACAAAATTAAAAATATAACCATGGGGTCCCATCCCTCCAAACAAAAGCTCCATGAGCTGATGGTTGGGAATGCTAAGGACCATCCCTCTGAGAATGGTGAAGACCTCTCAGATATGGAAGAAGATGGAGGGGATGAGGAGATAAACCAGCCCCCCCACTTCACAGGGAGAGAAGGGCCCCAGTGGCCCTGAATCCAAAAATAAACCTAGAGTCCACACAGGTGGATTAGGTACTACTGAGTACATTGAGGGCAGCCTCAATGAGGAGGACAACCTGCTAGCAAGGTTGACCAAAAGATTGGATCTAGAGACCAGACTCCTGGCTCTAGAGAGAGAGAGAGCAGAGATGGGCCTAGCACCCATCAATGGTGGCAGCAATTTACTTAATAAGGATAAAGAGCAATCTTATGATCCCAGAATCCCCAAAGGGATTGTACCTAAATATAAAGAGAGTGATGATATCACAAAATGGTTCACAGCGTTTGAGCGGGCCTGTGAAATGAGAAAAGTGAAGAAGTCACACTCGGGGGCACTCCTTTGGGAACTGTTCTCTGGTAACTGCAGGGACAGACTCCTGACCCTTTCAGGGGCAGATGCTGGGTCTTATGACCTCATGAAGAGAACTCTGATTGAGGGCTTTGGGCTCACACCTGAGGAATATAGAATTAGATTCAAGGGGGCTCACAAAACCCAAAACCAATCCTGGATTGACTTCATTGGCTACTCAGTTAAGACACTAGATGGTTGGTTAACTGGACACAATGTGCATGATTTCAATGGACTTTACAATTTGTTTATGAAAGAACATATTTTAAGTAATTGCACTAATGAAAAGTTACATCAGCATTTGGTAGACCTAGGTCTAATTTCTCCCCAAGAATTGGGAAAGAAGGCAGGCCATTGGGTCAAGACAAGGGTGACAAAAACAACCACTGGGGGTGACCAAAAGAAAGGGGTTACAAAACCTCCCCAGGGGAAAGGTGGTGAGAATTCCCAAGATAAAAAGCATAAGTCTTCAAAAGGGCCCCAAAAACCTGCACAGGGGGGTGGGCCCCAAAACTCTTCCCAGTCCAATAATAGGTACAGGGGAAAGAACTTTGATCCTGCAAAGGCCTGGTGTAACAATGTAAGAAGTTGGTACACTTAACTGGAGATGCTACTTGTCCTAACAAGAAGCCCCCTAGTCCTCCTACAGCTACTCCTGGTGTAGCCAGTCTCCAGATGGGATCATCAGTGTGCCAAGAGCAAATCGGGTTGCACACTGAAGCAGTTCTAGTCACAGAAGGGGAAGTTGAGTTTGCCACTTTAGCTGTGTGGCCACCCAACTTAAAGAAATACTTGCAATACCCTTGGATTAATGGGACTAGAATAGAAGCCCTGAGGGATAAGCTGCCAGTGTCACTATGGTGAGAGATACACTGCTTTCCCCAGAGCAATACCTGATTGGGAGAACTTACCCAGTCACCAATGCTGACAGTGTTACCACTAACCATGCAATGGCTATGGTGACATTAGACTGGGAGGGGGGGGGGTTACTGGCCTGAAACAGGTAGTGGTCTCCCCAAAGCTTCCAGCTGCATGTCTGTTGGTAATGACCTGGAAACCTCAGCATGGGTTGAGGTAGAATTAAAAACCCATGTAGCAATGCTGGACATCCCTGAGATTGCATATGTGAAAACAAGAGCACAGAGCCGAAAGGAGGGTGAAAAAGAAGTGTTGGAGCCTGAAAGTATGGCCCAACCTTCCAAGGGAAAAGGTAAGAAGAATGGGAAACCAGCTTCTGTACAGCAAGAGGATCAGGACCCCTCTCCTCAGGGAGAGGACTTGGACACCTCAGAGGGAACTGAGCCCATGGAGCTTGACCCTTACCAGGTTGAACTCTTGGACTCAGGGGGACCCTCTAGGGATGAGCTGTGCCTTGGACAGCAGGACTGTCCAACTCTTGAAAGCCTGAGGCAGCAAGCTGCTACCCAGGAAAAGGGAGATGTCAGTGGTACCCACAGAGTTTATTGGGAGGAGGGACTACTGTACACTGAGGCCAGAGACCCCAACCCTGGAGCCACTAGGAGAGTAGAAGTGCCTCAGAAGTACAGGGAGTTCCTACGAACTTTAGCTTATGACATACCCCTAGCTGGACATCTGGGCCAAACCAAAACCTGGGAAAGGCTAATTAGCCACTTTTACTGGCCCCAGATGTCTCAGAAAGAAAAGGAGTTTGTCAGCTCCTGTCACCTGTCAAGCCAGTGGCAAAACAGGTGGACACCCAAAGGCCCCCTTGATTCTACTACCAGTGGTTGGGGTTCCCTTTGAAACGGTAGGTGTGGACATAGTGGGTCCATTTGAATCTCCCACAGCATCAGGAAACACGTTTATACTAGTGGTAGTGGATTATGCCACTAGGTATTCTGAGGCAATTCCCCTTAGGACTACTACAGCTCCTGCAGTAGCCAAGGCCCTCATTGGTGTCTTCACCAGGGTAGGGTTTCCTAAGGAGGTGGTTTCAGACAGGGGGTCAAACTTCATGTCTGCTTACTAAAACACATGTGGAAAGAGTGTGGAGTGCAGTACAAGTTTACTACACCCTATCACCCACAAACCAATGGTCTTGTTGAGAGGTTTAACAAGACATTGAAATGCATGAATATGGGGCTCCCTGAAAAGCTCAAAGGGAGATGGGATGTCCTCTTACCATGCTTGCTTTTTGCTTACAGAGAGGTGCCTCAGAAGGGAGTAGGATTTTCCCCCTTTGAACTTCTGTTTGGCCATCCTGTGAGGGGACCATTCTGTCTTGTAAAAGGGGGTTGGGAAAAGCCTCTCCAAGAACACAAACAAGACATTGTGGACTATGTACTAGGCCTAAGGTCCAGAATGGCTGAGTACATGGAAAAGGCATCCACGAATCTTGAGGCCAGCCAGGAGCTCCAGAAGCACTGGTATGACCAAAAAGCTGCACTGGTAGAATTTCAACCAGGGCAAAAGGTGTGGGTTTTGGAGCCAGTGGCACCAATGGCTCTCCAAGACAGATGGAGTGGCCCTTATCCCATCTTAGAAAAGAAAAGTGAGGTCACCTACTTGGTTGACATGGGCACAAGCAGGACACCCAAAAGGGTGTTCCATGTAAACCGCCTTAAGCTTTTCCATGACAGGGCTGACATCACCATGCTGATGGTGACTGATGAGGATCAGGAGACAGAGAGTGAACCTCTCCCTGACCTCCTCTCATACAGCCCCAAAGATGGGTCAGTGGATGGAGCTGTCTTTTCAGACACCCTCACTGCCCAACAGCAGACTGATTGCAAGCAAGTCTTGCAGCAGTATGCTAAGCTCTTTTCCTTGACCCCTGGTCAGACAAACTGGTGTAACCACGATGTGGACTCTGGTGACGGTGCACCTGTGAAGAACAGAATCTATCGACAGTCTGATCAAGTCAAGGAAAGCATCAGAGCTGAAGTCAGCAAGATGCTGGAGTTAGGGGTTATTGAACCTTCTGGGAGACCCTGGGCCAGCGCAGTGGTTCTAGTCCCCAAACCTCATCCACAGGGTGGAAAGAGAAAATTAGGTTCTGTGTGGACTATAGAGGGCTCAACTCTGTCACCAAGACAGATGCTCACCCTATCCCAAGAGCAGATGAGTTGATAGATAAATTGGGTGCAGCCAAATTTCTAAGTACCTTTGACTTAACTGCAGGGTACTGGCAGATTGGCATGGCACAAGGAGCAAAAAAAAAGACAGCATTCTCCACACCTGATGGGCATTATCAGTTTACTGTTATGCCCTTTGGTTTAAAGAATGCCCCTGCCACCTTCCAAAGGTTGGTGAACCAAGTCCTTGCTGGGTTGGAGTCCTTTAGTGCAGCTTATCGTGACGATATTGCTGTCTTTAGTTCCCCCTGTCAGGATCACCTGATCCACCTTGGGAAGGTTTTAAAAGCCCAGCAAACTTCAGGCCTAACTATCAAGGCATCCAAATGCCAGATAGGGCAGGGAACTGTGGTATACTTGGGCCAGCTTGTTGATGGAAGCCAAGTGCAACCCTTACAGCCCAAGATCCAGGCCATCCTGGACTGGGCAGCTCCAACAATACAGACCCAAGTCAGGGCATTCCTTGGCTTGACTGGGTACTACAGGAGGTTTGTGAAGGGATATGGGTCCATTGTGACTCCCCTCACAAAACTTACCTCCAAGAAGATGCCCAAAAAGGTAAACTGGACAGTTAGCTGTCAAAAGGCTTTTGACACCCTGAAAGAGGCAATGTGCTCAGCACCAATTCTCAAAGCTCCAGACTATGCCAAGCAGTTAATTGTGCAGACTTATGCCTCTGAGCTAGGGATAGAAGCGGTCCTATTCCAGACCAATGATGAAGGCCAAGTCCAACCTGTTGCTTTTATAAGCAGAAGGTTTCTCCCCAGGGAGCAGCATTGAAGTGCCATTGAGAGGGAGGCCTTTGCTGTGGTTTGGTCCCTGAAGAAGCTGAGACCATACTTGTTTGGTACTCACTTCCTAGTTCAAACTGATCACAGACCTCTCAAGTGCCTAATGCAGATGAAAGGTGAAAATCCTAAACTGTTGAGGTGGTCCATCTCCCTTCTGGGAATGGACTTTATAGTGGAACACAGACCTGGGACTGCCCATGCCAATGCAGATGGACTTTCCAGGTTCTTCCACTTAGAAAATGAAGACTCTCTAGTGAAAGGTTAGTCTCATCCTCTTTCGTTTGGGGGGGGGGTTGTGTGAGAAAGTGCCCTCTTTCTGCATGGTTGCCCCCACATTTTGCTGTACTGCTGATGTACTTTGACTGAGTGTGCCCTGGGCTCCTGCCAATCAGGTACCCAGGGCCTATGTTCTTTCCCTAAAACTGCATTGAAGACCAAACCCAATTGGCACTCTCTGGCCACAGGTCAGTCCCTGGTAAATGGTACCACAGGTACGCAGGGCACTGTGACCAGGGAAGGCCTCTAAGGGCTGCAGAACTTATTGTGCCACCCTTAGAGGCCCTGTACCTTTACACTCACACACTGCCTTTGAAGGCTGCGTGTTTTGGTGCAAAACAAAGTGAAGAGTCGACATGGCACACATCCCTGTAAGCCATGTAAACACCCACTACCTTGGCATAGATCAGCCACCCCTCAGCTGGGTGCTCCCCAGCTGCCACCACCAGACATGTTTCTGGACCCCTGGGTCGAGAGCCTGCTGCTCTCGGGCGTCTGAAACAATGCACATCCTGGGACGAGGTGCCAAGCCTCCTCCCCCAGGATGGGCAGGGTCCACGAAGGGGAAGCTTCAAAGGCTTGCCACCTTTGTTAGCTTCCCCAGGCCTTTTGCTGCTTCCAGCAACTGGTCACCACTGGTTCTGATCCCCACTTTGGATAGGAGAACCGGCGGGAAAACCAAGTGAGGAAGGGAGGTGTGCCCACCTCTGCCAACCCCACCCCTCAGGTGGGGGAGGTGAGATGAAGCACAACTCTCAGTCCCCGCCATCTAGCAGATGGGTTGTCCCAGCCAACCAGAGTAAGGTATATGCCCCCCTCCCACTGGAGGGTGGCATTATAGGGGGTGGACCCACTCCAAGGAAGGTACCCATTGGTCCCAAACTTTTATTTACCTGTAATGCCCCTAAATCTAGTATTTAGGGGCACCCCTGAACCTTGCCTCCTCAGACAAGAAACCACAAGAAGAAAAGAAGAAGAAGGACCGAACAGCCGTGCCGAAGCTAAGAAGAGAAGGACGCCCACTGACTTGGCCCCAGCCCTACCGGCCTGTCCCCACCTCAAACCTGCAGAAGCAAATCTCCGGGTTGTCCTGCAGCCAGCAACCTCAAGAACCCCGAGGACCTGCCCTGCTTTCCAAAGAAAATACTTTGTCTCCCGTGAACACCGGATTTGTTCACCCACAGACTCCAGCTCCGGCAAAATCCGCGAGTCTGCACCACTCTGCACCCGAGGCCCACAGCCCGAGATCAAGTGGCCCAACACCACGAAGATGTCTCCCTGGTGATCCTGACCTGAGATCCAGTGATCCCTGACCTGCCTCAAGCCTCCATCCGACGCCTGCAGCCTCAAACCGGAAGTTCCCCCCAACCGCGACCAGGAGCTGGTAAGAAGATCCGACCCTAAAAGATACCCCTGCACCCGATACTCCACGGCCTTGGGTGGCCCAACCGATGGTGTCTAGCCAACCCCCAGCATCCCAACTTACCTCTCCAAGTGGTGGTCACACCCAGAAGACCTTCGTCCCTGAGCCTGCAGTGTGTTTGCAAACCGGAGACTCCTGCTGAAAGTAACAGGGCACCCGACGACAAACCAGCACCCTGCACCCGGCCACCGTAGTGCCGCTGAGGGTGCACTTTTGGTGCTAACTTGAAACCCCATTTGTCCTGATCTTAAGTCCAGGATCTTTGCTCCCACAACCTTGTGGCCTGCTCGTAAGCAGCCACCAACCCGAGACCCCCTATCCCCCATTGGATAACATTGGGACTCAGCACTCTGCACCCGGCCGCCCTAGTGCAGCTGAGGGTGTTCCAAGAGTGCATCCTTGACCCTAGGGGACCCCTGAGCCTATCCCCAGAAACCCAACTCCCACAACAAAGTACTTACCTGTTAACCGATAACACTATTTCCTCTTATAGAATAACATTGACTGTTTTTCAATTAAAAAGTTTCTAAGTGTGGAGTTGGAAAATCTATAAAAGTCTCTAAAACTGTAACCAAATAACCAAAATGCTTTTACTTACCTGTTTACAGGAAATGTCCCAGTGCAGTATCTACTACACTGTGTAAGAAAAGTAATCTGTAAAGTAATCTACTTGACATCCTATTGAAAAGTCAATACAAAGTATATGTACAATATTTCAAAGCATTGCATTACCAGTGATTCTACTGTAATCAAACCAAAGTATATATACAACTACAATTCAAACTGTATTATTACTGCAAAGTATAAATCACTTACCTGTGCCAGGCTTGCTTGGTTCTAGAAAAATAAAATAACTAAAAGAATATTTTTATACAAACAAAATTGATCTGAGTTCAGTCTTTCAGTGTGTGACAATCATTTGCTGATTGAGTGTGTACAGCAAATGCTTAACACTACCCTCTGATACAGCCTTACTGCTCGCCCACACTACCACAAATAGAGAGTAAGGTGCTATCTACTATTACCTCTGCCTACCTTTGGGGTTCCACTGGACTCTGTGCACACTATACCTCACTTTGGTATAGTATATACAGAGCCAGCTTCCTACACTTCCTAATAGAACAATGCAGTAGTCTAGTTTGTTAATAACAGCAGTTTGGCAGCACGGAGGGAATAAGGAGCCAAATTCTGCATATATTTAGGATTTGACATCTTGCTGCATTGTCTATTTTGGTAATGAAAGGTTCTATATATCAATTGAAGTGTACTGCTAGATTCCTGGCCAATGCTGCAGAAATTAGAACATCTACCAACAACTAGGTAGAGCTACAAGTGGAAGGGATTCTGGAGAAGATGCAAAAGTTGAGGACCTCAGCAGTTCAGCATGACTCAGAATGAGGAAGTGTAAAGCCATTCAGTGGCAAATGGCAGGAAAGCAGTCTGATATATGAGAATTCAGACAAGGTGAGAATGCTGAAAGCATAATGAAAATGTAGGGGTTGTCCTCGTACAGGTGGTAGGAGAAACAAAACGCAAAAGTGTTATGACGAAGCAAGGTGGTGCAGAATAAGAAAATAGGAGGGTCCAGGACAGAGCCTGGGGGGAAGCCGAGTGATAGTGGGGTAATAGGGGATTGCCAGTTTGCAGTGAAAAAGTCAGGTTAGCGACATAGAAGGGTGAGGAGGTTTTGGGCTAACATGATGGGCATGTGGTCATTGCAAATGCCTACAGTGGCTTACTCAAACAGTTGCTGAAATGGGCTCATCCAAAGACCACTGTATGCGTTTATAACAGCAAGAGATCTTTGGCTTAGAGCAGATTGAAAACGAGGAGGGCCATTTCTAAAGAGGTTAGGAGAGACAGATCAGACGAGACCTACAATTCATGGTGCCAGCTCTTACAGCTTACATGTATTAAGAGTTGTTTGAAGCACCGGCACAAACTAAACAAAAACAGTTAGAATTCTACTACCGATCGCGGAGCGGGGACCACAAAGAATATCATATATATATTTCCAAATTGAGACCCGAAGCAAAGAGTAAAATTGTACACATTTTTAAGTCTAGATAAATACTTCCTAAAACTTCATGTGTGAAACAGAGTTGAGTATTGGTTATTACCTCATTCTGTCATTTGTTTCTGTCCATCAGTCTTGTTTCTGTCCATCAGTCTTTAACTACTGAACAGCAAATGAAGCATAAGATTATATTATACATATTTTGATATATTAACATGCACAGGTATATGGGAGGGTAGGAATAGATGCTATTTTTTTTGGTTCAGTGGTAGTTAAAGGCATGGACTTAACAGCATGGTACTTCACAGTATCATTGAATATGAAGTAATTGGTGACTAAGGGGGATATTCTCAAGAACGTGTGTTAACTATTGCCAAATTCGCTTAACGCAACTTCTCACATCGCAGCCTATCGCGGGAAAATAACACCATGTTAACGCAGTATTCTCAACCCGGCGGCACCATGCAATAGTCTCACGATAACGCGACAAATGCCCGTGTTAAAATTAACGCGATGCCGAAAAAATGCGAAACACGAATGCCCAAAAAGTTGCGATGTCCCAAATCGCGAAACACAAATCAGCGATAACCAGCGACAGGTCTGCGATTCTCACGCGACATGCGGGAAAATGCACTATAAAAGCAGAGAAAAAAAAATGTAGCACCATGGACGCACCCGGACCGAGTGCAGAGGACAACGCGAACCCCACAAGCCCCACAGACGACCAGCCAGGAACCCCGGGGAAGGGCAAGGAGAAGAGGAAAAGAAGACGGGGTTCAGTCCGCAGGAAAACCGGATCATCGTCACGGAGGTAACAGAACACTACCAACAACTGTCCGTCACCTCCACTGTGTCATCGGCAACACAAACGGAAATATGGCAGCACATCGTGAACATCGTGAATGCAGTCGGAGTGTCGAGGAGGACAATGGAAAAGGTCAAGAGGCGCTGGAATGATGTGAAGGGCAAAACCAAGAAGAAACTCGATGCCAACATGAAAGCAGCAACGCAGATTGGAGGTGGGGGACCAGTGGCACACCAGGAGCTGGATGAAATTGAGAAAATGGTGGCCACAGTCATCAGTCGGGATACGGTGCCAGGAGTCGGGGATCGGGACACTGCTCAACATGACCTGACACAACATCAACAGGGTGAGTACCGACCAGGGACTGGGGGGACGGGGGGAGATGGGCACAATGGCACACATGCACAATTAAGTAGAGCACACTGCACACCCACAATGACTATGGATCATGTCCCTGATCCCCGTGCCACACTGCAGCACACATACAGAAACTCAGGGAATGTGTGTTGAAATGAACTTATTTGCACATGCTGTGCCTGTGGTCATTTTGTACTGTCTCATGATTGCTAAGGACTGTCACAATGTGACGTCCTCATGTGAAGAAATTGTCAATGATGTTGCTCCTACGGGCTATACCTGCTGCAGCTGCAGTGGGGTGTGGTCCACCTGCCTCATCTTCCTTGTAGTTTCGGCGGGATACATTCTAGTGTTCCACTTCCGCTGTGATGCACACCTTACACCCACCCACCACCGGCGTCACCAGTGAGGTGACCCGGTCAATAAAAGGGGCCGGGCGCACGGGCCCTGGGCCAGTTACTGCACCAGTACCATGTGTCTGTGTCCCTCAATAATCTAGATGTGGGCCTGAGGCCCCCTAACTTTACAATGGCGACGAGTGGGTCTTATCCCACGTGTGCGGTGGCGACCGCTTACCGGGTCCTGGTGGGGGAAGTGTAACCTGACCCTAGAGGACCGGCGGCGACCACAGCCCTGAGGTAACGAGGAAGTGTTTGGGTGCTCACCCCATACCCGGCGTGCTTGCATGAATGCACGCCCCCTCGGCGACCCGGCGCCGGATGCGCCCAGTGATCTGCGGGCATGACGAGGGCCCCGAAGAAAGAAGGTGGTGATCGGGAGCCCACCCCGCACCTGGTGTGAAGAGAGCCCATGCGGCGAGTCCTGGAGCCGCTGTCATGCCCCTGTGACCGGCCTAATGAAGCCTGACTCCAGAGCCAACCGAGCGGAGCCCACCCGCGTCGGACGCGACGCCACGCCGGTCATGAGGTGAGCCCACTGACATGAAGGGGTTGTGGGGGACTGCAGCGCGACGGAGAGTGACCGCCAGCGGGGGTCCGCGGGAGCCCACCCTGCCTGAGAAGGAGAAGGTTGCCGGCCGCGGGAGGTCGGGGAGTGGAGTAGCTAACCGCTCCCCCTGCCCCCGCGAGGAAGACAAGCGGTGCCCGTTTTCCCCACCCCCGCGAAGAAGAGACAGCCTCCGGCGAGGTAGGGAGGGGGCTGGTCAAGTGCCAGCATGAGGTGAGCCCCCCCCACCAAGTGACCAGACTGCCGGCGTGAGAAGATGGTGCCGGTCGGAAGCAGCCTGGATTGTTTTCGGCACCATAGGGAGTCGAGGGAGACTCCCCGCCATAAAATATAGCCCGCGCGCAACCTGTGAGGAGAGAGGGCCTGCTGCAAGGGGCGGAATGCTGAAAGTGGCTGAAGGCGGCCGGCGTCGCCATGAAATAAACTGCGGAGCCCCCAACCACACTGGAGGTGCTAGTGGTGCGACTGTACGGCCCCAATAAGTAAATAAGAAAGGTGTAGCCACTTACCAGGAGCGCTACCAGGAGCCCTGAGGAGTTGCTGCAGCCGGGGCGAAGACTTCACGCTGGCGTCAGAGAAGAGCAAAGACAGCGTGAGGCCTCAGAATCTAGAAACCAGCCTGGATCACGTTTACAATAAGGAGACACTGCCATCTAGTGGCCAGTCGCGGGATCGCGCGCAGCATACAACGAACAAGAGCACAGTCAACAGTGGGAAGGAAAGCGGCTGTGACCTACCATGAAGGGTTGACTGATGGAGAGCTGCCCTGATGGCATGTAGGTGCATCAAGAAAGTAAATAAGTGCGCAGGAAAGCGTCAGGAGTACGTGAATGCACAACAGGGACAGCTATTAGCAACCCACAACCAATGGTGAGGCAGTACACATACTCTGAATACCGAGACAAGCAAATCAGGAAGGAGAGCAAGACGAATATGCGCAGGAGGTAGAGCACGAGTAGCAAGCTCATGGTGTCAAGAGAACCCTGAAGAGCGTCTAAGGTGAAAGGCAGCGCAGGAACAGGAGCGGCAGAACCCACCGACAGCGTGAAGGGTATCTGCGAGTAGGGAACCCTGAACATAGCTGAGACTGAAGGTGCAGCGGTACCTGGTGGCCACAGGTTGTCGCTGCAGCAGCAGGAAAAGGTCAGGAGCACCATCAGAAAAACAAGGGCGGTTCAGGAACCCACCACCAAGCAAGTGCGCAGCAGCACGGGAACAGCGGCTACAGCTCCAGGAGGGAAAGACTGACGAGAATGCGCAGCAAGCGTGAGCAGTGAAGCAAACGAAGAGCGCAGTAAGATGCGCGCAAGCAAGCGGACCGGCCCGACGGTCGCAAGGGTAAAGCGAACCCACCAGAGGGTTGCGAAGGAGGTGACCTCCCTGAGGTCGAAGAGGTGGTCGGGCAGACTACCAGAAGCAAGGATACCCCGAAGAGGGCAGAAGAGCGCCAAGTCTGAGGTGCGCGACAAACGCACCCAGATGGTCGACTGCATGGGCAGACGCCCAGAAGAGCAAGACCCCTCAAAGAGAAGGAGGCATGCTGAAGGCATCAAGGGGAACCGCAGCGATATCCCCGAAGAAAGGATGGTGCCGACAAAAGGTCCCACAGGAGATGAGAGACCGTTTTGACGACGACGCGACCGGCGAAGTGTCCATGTGGCGTCAACATGAGACACGTGGCAAGAAGCTACCGCCAAGTGAGGTCCTGATCGGATGGAGGAGAAGAGGGTGACAGGATGTCACCCTGCAAAGGAGTAAGGACAGTGGCACAGCGTCACAGGGCAGACAACCACCACAGGCGTGCAGAAGAAGAAGGAGAAAAGTGAGAGGGCAGAGGACTCATATCATCACAAGAGGAGCACACCCCGAGACACCCGACAGCCACCAGCCGGACCGACGTCCCAGGAGACAGCCCACGGAGAAGAACCAACTGTAAGACGCAGCTAGCGTAAACTGAGTCTCTCTTCGACGCTTCCCTGCGCGACCATCCAGTCCCAAGCATCGGCAGTCTAAGTCAGACGGCATCCATGTTTTCTCACCGCAGGTGCCACGGGTGAGGGACAACCTAAGCAAGATAACGGCAAGCTGCGAAGCCCCTCAGGTCCTCCTCGCTACAAAAGATCACCCTAGACAACAGATCGCCGCCTGCTGCCCAAGCGAAGAACAATTACCATTTTATCAACACCATCAAGGAGCATCGCACCACCTAAGTGAATCCACACACTCCAGACAACCGGAGTTCAAGGAGGCTAGTCACCCAGGAACCGTCTGTGTGCCTCCATCAGCCTGCAGCATACTGAAGTAGAGCACAACCGGCCATTAGAATATCCACCCCTTGGGATAACACAAGACCAGGCTGTGGCCCTGTTGGGAGTTCTGAAGCGACCCCTACGCGCGGCCTACCCGAAGGCCAGCACAGCCCACGCGGTCATGTGGAAATCCAGGGGCAAGGGGCATCGGCGGAGTTCCAATGAAATGGGAGTCCGAATGGGAGAGATGTGTCGGCAGCAGCTCCTCGACAGGCACAGGACGCACGGAGGTCACAGCCGAGACTGGTTGCCCAACGACCCTGAGAGGAAGACACGGAACCTGATTCCTGACGGCAAGAACACTGAGACGGAGACACCACCCTAGGCGGCTACATGAGCGACTAGGCTGTGAGTCCTGTTGGCAGTTCCGAAGCGACGCCTTAGCGCGGCTCACACGAAGCCCGCACGGTCCACACGGTCCCATGGCCGCCCAGCAGGAAGCTCCACCCAGAGGCTCCGGTGAGAGAGGAGCCCAAGTGAGAGGCAAGTCGGAAGTAGCTCGGCCGTCAAGATACAGGAACAACATCAAGCACGCTGCCTCCAGGCCAAGGGCCTCACACCAAGAGACATTTCAGAGTGGATCTCATCACAGCTCCCAGTACCCCGAGGCGGGACTGTTGTACATAGACTTTGACACTGCTAGACCAGGCCGTTCTCAAGCGCATTGCCAAGGCGGACTAAAACATCACGAACATGGTGGTCCAAGATTCCGACACTGCCTGGCTGACGGCCTGAAGAAAATACCATTTGTGATATGTATTGTTTATCTGTCTTTCTTTTACAGGTTGGACTTTGTTTATTTCCTTTCATTAAACGTTGGGAGGGATGTAGTATCGGCGGGATACATTCTAGTGTTCCACTTCCGCTGTGATGCACACCTTACACCCACCCACCACCGGCGTCACCAGTGAGGTGACCCGGTCAATAAAGGGGCCGGGCGCACGGGCCCTGGGCCAGTTACTGCACCAGTACCATGTGTCTGTGTCCCTCAATAATCTAGATGTGGGCCTGAGGCCCCCTAACTTTACATTCCTCATCATCGTCCGGTGCATCTGGCACTCGTAACCATGGGGCAATGGTGCGTACACATATGTTGTGCAACACACAACATGCAACAATCATCTTGACCACAATGTCTGGGCTGTACAGGAGCCTCCCACCTGTGATGTCCAGGCACCTGAAACGTGACTTCAACACGCCAAATGTGCGTTCCACGATGCCCCTGGTGCGTTTGTGGGCCGCATTGTATTACCTCTGGGCCTGTGTATTCGGGGCTCGGAGTGGTGTCATCATCCAGGGGCAGAGTGCATATCCTTGATCACCTGTGACAGTGCAGAGAGACATGAGTCAATAGTTGGTTCTGCATGATGTGTTGGCAGGCTCACTAGTTGATTGGCATGTGATATGTGTGTCATAGTGATTCCTGTGTGACATGTACTGCTTGTAGCAAATGAGCGCCATCAATGTGTATTACGTAGCCTCACTGATGCTCCTCCCTCCCCCCGAGCCTAATTACTTGTGTGCGCTGCGCGGTTGCATCACTTGCACTCCTACGGCACACCATTGTCATGCCTGTCTGCGCATGTCCACAAGCCTGACAACGACACTGTGATGTTGTGTGTTGAAGGTGGGCGGCCACGTGTGTGTAGGCCTATGGTAAGGATAGGGCGGACACAGATGTAGAGTCCATGGCTGGCTGAACTCGCAATGCGGTCGAGGCAAGGCCTTTGGCATATGCTGCGGCAATAGCGATACACACACAACAGTTGGCATGTATGATCCTGAACCCCGAGCGGGCTTGCGCTCATTCATTTATCCCTTCGGCCGAGCCCACACTCCGGGGGCATGTTACATTGCAACTTCGTCCATTGCAGGACGGGTGGCGCCGACACTACAACAGAGACACACGCATTAGGTACTTTATTGGCAAGCCCAACACTTAACCACGCCCAGAGCCCCGGGGTGATCATCCACACCCCTACGCTGGACTGTCGTTTGCCAGCCCACTCTGGCAATGCCTACAGGGGGGTACGACACAGCTACATGTCCCAGGTCTCACCCACTGCCTGAGGTGACATGGTTGCGTCCGCTGTACACAGCACAATGCAATGTGGTAGGGCCCGGGGCCCTCATGCATACACAATGACCACACGGACACACTTAGATAGTTTGTGGAACTGGCTACGGGCACGTGCGCCCGGCCCCTTTTATTGCCAGGGTCACATGTCCAGTGACACCTGTGCTGGATGGGTGTGGGGTGAGTGTGAGCCAGCCCTCAAGGAGTGTTTGGTGCTGGCAACAACTACAACAGTGATCAGGCAATCAGAAGTTCACAGTTCAAACAGAAAGGGTCCATGACTTGAGCTGCACGGAGTTAGTGGCCCCGGATGCACAGCGGCCGGCACATGGAGCACCACCGCGGGACGGTGACTACCGGTGCACTGAGGTAGGGCCACGAGAGCTGAGCGGGTCCTCGTCGATGTCCAAGGTGAATGTCGCAGAGGGTTTTGGGGGACAGTGGAAGGTGATCTTCCAGGGCATGATACAGAGGGCAGTACCAAGCAGACACAGGCAATATGGAGGAGATGAATGCTACAGACTCATTTTTGACACCAAGACAGTATCAGCAACATGATGATGAAGACAACCCCCAGGCCATAGACTCAGACGCCACCAAAGTTCAACCAGAGAGTGTCCATGAAGTTCGGGGCACGGAGTCAGTGGCACCAGAGCTGAAAGGGGATGCAGTCTGTGATGAGGCCTGTACAATGGTATAAACTCTGCCATAAATAAATCAAGACTCAGTTCCAAATGTGTGACCTACTTGACCGTAGTGTAGGCCGGAGGCAGCGGTCAGCAGGGGCCCCCAGCCACGTGTCCTTGGCTTGTGATGCACAGAGTTAGTGGCACCAGAGCAGTTGTTGGTAGTGTTCGGTCACCTCCGTAACGAGGATCCTTTTTTCATCCGGACTGAACCGGGTCTTCCTCTTAATCCTTTCCTTGCGTACAATGATATGGACTCTGCCATTGCACAATCAAGACTCAGTTCCAAATGTGTGACCTACTTGACCGCAGTGTAGGCCGGAGGCAGCGGTCAGCGTGGGCCAACCGCTGTTCAGGCATCTCCTCCTGGTACTCTCACACACGACGTTGGAATGACATGTGGCGATGATTTGTGGTTGACGGAGGTAGAAGCACCAGAGCTGAGCGTGTGTGCAGCCTGCGACGATGCCGTGCCCTGCCTGGTCCGGACTGGATTGGATTGGTGTGAGGCCTGCTGGACCGCAGTGTAGGCAGTACACAGGTGACCCCGCGGTGCTGGGCCACAGTGTAGGCCGAAGGCAGTAGTCAGCAAGGGCCCACAGACACATGTCGTTGGAATGCTATGCACAGAGTTGGTGGCACCACATCGAAGGGAGTACGGTGATATAAAATCTGCCATAAACGTATGTACTCTGCCGTTGTATAATCAAGACTCAGGTCCAAATGTGTGACCTACTGGACCGCAGTGTAGGCCGGAGGCAGCGGTGGAGTACGTCAATGAGAAAGGAGTACTGGGGGCCTGTGTCGCGGAGGCCGTGATGGTCTGAGGAGGCTGCCATGGTCGCGGGCCTCGGGCTTGGAGCTTGCACCGGCACGTGGTGGGCCCTCTTTGACACACGCCGGTGTGAGCAGGTGAGCAGTGAGGCCTGGGTGCGCTGGGGTGGGCAAGACGGGTCTTGGGACCAGCGGCCTGGGGTGCAGCAGGCGCACAGGATCGCAGGCACCGTCGCTCACGGAGTCAGCCTCGTGGCAGGGTGAGAGGCGCCGCCCTGGCAGACACGTTGGCCATTCCGGAAGAGAACCATGCCCAGAGTAACGGGCTTTTTATTCACACCCCTACGCTGGCCTGGCGTACGCCGGGCCAGCCCACTCCGCTCACGCTTACTGGGGGGGACGTAAAAAGCTACATTTCCGCATTCTTCCCCACTGGCTGCGGTAACATGGTTGCGTCCACTGTCCAGTACACTGCAGACACCAGCAGTGACTGTCGACATGGAAATGTCTGTGGTCTGCATACTCAAGTCTGTCCAGCACATCCACGCCACACTTGGCGTTGTGTACATTCACATTCATGGGTCACTTGCCTCCTTCGCACATGCCTGGTTCCCACCTCTCCCCACATTCTGCTATTGTGTGGCTGAGGTGCCATGCCGTTGATGGCTTGTGTACATGGCTAGCCCAGGTTGCCACAGTAAGTTGTGTTGTTGTGTCTGGAATGTGGGGATGTGGGTTGTCATGTTGTATGTGATTTTGTGACGTGTGCATTCCCAGAGTTGTGAGTTGTATGTTGGTGGAGTTGAGGTGTGTGGTGTATTCAGTTGTTACTTACCGACGAGCAGTGCATTTCCATAGGTGCCATCCTGAAAGCGCTGGCTGATGATGGACTGTCGGAAGATGAAGGAATCATGCACACTGCCTGGGTAGTTGGCGACCACATTGGTGAAGAGTCCCCGGTGGTCCACTATTGCCTGCACATTGATGGAATGCGTGTGTTTCCAGTTGTGGTAATTGTGTGCAGTGGCGGCAGGGGGCACGAGGAGTACATGTGTGCAGTTGATTGCCCCCAACACATGCGGGAAGCCAGCTATGGCGTAGAAGCCTTGCTTGATCTCCAGCTGTTCCTGCGCAGTGTGTGGGAAGTAAAGTTGCTGGGGTACCAAGCTGATGATGGCATCCAAGACAGGTGTGAGGAACTTTGACAGGGCTGGCTGTGAGACTCCTCTGTCTATGGCAGTTGTTGGTTGGAAGGTCCCAGAGGCCAACAAGTGCAGCACGGCCAGCAGCTTTGTCTGCGGAGGGATGTTGGTTCTCCGCTGTGTTGGTACCGTCAGCCTGTGGGCAATGAGGGTCAGGATGTGGAGGATGGTTGTCCTTTTGAGCCTGTAGTGGGCAATGACTTCCTCTGGCATTAAGTCTCCGAGGCTGGTGCGTTTTCAGAAGGTCCGGTGTCTTTGTCTGCGCTGCCTCTGTGGTAGTCCGGGGGGTGTCCTGGGGCGGTGGGGGTCCTGGCGGTGGTGGGTGTTGTGGCCCTTTTGGGGCTCCGAGCTGCATGATCAGTAGCTCCATGGCATCTGTTGTTCTTCTGGTGTGGCTGTGGGCTGGGCTCCCTTTTATGGTGCAGGTTGTCGTCCGACTTAGCACCAGTTAGGAGCAGGTATTAAATCCATGCTGCTAACGTGCCTTATCGCATGTTTTTGGATCTTATCGCTGATCTGGCTGGTCGTTGTGAATGTTGCGGAGTGGTGTTTTCGCGGGTTTTTGCACGGGAACGCCTACTCTGCATCTCATTAGCGTTAGTTGCCGGTGTCATCCGTGGCGATGTTTTTTGCGGCTGCTATCACGGGTAACCTGGTGATATCGGCTGTTAGCACCTGCTTGTGAATGGTGCGATGAATTTATCGCCACTTTGGCTGCGATAAAGTGCCGCTAACTCGGCGATAACTCCTTGTGAACATGCCCCTAAGTCTCTATTTGAATTTCCCAGTCTGTGAAATTGTTATCATTAAAAGTGCCTTGTTGCAGAAAATAGTAGCAGTGTTGTTGTGAACAACGTGACAAGTCCAATTTAGACTTCTTCTATTTTAATTTTGTGCCTGTTTGCAGATTCTTTTATTCTTCTAGTACAAAGTGTGAAGTTTTACATGCAGAAATGTAAGTATCATGTCTACCTAGGCTGACATATTTTATTGTTTTTGTTATGGACGTTGCCATAATATCATGGATGCTGACTGTAGTACATGACATGTTTTTATTGTTTTTAGTTATAGGAGTATATAATCGACATGTGAATCCATAGGGTACATTTATCATCATATTTGTTTAGTCTTCTTGATACTTTACTGTCTGCAAGTACTGTTTTATTTGATAAATATAAGATAAAATAGGCAATTAGATACTATACATACTAGGTCTGGGTGGAATTTCATTTAATCGAGAGTAATTCCGGTAATTCCGTGTTACAATTTGACATGGAATTACACAATATTATGCAATTAAACCTGCTCGCATAATTTGGGGGGAAAAATTATACTGCAAGATCACATATGGCCAATGCGAGCGGCTGCTTATGCTCGCTATTCGTATTCTGATACATTTAGCACTATTTCTTAGTGCATAAATTCACCCTGGTGTCCATTCTTTACACAAATGTACATTTTGCGCCAAGAAAATAGTGCTAAATGACTGGAATACGTTGGCAAAAAATCCTACCCCAAGATCACATTTAGTGAGCGCGAGCAGCTACTCACACTTACTATTCATTTTCTGTTGCATTTAGTGCTATTTCTAAGGGCAAAACGTATCCTTGCATCAACGCAGTCTCCTCCTCCTGCTTCAACACCCTTCGCATGCTTCGCAAGATCTACAGGTGGATCCCGACAGACACAAGAAGAACAGTCACCCAGGCCCTCGTCAGTAGCAGACTTGACTATGGGAACGCCCTCTACGCGGGAGCCCCGGCCAAGCTCATCAAGCGACTGCAACGCATACAAAACGCCTCCGCACGCCTGATCCTCGACGTACCACGCCACAGCCACATCACCCCCCACCTGAGGAACCTGCACTGGCTCCCCGTCGACAGGAGGATCACCTTCAAACTCCTCATCCACGCACACAAGGCACTCCACAAAACTGGCCCAGCCTACCTCAACAGATGACTCTTCTTCTACGTCCCCAACCGCCAGCTCCGCTCCGCCGACCTCTCCCTCGCCACCGTCCCTCGCATTCGAAGAACAACCACCGGCGGCAGATCCTTCTCACACCTCGCCGCCAAGACCTGGAACACCCTTCCACTAAGCCTACGACAGACCCAAGACCTGCTGACCTTCAGGAGGCTACTCAAGACCTGGCTGTTCGACCAGTAGCAGCACCCCCCCCTCTTCCCTCTCCCCAGCGCCTTGAGACCCTCACGGGTAAGTAGTGCGCTCTACAAATTCTGTGATTGATTGATTGATTGCATCCAATTTAGACATGAGGGGGCACTTTTGCACTCAGAAATAAAGCAAAACACAGACTTACTCTTCTCACGTAAATCTGCATAATCTTGCAGAATTGTTAGTTAATTTCACGTGATTACGCTACATGGAATTATGAGAGTTATACCCACCCCTAATAAAAACCCATATATCTGAAAATAAGTTGGAGGGGCTTTACACCAGGACTATCACTTCAGATGCCATGCTCTTTTACAGCAACAACCAGTCTCTCTCGGAGGTAGCTCCAGGAGTGGTGCAGAGCAGTGGCCTTAAGCCTTACACTTATCATTACTTATCATTCCCAGACAAAAGCTATGATAGAAAATAGCTAAAAAGCTATTTTTACCAAGAGAAGGTATGCTGTATGAACCTTCTTAAAACACTTGATTTATAGGCTTGCTATTTGTTGTTTCTGCTCAAATTTAGCGTAGCTCTTAGAATTAGCTATAGGGTGTTAGGATGCTAGGAGCCTGCTAAGCATGTTGGAAATGCTCATGTTTTTCACTGGTCGTTTTATTCAGTGCTGCATTTATTTTTGCATTATTCGTGCTCACTGTCCGTATTCTTTGTACTAGATATGGGTTTTAGAAATAAGCATTACATTTTAAATTATATCCTCTTTTTCTTATTGCTATTTTGAGTGTCTCATTCGTTTATGAAAGAGGGTTTGGAGTGCCACTGTGTCCCTTAACCTTTCTAGTCTGACTGATTGCGACCAGAAAACACTTCTTACACAGAACTGCTCACTGTGTTGTGACAGGTTGTAATCCAGCTGATTTTATAATTCGTATTGGTGCATTGAACTAATCCCTTACATCAGTGGGATAGAATTCTGACCCCTGCAGCTTCTGGGTGGGGGTGGCAAATCATGGCAGAGTGAGGTTTTCTTTATTAATGAATCCCGCTTACAGAAGAATTACTTTGAGATAGATTGGTGATGTGAGAATATAAGGTTTGATGAAAGTTCTCTTATAAGGACAGATCTGAGCCAGACATAGTCCCAGACTGCTGTAGTGGGCAGATTGAAAGTTACATGGAGTTCTTTGATGGGGATTATATATTTCTTTTGCATGTGAGTGGACTTAGAATAATTCCCTGGTAGCTCCATTCATGCCAGTGAATTACTACATATTGTAAATTAATAGAAGGACTATACTGGCTGTAGAGCTTTGTAGTACAGACTGTGTCAAGAAGAACCAATCATGACTTAAATCACTTTGTACAAACAATAGTTGTCAGCAGTTGTTTTTTAGAGTACATGGTTCAAGTGAGAGAAATTTAGGTGAGTTTGGTGTTAATGGTAGTTGCCAGTATATAGCATACTGTAAGATAAAATTATAATGACAGTGTCTTGATATGGGAAGGCAGACCCCCTGATAATGATAGAATTGTGAGTGGCATCTATGACATTGTTGAATTACTGTCCTGTCCCCAGAGAAAGTGTTTGCCTGGACTATAAACACCAAAAAAGGTATTGCTGGGACATGTAAATAGAAGATTAACAATTATGGATGCAAACTTGTTTGACCTGTTGCTAAGTCATGATCTTAACAATGATGGTCAGCATCATAGAACGTTTGTTTCTTTTTAGAGTGATCGCACAATATGTGATAATTTCATTGAACTATTGAAACTGCTAGTGGTCTCCATCGGAGTACAAGGCTGCTGATGACAGACGCAATATTTTCAGCTTTATCCAACTGATGTTATACTAACAAGCATTCAAAAATTATTAAATAGATTCAGTAGACTTAGTAGACTTCTATATTAAGGAAAAAGGTACAATGATTTTACCTGATAATAGGAAGATTTTGGAATATGTCTCTCCACGTTTGCCTCTTAGAATCTGAATATTGCATTTAATGGCAATGGGCAATCTTTCTATGGCAAGAAGAACATTTTGAGTTACAAGCTGGTCTCACTGACTTTGCCAGTGCTTGTTATTATTGATGTTGCAAAAGTATGCTTCCAGGTGCACTGAACAGCAGCAGTGCTTGGCTGCTCTTTTTCATCATGCTCCTGGGAGCAGTGAATAACAGCAGCAGCAGTCATAATGAAAATGAACCTCCAGGCACGCTGAAAGGCAATAGGGCCCTATTAGAGTGAGAGGCCTGACTCAAAACCTTTGCAAGATCAAGCCTTTTGTTACTGATTTTTCAAGATTCAGCCATCTTGAGGTGGGCTGTCCCATTCTGGAAAGAGACATGCCAGAGGGGTAGCCAATTTAAGGCTAATGTCATACTTCAACACACGCAAAAGCATCTGAAAATAAATGGCTCCTGCGGTGATACAAAGCAAAAGAAAAATTGCTTTAAGTAAAAATGCATGAGATACATTCTTGAATGTGACAAAATGTGTGGCAATGAAGTTTAATTTTGGATGCAAAATAGTCACTCTTGTACCCCAATGGAACACTGGAGAAGGAAGGATACATCAAAGCAGCCAATAGCACAACAGCAGGACTAAAATAGTCCTCTGGGCAAAGACAAGATGTGATTGACAATGTCTCAAGTCAGGGGTTGAAGGGAGCTGAGGAAAGCAAGTTAACGGTTTAAACTGCTTAGAGGTTAGTGGATGACTCAAGCCCACTCTGTGTTCACCTGAGGTCTGGGGATTACCTCACCAGACATAAATTGAGACAGGAAAGGAAACATCCTTTTCTAGAGCCTCTTTCAGTGCTGATTGATCTAGAAATTATTGTGTTCTTGATTATGAAGGAGATAGAGCTTGGGTATAAGGTCTATAGGTCATCACAAAATACATTTCCTAGATTAAATATGTTTAAATAGATAGCTCCAATATATACTCATAGGCTTTCTGCACATCAAGACTGATAAGTACACTGGGGACACAATGAAAGCTACTTACGTTAACCATGTGAGTTAGTTGATTTTTGTTGTGACCATAGTGGTGCATATTTGCTAAATGGCAAATTTGATTTTATAGCCATTCTACCGAGATGTTGGTCAATATTTTGAAATGGCTTTTGAGCATTGAGCTGATTTGTTAATATTTACAGTGTTGTGGAGCCTTATAATCTTTATGAATGACAGGTACTTGTGAATGCTTCATTTGGAAGGGAAGGATTTGTTCCTGTTTTGAGTTGTATGCTTTACACAGCTCATACTGAAATGTTTTAAACAATGTGTTTAAATCCAGACATTGGCTTTCCCAATGGATAAAGATCTTCTAATGTTTCGATCTTCTTTTACACAAATAATCTAGTTAACTGAATCTCTTCCTTGGTCTGGGAGTTGTGGTAATGGTGTGTTTCTGAGAACAGTGGTTTACTTTTCTTCTGAGATTGATGAAGAAATAGAGTGGCTTTAAATGTAATAAATTGATTATTCACTTCTTTTTCATTTTCAGTGATATTTCCCTTGTGTTTTGAATATGTTAAAGTTATTTCTATTTGAGGGAAATTTTAGTTTGTAGGCAAGAGTATTTTTACTGCCATCCGAATGTTTTTGTCTTACTAAGTATAGGGAATTATCTGGTTTTTGAAGTAGATGTTTTTAAAGCAATATTTTAATTTATACACTTTACTCTGGATTTTTGGTACTGGATTAGGCGAGAAGAGTGATGTTTGTTCTTTAGCTTTTAAGTTCTTATCCAATATCAAAAGATCTTAACTAGCTTATGTTTTGTATCTGAGAAATGTAGTCTATCTTTACCACTTACAAAGGCTTTGCAGGTTTCCCAAATTGAGTTTACATTTTGAGTGCTTCCAGGGATGCTCTCTGTAAAGAAGAGGATTTCTGATTGGAATTTCTCACTGAAGATCTTGTCTTGTAAGATTAATTAAGTTAATTTCCACTGAAAGTGTTTAGAATTGTTTGTGTTAATTGTAAGGTGTTGATGTGCAAACTCACCCTAAATGATCATACCAAAGGCTCACCAACAGCTAGGGCCGAGGGGAATGTAGTCCTGATACAGACGTTGGTGCTCCCCGATTGGACCTGTCACAACTATGATTATGATCAAGTTCAATAATTAAGGCTGAGACATTCTCATAAGAATGACAGACAGGAGTTGTCATTTGAAATGTATGTAAAGAATGAATATGCAATATACATGAAGTATGCCATCAATACGTTTAGCAGCAAAGCGTGCAGGTCATAAGTACACATAGTTTGCTACAATTCTACATGAAATCTGGCATATATTCACCTTCTAAAGGTGAGGAATAGGGGTTCCAGGATACAGAAAAATACATGCCCTATTATAGAGCTTTGGACAAAGACTTTCATACATTCTACATAAATACATGATTCTCAGGATAAACACCAATAGGGAACGAGCAAGAAGAAACATTTTACTACAGAATACATTCAGAGATTCTCTCATGGTAGTATTACATTGGATTTCAATCATTATCCTAGTTTACTCGAGCATGCTAGTTGATACATTGTACATCAATACCTGAGACAGTTGGGATGTCCTTAGTTGGGTACACTGTGAGAAAGGTCTCTGGGAACGCTCTCTGGTTATTACTGTAAACTTGAAATTTTTTATTTAGAACACAAATCAACAGCAATAGTCATCACGTGATGTAGTGTGACAACGATGCAAGATGGAGGACAATGTAAACACAATTTAAGTTAGCATAAGCTCAATCCATAATACATCTAATATGAAAAAGAAAAACAACTCCCACAATAGTGTAAAGAAAATTGGCCATTGTCTGTAAAGAAGATTCTGCATGATATTGAGGATATGTTAAATGTGGTCAAGCTGTTGTTAGTTTACAAGAGTGAAAACACAACAATGATTTGTCTAGAGTGGATTGGTGCATAGAGTCTGTAGCTGAGAGATGAAGAAAACACTAAATACTTTTAGGGCCCATGCTTTTTGTTCCTGGATTTAGAGCTGTGCTGCCAATCTGATCTTATAATTTTGTATGTTATTGGTAATTAAGGTCTGTGGCACAGATCAACCCCCACATTTTGTTTTTCTTGATTAATGGGCATTTTGATTCCCCACTTTACTATTACTACTATTACTACTACTAATACTACTATTACTAATAACAATATTATTTCCAATTTCAAAAATGTTGATGCACTTGAGATCTTTCGAATTCCTGCATAAAGGAGTGCCACCAATTTCTTTATTACACTAACTTTGAGGTGTTATAAAGAAATGACATAGCTGAGCAACCATGATAAGTTATTACAGCTGAATAGTGATGTCCTAATGCCTGCTGTCAGAGCCAGCCATCAAGGCGAAAGGCAGGTCACAGAGCATCATTAGAGGTGTAATTTAAACAAGAAACAATGTACTGACCTTTCATTCTTCTGATCTGTTTTCATTACTTAACACTGGGGAGCAAAATGAGATATTTATGGCAACATGTTTATATTTTCTTTGCAATAGATCATTGAAGAAAATATGCAATATCTACCTACTTGTTAACATTCTGAGATACAAAACCTTTTCGTCTGATTTAGATTCTGCTGATTCTAATATATTATGCAACAAATTACTAACTGCTTTTTGGTGTTTATAATTTGCACTGCACATTTCACTTTAATTGTTCATATCTACAAACATACATCTTCTTTCATATGAAAGAGAGCCACACCAAGGATTGATACGTTTGAAAGATGAATGATTATGTGGCCATGTATTATAAGTTGTAAAATACCCTATGAAGTACATTAGAAGGATAGTGCATGTCACCGAGGAGTTCCATTACATTATAAAGGAACTCTACCTTCAGCCTCATTCCTCTATATAGTCATGGAACGTCTCTTTGACTGCAATGTCCTCATAATGTAGAGCATAGGGTACTTTATTTCATATGGAATGATAACCATCATCATCATATCAGTCAATTACATATCAAACACCACAATCTGAATTACCTCTAAGGGCTCAAAAACAAATGTTAGTTATTACCCATTTCAGTGGTCTTCGATGCAGAGTTTCAAATGTCTACCATATATTAGTCTGACACACAGAAGAAAAAAACTGCAAAGGGATCTCTTTCATTCGCTTACATTCAGCATATTGGTCACAAAGTAAGTGCTCTATTTTGAACTCTATGGAACTAAGTTAAGAGTTGCATGTGTTTTTTATTCGGACTGGATGGAAGTAAGAGCAATAAGAAAATACAGCTCCATTTGTAGCATCATTTATCATCAGTCACGAGGCATGCAAATCTATGTCCATTAAAGATATTCAATTAAAGTCTGACACATTTTGCATAGTGCATTCACAGGGTGCACTGGAGATCTGTGTCGTTTTCTGATGGGAGAGTGTTTATCCTGTACCCTGAAGACTTGCCAGTTAGGGACCTTTGAGTCTGAAAAGGAATGAAATTGAAGGATACAGTTCAAAGCCTATTCTTGTAAAAATAATTCTTATGGTTTGAAGACCTTATTAGTTACATCAGTTATTTTGAAGTTTACTTTCTGCAGGGCATGTGTGACACAGAAAATACATTGGCAAATTATTCAAACTTCAATGCAATCAAATGAATACTATTACAGTCATCCATTATATACATAATAAGAAACCCGTTTTCAGTAACAATTTCATGATTTTTACATTTAAATACTAATATTTAGAGTTAGAGATAATATCTAAGAAGAAGGTGGAGATACATCTAACCAGCAGCATGAAGTACCGTGGACCTGGTGGCATGCAATGCTACTTTTGACCAGTTTCCTCAAAGCAATGGTGCCAGTTCTATATGCTGTGCTGAATATGGCAATCTGGTATAGCACAAAGAAGTTGGACCCAAGGATTATCAGTAATGCTGTCTGGTAAATATTAACGCAGCAGTATTCGTTCTGCAAAACTTTGTCAACGGCTATGAGTGGAGAGATGGAAGCTAACAAGGGAGAGTAGACTTCCATCTTTCCATTCCCAATGTGCTATCATTTCAAGCCTTTGTAATGCCAAAAAGTCACATCATAAAAGAGACATCAAGAAAAGAATGCTCACCCTGATGGCCACAGCTCTCATTCACACAGTGGAGGCTTTTCCCCACTGAACGTTTCTCCTAAGTGAATGATTATTAATCAATGGGGCAGTCAGTAACAATGTGATGCTTTTTAACTGAAGGAGCAATCGATCGCAAAGTATTGATAGAAATCCTTGCAATATGTAACAAAAAGGGTTATATGATGGTACAATGCATGCCACAACAACGCATGCCTGAACCACGCTGTCTCAACCATGACCGCGTCTTTACCATGCATGCCTTTACCATGCATGCCTTTGCCACACAATTTGTGGTAAAGACATGATTAGTAAAGGGACATGTGTGGTAGAGATCACACCCCTGTCCCAGCCCTGAAAACTGTCCCTGTTCCCCTGCCTTGCCCTGAGCACAAAAAATTTACCCCAGCCCTAAAAGCTACCCCAACCCCAGCCCCTCCTGCCCTGAGCCCTAAAAGCAGTCCCCTACACCTGTAAACTACCCCACCCAGCTCCCCCACCCTGAGGCCTAAAACTGCCCCAGGACTGAATAATGTCCCTTTTCCCCTGCCCTACCCTGAACCCTAAAAACTGTCCCAAAACCCTAAAAACTACACCAACCCCAGCCCTACGCCTTGAGCCCTAAAAACTGACCTCAACCCTGGTAGACTACCCTGACCCTGAACCAGCCCCCCGTCCTGAGGTCTAAAAACTGCCTCCTACCCCTATAAACAAACCCCGACCCCCCCAGCCCTAAAAACTACCCCACCCTGAAAAACTACCCCCCACCCCCCAAAACCTGGCCCCAGCCCCACTTACCTGACCGCATCCTCTCCCGGTCCTTCCTCTTCCTGCCCACCCATTCCAGCATCTAGACCACGCACTGCCTTAACCACACATATGCTAGGTTAAAGCATATGCGTGGTTTAAGGCAAGCATGGTTTGGCTTGTGGGAAAATGGCACAGTGGCTCAGCCCACGTTGTTAATGCTGTTTCCCAACAAAAAGGTGGCACCTTTGTACTGCTCTCTTACCCTGCAGCTTCCTAGAACTTGATGTGTATGCTTTGTGTTTAGCATTGATAATTGAGACTCACAAAGTAATTTGGTGCATTGCATTTTCTTTGTCCCTTGCAAAGTTGGCCATTGTGCAGATTTTGAGAGGGAAGCAAACCTTTCATAACATCCTTCTAATATTCTTACATGATGGTAATGCAAAGGTTTTGTTAATGTCTTTCTTGTTCTTCACTCACTTGAGGTTTCAGTTTGCATGGATCTCTGGGTATCGAGGGTTGCTGCGTATATTATGTGGAAGGTTGTTCTTAAGATTAAGCCTGGGCGGAGTTCGCTGAGTTCCGCTACGTGGAACTCTGCGAAGTGCAAAAAAACCCCAGCCAAGCTACGCGCAGCGTCGCAAGCAGCGGAGTGTGCTAGATAAACGCCGTTCACGGTAATTTTCAGTGCCAGGTGCTTGTCCGCACTGTGCAAACATCGCAAACGGCACCATGCACAGCACAAGCGGGCGCTGCTTCCTTTCTGCCACTTGAGTAGATTTTTACTCGAGCGGCAGCTTTCTCAACACGAACGGACAGTTTCTCAACGTGAGCGATCGCGAGCATACGTGACCACTCGCAATGAGAAATCTGACCGGCCGTGTTGAGAAATCTCGCCAGGAGGTTGATTTTCCACGCTCGTGCCCGCCAACTTGATGTTGACGATCGCAAACGAGGAAAAATCTCACGGGAGGTGGCTTTTCCTCACTTGCGCTCGCCAACTTGATGTTGACAAAAGCGAGCAAGGAAAAAACTCTGCGAGCTAAGCGGAGCAGAGTTTTTCAGAACTCCACGAGTTCCACGTAACGCAGAGTGCGGAAAACTCCGCAAACTCCGTGAGCATACCGGAGTTCACCGCCCAGAGTTACTTAAGATATACATAAATTTGCAGACGTGCTTCTGAATCATGATGCATGACTATCTAGTGTCTGTAATTTGGTGTCTATAAACTGTGCTATGCTATAGTGATATCCATGGTTTCATGACAAAGCATTTCAATTGAGTAGAAACGTAAAGAAGGATCATCTGGAGGTCTAATTATGATATGTTGATTTCCTGAATGCAGATAGAACATCTTTGTGCTTTATTAATAGTTGCTCTAATTGTAGCTGATCTCGCACAATATTCTTCAGTTCTGGGGTGATGTACGGCTTAAACACTTCTTGTTTGTTAATTTGCAAATTGGTCTAGAGGATAAAAGGGATAATTAAATTATGACCAAGAAAGTGCTATTTTTATGTATCATAGGGCAGTTAATGGGTAGAATTCTGCTTTCTGAGATCAAGACTTCTGAATTGAAATGCGCTGCATTCTTTCTTCAGATTGTCATAACATGACTAGCTGCAAAACTGAATGAATGAGATTTCTTTTTTTTTAACAACTCTTTTTATTGAAATCAGGGAATGACAATTAAGAAAAGTAGCATACATTAGTAATACCAACAAAGTCATGAAACAGGGGAGACATTAGACTCGTTAAAGACTGAACAGTATAGAATAATCACAGTTCCAGCGTGATCAGACCCCACGTGACAGCATCGTCTCTCGCCGGCGGGGGCATGCATATCCCTCCCCTATAATTATTCAATTTTTCCCAGATCTGCGTCCACTTGGTGGGGCACCCCCTAGCTTCATATATGGTCTTTTCTGTGACCATGCACCAATCCATGTCTTTGCCCCAATCAACTAGGCGTGGCGGGTCCCCCGCCCTTCACAATCGCACAATATTCCGCTTAGCCACCATCAGTCCCAAAGTTACCCAAATACGCTCCTTGGAATTCAGGTCTGTCGGGCCCCATATGTTCAGGATGGCCAGCTTAATATTACAGTCAATCTTCTGCCCCAATACATCGTCCATGCATCCCACTACTGCCGCCCAGTATCGCTGGACGGACGTACACTCCCAGAGAGTATGGATAAAGGTGCCTTCTTGCCCAGAGTGCCTAGGGCAGCCACCCTCTGTACAATAGCCCATCCGAACCAGCAGCAGCCCAGACAAGTAGGATCTATGCAGGAGCTTTAGCTGTACCAATCGAAGCCTAGAAGAAATGGCCACCTCTCGAGGAGAGGCCGTCGCCGCGAGCCATTCTTCCTCGTCAAGCCCCGCTACGTCATGGTCCCATTTTACCCTCAGCCGGACTAACGGATCTGCAATGTTGTTAATTATTTTTTTATAGACAAGTGATATGGCCTTTTCCGGCAGGTCTCCATCTAGGACTCTATCCTCAAGAGGGGAGGATTCAGGAATGGACTCTCCTCTGGGCAGTACAGCGAGCAGAGCGTGTCTAATTTGCAAATATCTAAAATATTCAGTTCTCGCCAGTTCATATTCTGTCTGCAGCTGGGTGAAGGGAATTATGTCGCCCGCCTTCCACAAGTCCCCCACTCTTGATATACTGATTAGGTCCCAACGATCAAAGCCCTTCGAGTGGATCAGCCTGCCCAGTTGCTCACTGTGCCAGCGTGGTGTGGCCTGCGTGATCCTATCCTCCCATCCCAGACTTTTCGTGACTGCCTTCCACACCTGTACCGCATGTCTAGTCGGTCCAGTCAAGGCTGGCCCAACTGAACGCGAGTATATTGCCCCTTCAAAGTTTCCTCCCGGTAGGAGCCACCTGTCAATCTGGAAAGCAGGGTCACCCTGTGGTCTGTACATGCACTGGTTAATTGCTGCGAGGTGGGACGCCCAGTAATATTTCTTAATGTCTGGTAGGCCAATTCCCCCATCAAACCACCTCAGTGTGAGCTTGTGAGTAGCAATCCGGGTGGTTTTCCTCCCAAAGCAGGTCCCGTAGAGTGCTGTCAAGTTCCGTAAAATATGTGGAATCTACATGATGTGGAGTATTCTGCAAGATGTACAAAAATCTAGGAAGGGACATTATTTTGAATAGGGCTGCATGCCCCAGGAGAGACAGGGGGAGCGATTTCCAGTGGCGGACGTCGCTCTTAAGACCCAGTAGGGGCGGTGAAGGTTGCGCTCGTAAAACCGGGACGGGTCCTTAGAGACCCAGATCCCCAAGTATTTAAAGCCATCTATTGCTTCCATTATCTGGAATCCCCGGGGAAGCGAAGGCATCACCCCATGTAGGACATAGAGCACTGAGTTGGTCCAATTTATTTTGTAGCCTGCGAATCTGCCAAACACCAGGAAAATGTTCAGTACTCTGTTAAGGGAGGCTGCCGGAGATGCCATATATAGTAAAATATCATCCTCGTATAGCAAAATGCGGTCCTCCCACCCTGTGGTCCACCTGAGGCCCCTGATGAGGGGGTCCCTGCGGACCCACATCGCCAGTGCCTCAAGGGTCAGGGCAAAAAGGAGCGGGGACAGGGGGCAGCACTCCCTGGTACCCCTGCTAAGTGTGAAGGTGCAAGATTTTCTATTGTTAACAACTATTTGGGCCAGCGGTTGCTAATAGAGAAGTCGAACCCATCCAATATATTCCTGGCCCAGACCTAGTTTCTGGAGCACTGCGAACATATAGGGCCACTCAATGGTATTGAATACAGCGGCCGCGTCGAGGGACACCACCACTGCGTCCTCCCTAATTGTTGCGACTCGGCCCAACACACCATGGAGTCTGCGCAGATTGAGGGAGGTGTTCCTGGCCGGCATAAATCCCGACTGATCTGGGTGAACTAAGCGTGTGATGACCCTCAGCAAGCGAGAGGCAAGGACCTTCGCCAAGACTTTGGCTTCGCTGTTTAGCAATGATATTGGCCTGTAGGAGGAGCACCTATTGTTCGGTTTACCCACCTTGTGGATGACCACAATAGTTGCCAGTCTCTGGTCGGAGGGCAGGAGTCCCGCTGCCTTACTCGCTAGAAACATTGCAGTAAGGTGAGGAGCGATCTCGCGTGAAGTGAGTTTAACAATTCTATAGGTAAGCCAGTAGGGCCCGATGCTTTGCCACTACGCAAGTCATGAATGGCCTTTTCGACCTCAGTGCTAGTGAGTTCTTGGTCGAGATCAGAACGTTCGTCCTCGGTCAGCACCGGGAGCGAAATAACTTTCAGGAAGGAGGATGCTTCCTCTTCCGTGTGTGGAGATTGGGACGTGTAAAGGGCCTGGTAGTACTGGCCAAAGGCGTCGGCCACATCCTGCGGGGCAGTGAGTCGGGTCCCGGATTCCGTATCTATCTCCACCACCATGCTGTGGGCTTGGTCCCTGCGATCCAGCCACGCCAGCAATTTGCCAGCCTTGTCGCCAACCTCGTAAATTCGGCTAAGCGTGGCTCTATGCTGTGACTTAGCCAAGTCGGTATATTCCTTAATCTTAATGCGCAAGGACTGCTGTACTCGTCCGAGTGCTGCGTCCGAAGTCTCTCCTCTAACTGCAATATTTCGCCTTCCAGGCGGGTCATGCATGCACTCTTCTCCTTCCGTATACCCGTGATTTGAGCCAGGGCCACCCCCGAATAATGGCCTTATAAGCCTCCCACAACATCACAGGCGATTTTACTGATCCCACGTTTTCTTGAAAGTAAAGAACAGAGTCACCCTTAATCTTGTCACTGATCTGGGGAACCTTGAGATACCAAGGGTTAATCGGGGCCGTCCTGCCCATAGTGGGCTCTCCCACCTCCAGTTGGCACAAGATAGGTTAGTGGTCAGAAATCCCCCTGGCCAAGTGGTGCATCTCTTTAATGCTGTCCATTTGGTGCGCTAACATCAGGATATAGTCAATCCGGGACATACTACGGTGTGCCCCTGAATAAAAAGTGTACTGCTGCTCAACAGGATGTAAACTCCTCCAAACATCCACCAGGCCGAGTGCCCCCAGAAAACTGTGGATCTGCATCCGGGAGGTGGGCAGGACCCTCCGGGGCCAGCGGTCAAGGGAATCAGAGACAATGGAATTAAAATCACCCCCGATCAACAATCTGCCCTCCGGCAACCCTAAAAGGAGACTCCCAAGGTCCGCAAATGTCTGGACCTGCAAGCCAGGCGGCACATAGATGGAGATGAGGTTAATGCTGCGCCCCACCCAGGTCCCAGAAATCGCTATAAATCTGCCCAGGCTATCCGTCCGGGTATGTTCGATTGTCATGGTGAACGATTTTCGCAACATTATACCCACTCTTCTGGAACCGGACCCAAATGCGGAATGCGCCTCCAATTTAAATCCCCATCTCGACATGGCCTTACAGGCATTACCGAGTAAATGCGTTTCCTGTAACAGAATTACATCGGGGGAGTGTCGCTTTAAAAATTGGAGCACTACGCCCCTCTTAATCTTACCCCCCAGGCTGTTCACATTCCAGGACAGCAATTTGAGCCCTGGTCTAAGTGTGGTACCAGTCATTGTCTGGGGTGTGAATGTACAGTCGCGAGGGAGACCCCCCATCAGTGCCCCCAGAACACCCTATGCCCGTTATCCGACCCTCCCCGGTATACAGTAATGCCACTATGGTAAGCATACAAGTTGCCATGTCACTCAACGTGTCTGGTATGTCATCCCTATCTATAAAGGAACTAAACAGAAATAAACTTCCCCTCCCCTTCTCCCGGCACAATGATGAGAACTCTTAGTAACCATATAGTTGTGATTCGTGACGGAGAGCCTATGTGCACGGGATCCCACTCCCCCAACATAGAGATCTCAACCCCCCTCCCTGCCTCCCTACATGGCAGAATCGGAACCTCCCACCACCCCAAACTTGCAGAGTGCCTATCGCCCACCCCTAAAACTTGAGGTGCGTGTGGCAACCGGGCACCCGCTCCAGACAATAAAGGCAAACGGTGAATCAGCAAAACAAAATACCCCCAGTCACTGTGTTATAAGACAGATGGCAGTCTCTCCAACGTGGAACATTCACTAGGATGCGGCCAGGGTGCGGGTCTGCCAACCAACATGACCCAACCACTGCCCAGTCCGATAGACAAAATAAATTCGGGGCCATCACTTGCACAACAGTACATACCGACCAGTACTTAGTCGCCTCCCGCTGATTCTTCATGTCCGCCCGACTGGGAGCTTCTGTCCGGATCACTATGGGCCTTCTCTCGACCATTCCACTGCATTCGATTACCTTTGCGCCCCGCCGGGCAACAGCCATCAAACCAGTCCCATGCTTCTTCGGGGGTGGCGAAAAACCAAGCCTTTCCCTCCGACTCCACCCTCAATTTGGCTGGAAAAAGCATGGCATAGTTGACGTTTTTGTCACGTAGCGCCCGTTTTACTTCTAAGAAACTGCACCGTTGCACCCTGAGGGTGAAATCCGGGAAGAAAGTCACTTTGCTGTTTTGGTATTCGAGTGGGGGCGCTACACGAGCTGCCTGCAGGATAATGTCTCTAATATCAGTATAGTTGAAAATTCTGGCAACTATAGGTCTTGGGGGGGCTACAGGTTTAGGTCTGCCCCCGGGCACCCTGTGCGCTCTTTCGACTGAGAAAAAGTTGGACAGTCTCGTTGGTTTTAGATAGGTAGTGATTAGGTCCTCCACAAACAGGTCTGCTGACGACTCTTCTGCTTTCTCCGGAATCCCCAATATGCGGACATTGTTGCGCCTGGAGCGCCCCTCATACTCGTCCAGTTGCGCCTCCAGTCTCACAGTCAGGGTCTGGAGATCGTCCACCCTCCGCTGCAGGGGGGTAGTATCGGTGACCAAGGAGCATGCAGTAGATTCCACGTCCTTTAGTCTATTGTTCATGGATCGCATATCAGCTCTGATGAGCGAGACTTCTGAAGACACGGAGTCAATCCTTGACTCCAACGATGTCCGGACCGTCGTTATGGCTGTGAGGATATCCTGTAGCGTCGGTTCTTTTGCCCCCTCCTCTGTCTGCTGCTTCTCCGACGGGGCCTCACCACCCTTATTGGCTGGGCCAGGGCCCTTGTCCCAGGCGAATTTGTCCAATTTGGCCTGCGCTGCGGCCTTAGAGTTGCGGCCTCCTGCCATGTTCAGAATTCACCAGGCTAAGTGTGAGCAGTGGGAAAGGGTAGAAAGGCAGGTCCGGCCTGGCACGCAGTACAGCACTGCTGGCCAGAGCCCACTCTGTAGGGCTGTATGTGGGTTAGGTGAGTCTTTTATGGTTGTGCCAGTGACAAAACCAAAGGAACCGTGCAAAGGATGTGTGGGGTCAAGTCTTTCAGCGGGGGAAACTGTCTCGCCGTCCCCCTCGCGCTTTCCATCTGTGGGATGCGGCAACCAAGTGGCGCTACCCACCGCACTTCGCCGCTCGCTGAATCAGCGAGCTGATCTGCCCCCACCACGCCAACTGGACAACGCTGACCACTACTGGCAATTGTGGCCGGCCAGGAATGGCTAGGAAATCAAACAGAAGAGAATCCACACTGCGTGTGCTGCCACAGCGCTCCCTCAACCAGACCTCGACGGTGAAGGAGAACCTCCGATACACCGCAGCGCGGCGCTACGATATGTGCCGGGCTGCTGGGAAGGGCCAGGATCGCTAAGGCCACCTCTCTCACTGCACCAGGATGGCCTCCACTGCAGCCCCAATGCGTGCCTCACATCCACTGTGGCGGGAGCACCCGGGGGCACAAGCTACTCCCCAAAGCAATGTTCACGGTCCCAGGGGAGAAAACTGGGCCCAGTGCTGGAAATGCGTGCCCCGTTCCCACCGTCCGACAAGGCTCAGCAGGTACGGCCTCGTTCCTCACCTCCGGTATTTGAAGTCAATCAGCCTCTGGGCCACCCGCTATCTTCAGACCCCCTCCGGCGATGTTACGGCTCCTTCAGGGTCCTCTAGGAGCCTGCAGATGGCCCACTCCCGCTCCTCAGCTCGTGGGGCGGGTGCATGCTCAGCAATACACGCAGGAGTTCTTCGCAGGGGAGAAGAGACACGAATGGCGGCCGTGGCCCGCGGGCCCCTCCTCCACTGCCGGGGCCCCCACCCCGGGTCGACCACGTCTTTGAATCAATCTCTGCGACGGCTGGATGGAATCGGCCGTGCTGCGGCTCAAACAACTCGCGCTGGATTCCGGTGCAAGAAAATGTCACTCGTGCCTCTGCACCTCTGGATTTTCATTCGGATTTTTGCCGGAAACGGGTGCGCTCGGACAGAGCCGCCTCAGAGAGTGGCCATGTTGATCGGCGGTTGGCCACGCCCCCCCATGAATGAGAATTGAATGGGTCTTACTGGGACTACTGTGCTATCTTTTGAATTTCAAAAAACTTTAGTGCCTGTGCTTTGAATAAAGTCGCATAATTGGGACCACTTTTATGCTTCCTGATTACTAACACTACCGCAATTGGCAGCCAAAGGCCATATGCAGCAGGGTTAGAGCCAAGCCCTGCAGGCAGCAGCCTGCCACGCACAGTGGGAGGTTGGAAGCCCACAGTGAAGTTGGCCGCAGGGTCCAGCTAGAGGTCAGGCCTTGTGGCATAACCACCACTGCGCATGGCCTTCGGTCTTGTGGTTTATAAATGTCACCAGAATCCCTCGATGACAGCATTTTACACAGTTATCTGTCATGTATGTATATTTTCTCTCTCTCACTCTCTCTCTCACTCTCTCCCTCTCTCTCTATCTCTCTCTCTCGCTCTCCCTCTCTCTCTATATAAATATATATATGGGTGTATATATATGTGTGTATATATATATATATATTCACTGAAAAAACAATAGGTTTCAGACACGTTATAATTAGAAATTAGCATTTAAAAACCTTTGAAACTCACTGAAAAACCATAGGTTTTAGGGAAAGTTATAGTTAGTTGGACATTGCACTCATACAAAACCCGTGAAATTCCCCGTTATAGTTAGTTCAGCTAACTATAACTCGCGCCCACAATGCACTGCTGATGACGTCACATATTACATCACTCATGACATGGTCAGTGACATCACTGATGACATCACTGATGACATCTCAAATGACATCACTGATGACATCATCCATGTGAGAATTTAATGCATCTTCTCACACCCTAATATAACTTTTGATACACCCACTCTAAATTACAGACTGCCATTCTCGAAACCATACACACTCCAATACCAATAACTAAATACCCACTCACTGATTCTTAGGTCTACACACACACATCTACTCACTCACCCGTACAGTCACTCATAATTACAGTCACTCAGTACAGGACTATCATATGCACTCATACACCTATATAAACACTCACACACCGCCACTCATCCATAGAGGTACTCATACACCTAGTCAGTCATGCAAATAATTAATCACACTCCCATTTACTCACCTATACAGTTATACACACCAGCTCACTTACTCATACAAATACTAGCACATTCTTACGCTGCTATGCAATCACTGATGCAAGTACACACTCATCCATATAGCCACTCTCACAATCACACACTCTCACTTATAGCCATTTATATACTCCAACACACATATATACTGCCTTTCACATATGTAGTTACTCGCACATGTACCACTGAGATATACATTCACTCACTAACACACCCATACACACACTCACCCACCCATACAGTCCATCACAGATGCACTCTTCAAATCATGCACCCAGTGAATCACCCACTCACACATCTATGTACAGAGTCACACACACCCCACCCACACAAACACTTAGCCACCCATACAGATACTCAGAGAACCAATCAATAACCCATATAAACACTCATGTAGCTATTCGCAAATCCATGCATCCACTTACACACCAACAGACAGACGGATACAGACATTCACACAGTTTAGTCAGTAACCCATGCATTCAGTAAGATACGTTTAATCACTCACTGGTAGAGTCAGTCACGCACCTACTCAATCATCCATTGAGACACTTATACACCCACTCATTCTTCAATACACCTTTGCCTATATATATTAAACATATTTAAACTTTACAGAAACACACAGTCACTGCATGATGTCATCAGTGATGTCATCAGTGATGTCACTGACCATGTCATGAGTGATGTAATATGTGACGTCATCAGCAGTGCATTGCGGGGGCGCGAGTTATAGTTAGCTGAACTAACTATAACGGGGGAATTTCACGGGTTTTGTACGAGTGCAATGTCCAACTAACTATAACTTTCCCTAAAACCTATGGATTTTTCAGTGAATTTCAAAGGTTTTTTAAATGCTAATTTCTAACTATAACGTGTCTGAAACCTATGGTTTTTTCAGTGAATTTCAAAGGTTTTTTAAATGCTAATTTCTAACTATAACTGTCCCTAAAACCTATGGTTTTTTCAGTGAATTTCAAAGGTTTTTTAAATGCTAATTCCTAACTATAACATATCTGAAACCTATGGTTTTTTTCAGTGAATTTCAAAGGTTTTGTAAATGACAATTTTTAAATGTATTAATTGTTATATTTATTTTTTTGATACTGATTTACTACATTTTTTTAAACTATTTATTTTTAGATATATTATTTTTTAAATTACATTGTAATTACATTATACATTACATTACAAAATATACTTTCTCAGAATGAATTACTTTAGTTTAAATACTTTGCAAATAGGCAATAGACTTTTAAGTACAGTAGTTACAGTTGTTGCAATGGGCAACACAATTTCAAACAATGCAACATTGAGCTCAATGTGAATTTCTAGTTAAATGCAATTAGTTACTTTATGGATTACTTTTCTAACCACAGGACTGGATCCTAGATTCAGTCATGGGACATCTCCTGTAAACAGTTGAGTAAAAGCGTTTTGGTTACAGTAGTGATTTTTAAGGAATATTATTGTATTTTTAAAAGTTGACACTTCGAAACTTTTTCACATAGAATCACCAATGTTATCCTATGGGAGGAAATTCACTTAGCATGTTAGTAGTGTTATCGTTACTTTTTCTTACTCAGTGGTGGATCCTGGATCCAGCACTGGTGCATCTCCTGTAAACAGTTGAAAGAATGCGTTTAAGTCATACAGGCGATTTTTAAGGAATATTTGTAGTTTGTGAAAATCGACACTTTGACAATGGATTCCTATGGAAGGAAATACAAGTTACTGGTAAGTACGGTTAGAATTACTTTTCAGGATCTGTACTGGGCTCAAAGATGCAGCACTGAGGTCTCTCCTGATAACAGGTGAGTAAATCGGAATTTGTAGTTCGGCTGATTTTAGAGGAATATTTGCACAGTGGTGAAGGGAGGGGGCGGGGCTTCAGGTGACATGTCTGCAAACAGGCCCCGTGGCGCGTTTTAAGATGGGGAATTAAATCCTCCTCAATCCCGAGGGTCCCTAGGGGCCAACTAGCCCACCAGGAACCTCCAGTATGCGCCAGGGGGCTGCGTTGCAGAGAGGTGTAAAGAGGCCACGCCCCTTTTTACAACACTCTGCAATGCAGCTCCGTGGCGCTTACTGGAGGTACCTGGTGGGCTAGCTGGCCCCAGGGACCCTCAGAATTGAAGAGGATTTAATTCCCCATCTTAAACTGCACCACGGGCCCGTTTGCACACATGTCACCTGAAGTCCCGCCCCCTCCCTTCACCACTGTGCAAACGCGCCCTGTGGTGCATTTTAGGTTGGGGGATTAAGTCCCTTGAATCCTGAGGGTCCCTGGAGTCCAACTAGCCCACCATGTACCTCTAAAGCGCCACAGAGCTGCGTTGCAGAGAGGTGTAAAAGGGCGTGGCCTCTGTACACCTCTCTCTGCAACGCAGCCCCTGGCGCATTCTGGAGGTTCCTGGTGGGCTAGTTGGCCTCAGGGACCCCCAGTATTCAAGGGGAATTCGTTCCCATCTGCAAACGCACCAGGGGGCGCGTTTGCAGACTGCTGCAGGTTGGGGGCGGGGCCTCCGGCACGAAACCGGTCTTTTTTATTTATTTTTTGTATGGGAGGGGGGCTGCATGGCCCCCCTTCCCTTGGCCTCTTTTGGCCCCGAAAACCCCATCCCCCGGGGTATGAGGATTTTCATTTTTTTAATTAAAATAAAACGGGAAGAGGGCCGCGTGGCCCCCTTCCCTGGGCTTATATTGGCCCCGTGGGACCCCATCCCCCGGGCATGCCCTCTTTTTATAAAAATTTAAATATTTGGAGGAGGGCTGCGTGGCCCCCCTCCTCAGGCCATTTAAGGCCCCGGGGACCCCATCCCCCGGGGCCGGCTTTTCCGTGTTTTTTTTTTTTTATTAATTTTTTTATTTTTGGGGAGGGGGGCTGCGTGGCCCCCCTCCCAGGCCACTAATAGCCCCAGGGACCCCATCCTTGGGGCCTGGCCACTCGTTGGGGACCGTGGGGGGGTCCCCAATCCCCGCACGGTCCCGCCGGCTCCCCGCATCCTGCAGGAGCCGGCATTGCTTTTCCATAAGGGGAGCTGCTGACATGCAGCTCCCCTTATGGAAAAGCAATCTGCTTTGCTTCATTGGAAGCGAGAGCAGGTTTTCCCTGCTCTCGCTTCAAAGCAAAGCAAGTTTGCAATCACAGGACGGGAGTCGCGAGGCTCCCGTCCTGTGATTGCAAACAGCAGTGTCCCGGGGTAGGCACCCCAGGACACTGCAGGAGCCGGCCCTGGGGGTGGCGGTCCCCAGGGCCACCACAGGCTCCAGGAGGGGGGCCACGCGGCCCCTCCTTCAATTGCACAGCCCCGGGAGGTGGTGGTCCCTGGGGCTTCGGGGTCCGAAACGGACCCCCACATTTCTTTTCTAAGTGCCCCGGGGAGGTGGCAGTCCCCAGGGCGTGTGGGGGGGGCTGGAGCCCCCCCCACACAGGTTATTAAAAATAAAAAAAAGAAGCCCCGTGGGGTGGCGGTCCCCGGGGCTGCGGGAGGGCGGAGAGCCCTCCCACACCATTTTTTATTTAAAGCCCCGGGGGGTGGCAGTCCCTGGGGCTTGGGGGGCCTTAGAGGCCCCCCCCACAAAGTATAAACCCACCCCCCGCATGCCCCCGGGACTTGGGCCACCCGGGGGCAAAACAGCATCAAAGCGCGGCAGACCGCGCATCGATTTTTTTTTTTATCGGCGGGATCCGCGCACCCTAAGTGCATCCCGCCGATTTTTTTTTAAAAAAAAAATGCTTTTTTCTGCCCACGGGGTCCTTGTGGGACCCCCTGAGCAGAGCTAGGGGGTCAGGGTGTTTCTACCCTGCCCCCTTTGTGCGTTTTGCGCACTTGTTTCTTTTTTTTATCTCGGCGGGATCCGCGCACCCTAAGCGCATCCCGCTGATTTAAAAAAACAAAATGCTTTTTCTGCCCAGGGGGTCCTTGTGGGACCCCTGAGCAGACCTAGGGGTCAGGGTGTTTCTACCCTGCCACCTTTTGTGCTTTGCGCACTTGTTTCTGTCCCTCGGTTCTACCGAGGGACAAATGGCTGCCAACACTTCCTGATTTGGAGTGTTGACAGCCACTTGACAGCCAATTAGCATGCAGCTCGTGGATCGGGAGGGTACGCGGACCCTACTCGGCCATAGATATATATGTGACTTTACTTTTGATTTTCTCAGGAACTACTGAACGGATTTACACCATTTAAGCAAAAGGCACGACACTGAACCAAGGGCTACTTCTTTGCCAAATTTGGTGTAATTCCGTTCAGCAGTTCGGGCTGTAGCTGCGACTAAAGGTTCCTATGGAAAAATGAATGGGGAAAACGTGTTTTGGGACCCCCCTTTTTTCTCGGCCCCCGCTTGACAAATCACCCCGAGACTTTCAGGATAGGAGTGGACCGGAGCGCCCCAACAAGTTGGAAACTTTCGCGAAGATTCGTCAACCGGCGCCGAAGTTATTTCAAATAGAATGTTGCGGATTTCCTATGGAAAATAGGTCCTAACTATAACTATCCACTGGCGACCGCCAGTAGATAATATATATATATATATATATATATTCACCGGAAAAATCAAAGGTTACTGGGACATTATAGTTAGCCTCAGATTTCACTCGAACAAAACCAGTGATAATCAGCAGTTATAGTTACCGGAGCTAACTATAACTTACACCCCCACAATGCACTGCTTATGGCCTCACATACTGCATCCTCCTTACTTGGTCAGTGATATCACTGATGGCATCACTCATGATGTCATTCAGTGATTGTAAGTGTTTTCTAAACATTTATGAGTGTTAAAACAAATACTAAGCTACTACAAAAGTTAAATGTACTACTTCTAACATATATTATGTGAGTGACTGTGTGACTGTGTGTATCCATGTGTAAGTAGGTGTCTGAGTGGCTGTATGGGTGTGTGAGTGACTGTATGGGTGTATAAGTGGGTGTGTGAGCAGCTGTGTCAGTGAGTGCGTGGCTGTATTGGTGAGTGACTGGGTATGTCAGTGGCTGTATGGGTGAATGAGCAGCTTTATGAGTGGCTGTATGGGTGGGTGAATGGATGCATAAGTGACTGTATGAGTGAGTGAGTGAGTAGGTGTCTGAATGGCTGTATGAGTGAGTGACTGGGTGTGTAAGTGGCGGTATGGGTGAGTGACTGTTTGAGTGGTTGTTTGGTTAAGTGAGCTGGTGTGTGAGTGGCTGTAATGGAGAGTGAGTGTCTGTGTGAGTAGCTGTATGGGTGATTGAGTGGTGTGGGAGTGCTTGTATGGATGTGTGAATGGGTAAGTAGGTGGTTGTGTCGTTGTAGCAGTGAGTGTGTGAGTGTTTGTATAGGTGACTGAGTGACTGTGTTGAGAGGCTGTATGGGTGAATGAGTGGGTGTGTTAGTGGCAGTATATGTAAATAAGTGGGGGTGTGAGTAGCTGTATGGCTGAGTGTGTAGCTGTATGAGTGGCTGTATGGGTGAATGACTGGTTGTATGAGTAGATGTATGGGTGAGTGAATGGTTGTGTGAGTGGCTGCATGAGTGAGTGAGTGTGTGTGTAAGTGGCTCTATGGATGAGTGAGTGGTTGTGTGAGTACTTGTATGGGTCTGTGAATGGGTGAGTGGGTGTGTGTGTGAGTGGGTGTATGAGAGATTGTATAGTGGTGTGAGTGGGTGTGTGAGTGGTTCTGTGGATCAGTCAATCAATCAGGATTTGTAAAGCGAAACTGCTTCACCCGTCAGGGTCTTGAGGCGCTGTGGGATCATGCTGCTGGATCATTCTGCCTGTACCTACTGGTTGAACATCCAGGTCTTGAGATCCTTCCTGAACTACTGGAGCTGTGGTTAGACTCTGAGCTGCAGGGGGAGGGTGTTCCAAGTCTTAGTGGGAGAAGGAGCAGCCTCCGCTGTTTGCCCGGTGGATATGTTGGGTGGCTGCTTGGGAGATGATGATGTCATGAGTGATGCATCAGTAATGTCATTTGAGATGTCATAAGTGATGTCACTGACCATGTCATGAGTGATGTAATATGTAAGGTCATAAGCAGTGCATTGCAGGGCATAAGTTATATTTAGCTCAGGTAACTATAACTCCAGAATTTCACTGGTTTTGTGCAAGTGAAATCTGAGCCTAAATATAACATCCCTGTAAACTTTGTTTTTTCAGTGAATTTCTAAGGTTTGTTTTAAATCTATTTCCTAACTATAACGTCCCTGAAACTTTTGCCTCTATGGGTGTGTGAGTGGGTGTTTGAGTAGGTCTGTAAGTGGCTGCATAAGTGTCTCACTGGGTGTGTGAGTTGGTGCATGAGTGTCTGAGTGGGTACATGAGTGCCTGAGTGGGTCTGTGAGTGGGTGTGAGAGTGTCTGAGTAGGTTTGTGAGTGCCTCCATGAGTGTGTAAGTCAGTTTGTGAGTGAGTACATGAGTGTCTGAGTGGGTCTGTGAGTGGTTGCATGAGTCTCTGAGTGGTTCTGTGAGTCAGTGTGAGAGAACATGAGTGGTTCTGTAAGTGGGTACAAGAGTGTCTAAATGGGTCTGTGAGTGGCTGTACATATCTGAGTGGGTCTGTGAGTTGGTGCATGAGTGTTTGAATTGGTCTGTGAGTGGTTGTGCGAGTGTTTGAGTTGTTCTGTGAGTGGGTGCATGACTACCAGAGTGGGTTTGTGAGTGGGTGTGAGAGTGTCTGAGTGCTCCTGCCCTGCCATAGCAAACACTGCTTTGCATCTTGGAAGCGAGAGCAGGAAACCTGCTCTCGCTTCCAAGAAGCAAAGCAGAATTGCTTTTGGGCAAGGGGAGCTGCTTGTTAGCAGCTCCCCTTGCCCAAAAGCAATGCCAGCTCCTGCAGGAGGTGGTGAGTCGGCAGGGACTGTGGGGGCATTGGGGCTCCCCTGCAGTCCCCAATTTGAGGGCCGGCCCCGGGGATGGGGTCCCCGGGGCCATAATTGGCCTCAGGAGGGGGGCCATGTGGCCCCCCTCCCCAAAAATAACCAGGCTGGCCAGGCCCGGGTGATTGCGTCCTCAGGACACAAGTGGACTTCATCCCCCGAGCAGTAGTGCACCAGGAGGCACGTTTGCAGAGTGGTGTAAAAAGGGGGCATGGCCTCGGACCACTCTCAGCAATCCAGATGTGTGGGGCTTACTGGAGGTACCTGGTGGGCTAGTTGGCCCCCAGGGACCCTCAGGAGGCAAGGGGACTTCATCCCCCAACCAAGAGCGTGCCAGGAGGTGGACAAAGGGGGTGTGGCCTGTGTCTACCTATCAGCAATCCCACTATCTGGGGAATACTGGTGGTATCAGGTAGGCTAGTTGGCCCCTAAGGACCCCCAGCTGTGACATGGACTTTAATCCCCATCCAAGAGCGCGCCAGGGAGCGTGTTTGCAGAGAGGTGGGGAAAGAGGGGGGCCTGCTATGAGAACTTAGCAATGCTGCTGTGTGGGAATTACTGGAGGTAATAGGAGGGGTAGTTGTCCCCCAAGGTTGTCCTTGGGGGCCAACTACCCCTCCTTTTACCTCCACTAAGTCCAACACAGTGGGATTCCTAAGAGGTCTTTGGAGGCCACACCTCCCCATTCTCCACCACTCGGCAAACGTGCCTCCTGGCACAGTACTGGTTGGGGGATGAAGTCCACTTTACTCCTGTGGGACTTTGGGGGCCAAGAAGCCCTCCTGGTACCTCCTGTAACTCCTACGCAGCAGAATTCCTGAGCACTGGTTGGAGGCCCAGCCCCCTTTCTCCACCACTCTGCAAGCGTGACTACCAGTTAAAGAAGCATTTGTCATTTAATAGGTCTCACATTTGCAAGAGTTAGAGCTATTGGCGTTGTAAATGTAAAAGTTTTTTACTAATGTTTTTGGGAGTGGAGTGGATGTACGTTGTGTGTAGTGGAATTATGTGGTATGTTGTGCAGTGAAATTATGTGGATAGAAAGTATGTGGTATTTAGTGTGTAGGAATTATGTAGAGTGGGATTATGTGTTATGGAGAGCAATTATGTGGTATGGTAGTCTGTGTTGTGGAGTGGTAACCTCAGGTTTAGTCTTCCTCGTTTCCATAGAAGCTAAACTATGAACTCAATGAGACAAAAAAAAGAAGGAATCACTGAGGAGCACTTCTGGACTTAGTCAGAGGTATGAGCAGGGCCACTGGAATTATGCGACTGTTTGCACCTACTTTTGCACAGTTATACATTTTCCGTATTAGCCACATAATCCATCATCTGCTGCATAATCTGCAGATTTTAACAAAAAAAGCCTTGTTTCTAGCTCAAACGGCTCACACGTTACCAAAAATGCAGCGACAAGTGTTACAGCGTGGTGGAAGGTCCTTTGTAAACCTAGAATGGTCACCTGTTACTTATTGCTAAATGTGGGTGTTAAATTGGTACTAATGGTGTGCAAGCCACTCTTGCTTCTTTCTGTGCCTCTCTTGCCTCTTTCTGCATTTCTGTTGCTTCTTTCTGCACCTTTCTTTCTTTTTCTGCACTTCTCTTGCCTCTTTCTACACATCTCTTCTACTTTCTGCACCTCTTTTGCCTCTTTCTGCACCTCTGTTGCCTCTTTCTGCATCTCACTTGCTTCTTTGTCCACCCCTCTTGCCTCTTTCTGCACCTCTCTTGCCTCTTTCTGCACCCTCTTGCCTCTCTCTGCACCTCTGTTCCTTCTTTCTGCACTTCTTTTGTTTCTTTTTGCACCTCTCTTGCTTCTTTCTGCACCCCTCTTGCCTCTTTCTCCACCCCTCTTCCCCCTTTCTGCATGTCTGTTGCTTCTTTCTGCACTTCTCTTGCCTCTTTCTCCACCCCTCTTCCCTCTTTCTGTATCTCCGTTGCTTCTTTCTGCACTTATCTTGCGTCTTTCTGTAACTTTCTTGCTTCTTTCTGCACCCCTTGTGCCTCTTTCTGCACCCTTCTTCTCTTTCTGCACTCCTCTTGCCTCTTTCTGCACCTCTGTTCCTCCTTTCTGCACTTCTTTTGTTACTTTCTGTACCTCTCTTGCTTCTTTCTGCACCCCTCTTGCCACTTTCTCCATCCCTCGTTCCTCTTTCTGCACCTCTGTTGCTTCTTTCTGCACCTCTCTTGTCTCTTTCTCCACCCCTCTTCCCTCTTTCTGCACCTCTGTTGCTTCTTTCTGCACCTCTCTTGCTACTTTGTGCACCCCTCGTGCCTCTTTCTGCACCCTCTCTTTTTGCACCCCTCTTGCCTCTTTCTGCACCCCTGTCCCTTCTTTTCTGCTCTTCTTTTGTTTCTTTATGCACCTCTCTTGCTTCTTTCTGCACCCCTCTGGCCACTTTCTCACCCCTCTTCCCCCATTTTGCATCTCTGTTGCTTCTTTCTGCACTTCTCTTGCCTCTTTTTCCACCCCTCATCCCTCTTTCTGCACCTCTGTTGCTTCTTTCTATACTTCTCTTGCTTCTTTCTGCACCTCTGTCCTTACTTTCTGCAACCCTTGTGCCTCTTTCTGCACCCCTCTTCCCTCTTTCTGCTCCCCTCTTGCCTCTTTCTGCACCTCTGTTCCTTCTTTCTGCACTTCTTTTCTTTCTTTCTGCAACTTTCTTGCTTCTTTATGCACCCCTCTTGCCTCTTTTTCCACCCCTCTTTCCTCTTTCTGTACCTCAGTTGCTTCTTTCTGCACCTCTCTTGTACCTTTCTGCACCCCTCTTCCCTCTTTCTGCACCTCTGTTGCTTCTTTCTGCACATCTCTTGCTTCCTTCTGCACCCCTCGTACCTCTTTCTGCACCCCTTTTCCCTCTTTCTGCATCTTTCTTGCCTCTCCCTGCACCTCAGTTCCTTCTTACTGCACTTCTTTTGTTTCTTTCTACAGCTCTCTTGCTTATTTCTATACCCCTTTACCTCTTTCTCCACCCCTCTTCCCTCTTTCTGTACCCCTGTTGCCTCTTTCTGCACCCCTGTTGCCTCTTTCTGCACCTCTGTTCCTTTTTTCTGCACTTCTTTTGTTTCTTTCTGCACATCTCTTGCTTCTTTCTGCATCTCTTGTGCCTCTTTCTGCACCCCTCTTCCCTCTTTTTGCACCTCTGTTTCTTCTTTCTGCACTTCTTTTGTTTCTTTCTGCACCATTCTTTCCTTTTTTGCATCCCTCTTGCCTCTTTCTGCAGTTCTTTTGTCATTTTCTGCACCTTTCTTGCCTCTTTCTGCACCTCATTTGCCTCTTTCTGCACTTCTCTTGCTTCTTTCTACACCTCTGTTGCTTCTTTCAGCAATTCTCTTGCGTCTTTCTGTACTTCTCTTGCTTGTTTCTGCACCTCTCTTGCATTTTCTGCACCTCTGTTGCCTCTTTCTGCTCCCCTCTTGCCTCTTTCTGCACCCCTCTTCCCTCTTTCTACACCTCTCTTGCCTCTGTCTGCACCCGTCTTGCCTCTTTCTGCACCTATGTTCCTTCTTTCTGCACTTCTCTTGCTTCTTTCTGCACCCCTCTTGCCTCTTTCTGTGCCTCTGTTGCTTCTTTCTGCACTTCTCTTGCTTCTTTCTGCACCTCTCTTGCAAATTTCTGCACCCCTCGTGCCTCTGTGTGCTCCTCTCTTGCCTCTTCCTGCACCTCTCTTGCCTCTTTCTGCACCTCTGTAGGTTCTTTCTGTACTTCTCTTGCCTCTGTGTGCACCCCTGTTCCCTCTTTGTGCACCTCTTTTGCCTGGTTCTGCAACTCTCTTGCCTCTTTCTACACTTTTCTTGTCTCTTTCTGCACCTCTGCTGCCTCTTTCTGAACTTCTCTTGCCTCTTTCTGCACCTCTGTTGCTTCTTTCTGCACTTCTCTTGCCTCTTTCTGCACCCCTCTTTGCTTTTTCTGCACCTCTGTTGCTTCTTTCTGCACTTCTCTTGATTCTTTCTGCCCCTCTCTTGCTTCTTTCTTCACCTCTCTTATCTCTTTCTGCACACACAGGGCTACTTTTAAACTGACCCCAGGCTCAGCAGTGCACACATGCAAGTGCAGAGAAGGGCTACTGGCCTCTAAACTGCCATGCCCTATTATATGCTAGGGACTTAGAGGTAGTTTTAATCCCCCTGCCCTATTATGTACTAGGGCCTTACAGGGGAGGTCATGCCAATCACAGGGGTACTCCAACCCATAGTGTACCCTAGTGTAGCACTGGCTCCGGGCCTGGTTAGGCAGAGCCCAGGGTCAGTCAGAGTCAGTTACCACGAGTACCAGTCAGCAAAAAGTTGGGGGGTGCCCAGGGCACAGTATGACTTTGCAACAAGGCCTCTTTCTGCACCTCTGTTTGTTCTTTCTGCATATCTCTTGCTTCTTTCTGCACCTTTCTTCCTCTTTCTGGACTTCTGTTGCCTCTTTCTGCATTTCTCTTGCTTCTTTCTGCGCCTTGCTTCCTCTTTCTGCACATTTCCTACCTCTGTAGGCATAGTTAGAAATTAGCATTTAAAAAACCTTAGAAATTCACTGAAAAAACCATAGGTTTCAGGGACGTTATAGTTAGAAATTGGCATTTTAAAAACCTTAGAAATTCACTGAAAAAACCATAGGTTTCAGGGACGTTATAGTTAGATATTAGCATTTAAAAAATCTTTGAAATTCACTAGAAAAACCATAGGTTTCAGGGACGTTATAGTTAGTTGGACATTTCACTCGTACAAAACCAGAGAAATTCGGCTGTTATAGTTAGTTGAGCTAACTATAACTCGCGCACCCGCAATGCACTGCTGATGACGTCACATATTACATCATTCATGACATGGTCAGTGACATCACTGATGACATCTCAAATGACATCACTGATGACGTCATCCACGTAATAATCTGATGCACCTCCTGACATCCTTATATAACCTTTGACACACCCACTCTAAAATACAGACTACCATTTTTGAAACCATAGATACACCAATACCAGTTACTATATACCCACTCACTGATTCCTAGGTCTACACACACATCCACTCATTCACCCATACAGTCACTCATACATGCAGTCACTCATCAATAAAGCACTATCATTTGCACTCATACACCTATACAGACACTCACACACCACCACTCATCCATAGAGTTACTCACAAACCTAGTCAGTCATGCAAAGAATCAATCACACTCCCATTTACTCACCTATACAGTTATACACACCAGCTCACACTCATCCATACAGCCACTCTCACAATCAGTCACTCTCAAATATAGTCATTTATATACTCCAACACTCACATATACTGCCTTTTACATATGTAGTTACTCACACATGTTCCACTGAGACATCCATTCACTCACCAACACACCCATACACACACTCACCTACCCATACAGCCCTTCACAGATGCACTCTTGAACCCATACACCCAGTGAATCACCCACTCACACATCTATGCACAGAGTCACACACCCCCACCCACCCACCCAGACACTCAGGCACCCATACAGATACTCAGACAACCAATCAATAACCCATATGGATACTCATGTAGCTACTCACTAACCCATGCAGCCACTTACACACCAATTGACAGACTGATACAGACATTCACACAGTTTAGTCACTAACTCATGCATTCAGTAAGACACGTTTAATCACTCACTTATACAGTCAGTCATGCACTTACTAAATCATCCATTCAGACACTTATACACCCACTCATTCTTCAATACACCTTGGTATATATATATATATATATATATATATATATATATATATATATATATATATATATATATTCCAAATGAGATATTTTCTTTCCAAAATAATCGTCCAGCACTCCCAGGCGGGTTCAATTGCTCAGTTCTTTATTTGAACAGACAAAAACAACATCTACGCGCTTTCAGCAGTCTCAGCTGCCTTGCTCACGATGTCTGAGCGCCAACATTTTTTTCTTAAAATACTCACTTTCAAAGACAAAGAACATTGAAGAGGGACTACAAGAATTAAAGAAAACATTAGCCAGCACGCTTACTCCTATTACAGCGGCGGCCATATTAGAACATGCAAGGTACATGCAAAAAAACACATTACAAGGAAAGTTCCTTTTGTTAAAATTGTTCCTGCTATTAGTAGCATAGAATTTCCAAAGAGGATGTTTAAATCCTACTTGTGCTTTACCTTTCTGAATTTTTATATCTCACAGAGACTCCAAGTCCCTTGTACTTATAATTCAGATATCCGGTCAAATTTCACATATCAGTTTTTCATGAAAGTAATCAAATAAACATCCCATGTTCCTATTTTTTGCAACCTCTAATTCCTCAAATTATACGTTCTAAATATATTCCTACAGTTTCAAAGCCAACGGGGAGTAAAAAGATTATTTTTCAATTAAATATATCGTAAAGTTCTTCAAATATTAAAGTGCAAATACCAAGTGCAAATCAATCGCTAAAAGTGCAAGTGCTTCACCGTATATTATTACATATATTTCATATACTAATTAAAACACAATATACAAAAGACTATATAATTAAAATGTCATTATATATACCAAATTTCTAAAGTGCAAGTGCTTCACAGTATATTTTCTTCCACATTAAAAAAGGGGAAAACCTATTTCATATACTCATTAAAGAAAAACACTTTTTTTAAAACACTATTAATATCCTAAAATATCTAAAATCGATATACATGAACTACCCCTTAATTACTTCTTAATCTGTATGAAATAACAGAAGAAGCTGTACATATAAAAAGTTACATCTTAAAAACAATTTTTTCTTTTATGTACAGCAATCATCTAATCCTTTTACATCCCTCTTCCTCAAATTCTTACCATACCAATAAAAACAGAAAAAGTAAAAAAAGTGTCTCATTTTGTGCAGTTTGTACCCTTACATTCCCTTCCCTCAACAGCCTCAGTGTAGACATGTATAAAGGTCCTCATCTACGTTCAATCCATGAGGTTCCTTACTATTAAACTCCAAAATATAATAGGTTTCCAATTTCCTGAGTTCCTTTTCCCTATCTCCTCCTCTCTTTTTACGGGAATTTCTGCTATACAGCTATACTGTAGGCTGGAGGATTACTTTGATGATACTTCTCAAAGTGTCTTGCAACCGGGTAAGTTCTATCCTTGTTTAAAATTGCTCTCCTGTGTTGTAAAATCCTTTTATACACTGGTAAAGTTAGTACTACCTATATATACCTTCGGACAGTTACATTGTAATAAATAGACAACAAAATCAGATCTACAGGTTAAAAAACTTTGATGAAAATAGTTTTATTAAAAATGTTTTAAAATTCGTGCCATTCATTCCATGTTGGCACGCTTTACATTTAGAACATTTTTAAAACCTGGTTTTGTTGGAGCCAATTCAAGGCTCCACTCTTCCGTTCCTGAAATTCACTTCTCACAATTAAATCTTTCAATGACTTTGATTTCCTATAAGTGATATTAGGCTGTTTATTCACTTGTGGGCCTATCAAAGGGTCACCCTGTACAGATACCAATGTTTTTTAAAATGGCTCTGATTTCTTTGTGTTTGGTGTTAAAAGTCATAATAAATCTTGGATTCTCCACACTTTTCTGATCTTTCTGCTTAGTTTTCTCCTTCTTTTTCTGAGTTCGTGACGGTTCAAAGAGTACCTTTTGTCTCTCAAGATTCCTAGCTTTCTTAGCTGCACCTTCTATTATATGTGGTGAGTACCCTCTCCTCAGTGAATCTACTCATCATCTCTTGTTCGATTCTCAGATACTCTTCCTGGCTGCTACATGCCCGCCTAGCTCCTATAAAATTCCCCAAAGGGAATACTTCATCAATGGTACTGGGTGGGCACTCCCGCGTGGAGAATAGTATTTCCCGCAGTAGGTTTTCAAATATAGTGGTCTCAAGTTTTTCCCCTACTGGTTGAATTCTGATATCAAGAAAATCTATGCTGGTTTTACTAAACTGTCCCACAAATTTCAAATTCAATCGAGTTCTGGTTCAGATCCACAATGAATTGTTCTATGTCCGTTTCCGTGCCCTGCCACAGCACGAAAACGTCATCTATGAATCTTACCCAAAGTAAAATGTTATCTGACCAATGTTCTAGGGCGGCCTCCGAGCACCTGCTCCTCCCACCAGCCCAGATGCAAATTAGCATAGCTGGGGGCGAAGCAGGTGCCCATCGCCGCCCCCTTGTTCTTGCCGATAGAGATCATCCCCAAATAAAAATATATTATTCGTCAGACACCACTCCATTAACTCTAAAATCATTCGATTATGTCTCATGAATCTTATTGGTTTTCTATTCAAAAAGTACTCTGCCGCTTTTAATATATATATTCCTCCTTGATGGCCCCTTCGAGGGCCGTACACGAGGCGCACACTGATGGGTTATTTATCTTAATTTATTGAAGCCACACACAAACAAACACACCCGACAGACGCGTTTCGGCTACACGCCTTCGTCAATGTCGGTAGGGTAAACATTACTTTCTCTTTTTAAAAAATAAAATCATCGACATAGAAAAGGAAAAAGCAGTTCATCCGGGTTGTGCATAGAGAGCGACAAGGGGTTATTATAAATCATCACAAATCTTAGGTTCAAACAGCGGCCATCTTAAGATGTCTTATCAACCATATTATTTAACAATTAAATTATAAGACCTACTGTTCTATATTTACATTCGTTTGCTGAACGTTTTTTTTGTGTTCATCCTATGTACAACTATTCACATCATGTATACATAATTTTATACAATCTAGCCACAAGTGGTATAATAGATATTATGAGTTTTGTATAACTCCTCAATTCATGTTGGTGAAATCACAAATTATAGATTTAGTATTCCTGTTATTATGCCCTGAATGGGCTTATTTTCTAAGTACTTCAATCAAAAATTCAATATATCACAATCCATCGACATTTTGATGAATCATAAATTATTCAATGGCTTATACTTAGTTCATAGTACATAAGCATTTCGAAATTCATAACCCCTATATGTGCTAATATAATTACAGTGCAAAAGTACTTCCTGTCCTTCCTATAATACATATTTACAAAACTTCCTTTACGAACTTCAAGGAATATGAATCCATAATTCTTCTTCATTATTCAAGCCTGCCGGACTTTTCGTTTGTAATTCAATTATATATGTCGATTCCAGTCTCCTAAGTTTCCTTATTCTGTCCCCACCCCTTTCATCTTTGGGGACCTGATCAATGCAGAAAAAATTTAAGAGATTCTGATTGGATTTATGATGGTCTTGAAAGTGGCGGGCCACTGGATACGTGGCATCCCGGTTCTTTATAGCACGCATGTGCTCTAGAACCCCTTTTTTAGTGGGATGGATGGTGCTCCCCACATAACTTAACTCACATGGGCAGGTCAAACAATATACTGCAAAATCAGTATTGCAGTTCATTAGTTTATTGATTTTTCTTTTCGTTGTTCTGCCTGGGATGTTAAATTCCTTGACCTTTTTGCAGTTCTTACATGCCTTACAATTCATGCATGGATAAAACCCTGTCACAGTGTCTTTCCTTTTGAGATTTTTAGAAAAGTGACTCCTCACCAGTTGGTCTTTTAGGGCCGAACCTCTCCTGTAAGTTATCAGGGGGTTCTTCGGTATATGTGGCCCTATAATAATATCTGATTTCAAAATCTTCCAATTCCTCCGAAAAGATTTGAAAAATCTCTGAGGACTCGGCTGAATATTCAGTTATCATCCTTATTTCTCCTTTCTTCTCTTTTCCCTGTTCTAAAGATTCTCTTTCTCCAAATATCAGATTCTTTCTTTCTAGTTGTTCGGTTCTCTTTCCGCTCACTTCAACACTCTTTCTTGATACCCTCGTTCTCTTAGTCTGTTAAATGCATCTGTTTTAGATTTCAAGAATTCTGTATGTGTTGTGCAGTTTCGTTTGATTCTCACAAGTTCCCCATATGGAACGCCACTGATCACATTATTATGATGGAAACTATCCGCATGTAAAGTGCTGTTCCCAGCCGTGGGCTTCCGATAGAGTGTGGTCTGTATGTTATTATCTTCTATATAGACTAGTAAGTCTAAATAGGGTTCTTGTGTGTCACTGATGCATTCAGTAAATGTCAAATTACATCTGTTGTGATTGAGGGACGCTATATAGATCACCGCATCCTCCCGTGTCCCCTTCCAAATGATGAAGAGGTCATCTATATAGCGGGACCACAACACAATGTTTTCTAGCCGCTTCTCATTATTTCCTGCCCAGGCCACGTGCTTCTCCCACCAGCCCACGAATAAATTCGCGTAACTGGGGGGCGAAGCACGTGCCTATCACCAGTTCCTTGCTCCTGATGGTACATCTCCCCTGCAAATAGGAAAATATTATTCTTTAAACAAAAGGACGATTAGCTCTACAAGCATAAGATAGTGTTCAAGAAATTTTGGATTTCGTTTCTTTAAAAAGAACTCCAACGCTCTCAATCCTTTTTCATGTTCTATACTTGTATATAGACTTGTTACGTCTAGAGTTATTAACAACATGTCAGATTCCCATTGAATATTGGAAACAATCCGTAAAAGTCCTTTGTGTCCTTCACATAGGAGCTCAAATCTTTAACTAGTGGATTTAAAAAACAATCTATGTATATAGAGGCATTTTCCAACAGACTATTCAACGAGGAAACAATTGGTCTTCCCGGTGGATTTTATTACACTTGTGTACTTTGGGTAAATGGTAAAATGTTGGAATTTCCGGTGTCTCACAATAAATGAATCTGAAATCCACATCTCCCAATATTCCTTAATCGCTCCACTTAGTCAGGATTCTATGGAACTCACTAATACTGTTCTCATATACACTCCGAGTGACTATTTTATAGCAGTCTTCATTGGACAATTGTCTCCACGCTTCCCTCTGATACTGTTTCTTGTCCATCAGTACAACATTCCCTCCTTTGTCTGAGGGTTTTATGATTAGTTCATCATCATTCTTCAGGTCCATGATTGCCTTCCATTGGTTCTTCGAGATGTTATCCTTTTTAAGGTTAGGACCTTTAGCTTGTAGTTCCTTAAGTTCACCTATGATCATATCATGGAAGGTATCAATTGCATCATGTGCCATTTGAGGAATGACATGTGATTTAATCTTCATGTTGCTAACCGCTCCCACTTGCGTTATTCCTGCTTCTTCTAGAATTTTCATTGTGTCGATTTGGCTTATGATATTTCCTTCGGATTCCAACTCTCTCAACACCTGTATAGTTTCAATGTCAACTCCGGTTAGAATATTTTCTTCTACCTGTACAGATCCTGATGGAGGATTGGATTTTGTTGGGCGTAGGAGGTGCAGTTTCATTAATTTCATCTTCCTTATATACTTATATAAGTCAATGCGCACGTTCGCATAATCAAATTGTGCCGTGGGACAGAAAGTGAGACCCAGCTCAAGCACTCTTTCCTCCTCTGATGTCAATTGTCTTTTAGATAAGTTCACGATTGTTTGCCTCTTGATCACTTTTTCTTCCCTCCACGTTTGCTCCGTGTTGTCATCTGTTCTGAAACTGCTGCTTTCTCCCTTCTTGCCCCTTCTGGTCTTCCGTTTCCTCTTCCTCTCTGAGGTGGATGAGTTATTGCAGCTGGTCGTTGTTTCACCTGCTGTATTAGCTGATATTCTTGAAAAAAAGTCGGTATCACTTCTTTCTCTTGTCGCACCGTTAGTTATCCCTCCGATGCTTCCACCTCTGACTCTGATGTATCTCTAGAGGAAACCTCCTGTGTTCTTTGTTGCATCAATTGTTTCCTAGGGCCTTCAAATTTCTTGGCAAAAGTTAGGATTCTTCCGGATTCGTAATCCTCCTCGTCCCGAAGATACTTAGTTTGCTTGCGGTGCTTGATTACACTTTCGTAATCCGTTAAGCGTTTTTCATTCGTTGCTGTAATTCCTCCTTCAGTTTGATGTCTTTGTCCAAAGCTATTTCAGCTTCAATGATTTTAATCTCATCCAATAACTTCTGTCTGTCACTCCACGCATATTTGATAAGTATTTTTACCATGCCTGTAGAGGACTCGTGCGTGTACTCCGACCATTCCTGCAAGAGCGAAGGGTCTGGGTTCTCATACGAGGGTTGTGTAGATTCTAAGTCCCCTAGGTATTCGATTGGCATCAAGGTATCGTTGTAGGGAGGTGGCCTCCCACCACTTTCTCGTTTCCTTTTCGTATGTTTTCTCCAACTTGTTATATAATGATTTCAAATTATTGGATTTCGTTTGTACTCCCGCACTTGCTTGTGATTCAATATTCAAATTGCGCGTACTTTTGCAAAAAATGCTCTCTGCTGCTTCCTCCCTTTCCCGGTCTGAAAACATGCTCAGTTTCCCTTATTCCGTGGTGTGGCTTACACAGTGTCTCTAGATTCTCCCCTCAACGTGTCTATCACTTGCGTTCATATTGCGAAAATGTCAAGAAGGTAACTTCGCTTACCGAGGGGTTCCTGCCGAGTACCGGGTCCTCCGACTCGTAACCTCCGGCGTTTCTCCTCCACGGCGTCGCGTTGTCTTTCCCTTCTCTTAATTCGTCTTCCCCAGCTGGAGTCTGCTAAATTTGCAAATGGGAACGTGTGGACGGAGCCAGCAGCAATATCAATTTTGCCATACGTCCACCCGCTGCTTCTCTCACGACACGGGTGCAATCCTCCGCGTTGGTGAGACGCGAACTCAATTCCTCCTTGATGGCCCCTTCGAGGGGCCGTGACATGAGGCGCACACTGATGGGTTATTTATCTTAATTTATTGAAGCCACACACAAACAAACACACCCGACAGACGCGTTTGACTGCACGCCTATCGTCAATGTCGGTAGGGTAAACATTACTTTCTCTTTTTAAAAAAATAAAATCATCGATGCATAGAAAAGGAAAAAGCAGTTCATCCGGGTTGTGCATAGAGAGCGACAAGGGGTTATTATAAATCATCACAAATCTTAGGTTCAAACAGCGGCCATCTTAAGATGTCTTATCAACCATATTATTTAACAATTAAATTATAAGACCTACTGTTCTATATTTACATTCGTTTGCTGAACGTTTTTTGTGTTCATCCTATGTACAACTATTCACATCATGTATACATAATTTTATACAATCTAGCCACAAGTGGTATAATAGATATTATGAGTTTTGTATAACTCCTCAATTCATGTTGGTGAAATCACAAATTATAGATTTAGTATTTAGTAAAAAAAAAATATATATATATATATATATTATCTACTGGCGGTCGCCAGTAGATAGTTATAGTTAGGACCACGTTTCTATAGGAAAAGCGTTTTTTGATTTGCTTATAACTTTGGCGTCTGTTTGACTGAATGTTTACTGAAATTTTCCAAAAAACTTCTCTTTTCAGATCAGCTCCTATGTTGAAAGTTTGGGGGTGATTCGTCAAGGGAGCTGAGAAAAAGGGGGTCCCAAAACATGTTTACTCCATGCAATTTCCATAGGAAACTTTAGACAAGGCTACAGGTCAAACTGCTGAACGGAATTACGTCAAATTTGGCAGGGACAAATGTCTTGGTCCAGAAAGTACACTTCTTGTTTAAATGGGGTAAGTCCGTTCAGTAGTTTTAGAGAAATATCAAAATTTACAGATATCGAGTATTTGAGAATTCTGACATCTGATTGGCTGAGGCGTTGCGAGCACGAGCGTGCGGCTCATTGGCTGCGAACTGTTGAAACTAGGAAGTGTTGGCAGCCATTTTTTGACTGAATTGAAAGGCGTAGGGGAAAAATAAGAGAATAATTGTATAAGAGGGTATAGTAGGAACACTGTGGTCTTAGTTTAAGCAGTCTGTACGGTGCAGAGGCAGGGAGTTTGAATGTTGCATAGGCCGTGGAAATCACGTCCGCAGAACAACGGTGCGTGGTATTGCGGCAAGGTTGCGTAGGCTCTGGAAATCCCATCGGGAAAACAATGCGCCGTATTGCGGCAAGCAGTGTGTAGGGTGCACACACAGGTAGTGTGAATGTTGCGTAGGCTGTGGAAATCACGTCCGCAAAACAACGATGCGCGGTATTGCGGCAATGTTCAGTAGGCTGTGGAAATCATATCGGGAAAATAACAATGCGCCGTATTGCAGCCTTCCTTTAATATAATGCGCAGTAATGTTTACTTATAATGCGGTGTTCACTTTTATCACGGACAGTGAACAAAATTAACGTTTAATTGGCTGAGGTGTTCCAACAACGAGCTCAATGTTCATTGGCTGCGAACCATTCAAAGTAAAAGTGTTGCCAGCCATTCGCTCCCCCTGCGCGGAGTAGCAAGGACATCTGATTGGTTCACATGTTCCAAGCAGGACCTTCCAGAGGTTAATGTTCATTGGCTGCGAACCATTGAAAGTAGAAGTGTTGCCAGCCATTTCCTCCCCGTCCGCGGAGTAGCAGGGACATCTGATTGGTTGACGTGTTCCAAGCAGGACGTTCCCAAGCTTAATGTTTATTGGCTGTAAACCATTGAAAGTAGAAGTGTTGCCAGCAATTCCCTCCCCCTCCGCGGAGCATCAGGGACATCTGATTGGGTAATGTGTTCCAAGCAGGACCTTCCCAAGCTTAATGTTCATTGGCTGTGAAGCATTAAAAGTAGAAGTGTTGGCAGCGATTCCCTCCCCCTCTGCAGAACACCATGAACATTTTATTGGCTAAAGTGTTCCGAGGGCAACTTTGCTCATTATTGGCTGGGAACGTTTCACTGTTGTGAAGCTTTTTGTGACGCACTTCAATGGAGTACGGGAAAACAAAGTAGTAGCGGGGAGGGTAGGAACACTATTAACTCTGTAAAGTGGTCACAAGGTGGTGAACAGGGATTGTGAAGGTAAAAATTGTTTTTTATATATTTTAAGGGCCATTTATATAATTGCCGTGGGGTGTACAAATCACGTGCGGGAAAATAACAGAGTGTGTTGCGGTCTTCTTTTTATTAAGTTTGCGGGTGGGATACTTCCCAGTAGCACTATTTACTTAGAATGTGGTGTTTACTTTTCTGATGGGGAGGTGTGGTTGCGCAGCAAAATTTCAGTCTAGGTTTGAAACAGTTTTTATTAAGCAATTACAAATAAACTTTCTTCGAAAACTGAAGCTGTATATATCAAAGAGGTGAGAAATAAAAATGCAATTCATAAAATATCCCTTAAGCGTGGCCACACCCTCCCTTTTTTTCTGCTATAGTTTGTAAAAGTGTTGCCCCATATTCTTGATAATATAAGACGGCATGAGTTACTTTTAGATAAAGTAGAAAAGAAGTGCTACAAGAAACACTCCTGCACTACATCATCTCAGGTCACAAGAACAATAACAAGTAAAAAACTGTTAAACACAAATGACTATATTACATAGAAAATGTCACGCTTCATCAGTTCTTACAATTTCTATTCTGTAGAACTCTGGAAAGTTCAGTCGTAGTGCTTAGAGGTCAGCTCACTGCTCCGCTAACAGATCACGGACTCCTTTAAGAACATATAGGATAGTAGTAATATATACACTACTATTCCTATCAATTCTATAGGGAAAACGAGAATAGGAACCACAACAGAGAAAAAGAGAAATACCAAAAAATCATTCACAAATGTAGGGTTTATCAAAGGCATTCAGTAAGAAAGTGTCTATGCAAACAATCTTTTTTTAAACTGCAATTTTGAAAAATATTCTCACTGTAAAAATATCTGATCAAGTAAGTTATAAAGGTCAGTAAGCTGTATTTCAGATGGTTTACTCCTGGCGGCGACCAATTCCTGTTGTGTGAAAATATGACACTCTAATACAATATAGAGAGTGACACTGATTGCACACAAAAAGGAAAAAGGAAAATAAAGTCATGAACACAAAACAAGATCAATAACGAAATACTTTCCAGCAGTGAATATGTTCAGAGCTTCTTTTATCCGGGACTTCGAAATCTTTCAACTTCGACGCCGACGGGTCATAAACTCCTCTGAGATCATAATGACTGTGAATATTACAATATACATACTCACACTATATGATCCCAAGGGGGAAACAGAGTATGAAGCAGAAGCTGCTGACGTTACATATAAATCTTTTGTCTTCGCGCCGACGGGTCATAAACTCCTCTGAGATCACAATGACTGTTAATATTTTAATATACATATTCACAGTATATGATCCCAAGGGGGAAACAGAGTAAGAACCAGAAGCTGCTGACGTTACATATAAATCTTTAGTCTTCGCGCCGATGGGTCACAAACTCCTCTGAGATCATAATGTGTGGTTATTATAATATACATACTCACACTATATGATCTCAAGGGGAAATAGACTACAAACTAGAAGCTGCTGACGTTACATATAAATCTTTAGTCTTCGTGCCGACGGGTCACCAACACCTCTGAGGTGAAGTACAGTGTCAATATTATAATATACAAAGTCACACTATATGATCTCAAAGGAGCCAGAAAAGGAACAATGTTTGCTGTATTCTGTCTGTTTCTGAAAACAAGCTGCTGACGTTACATATAAAAGACAAAAACAACCAATAACACTTTTTTCTAAATACAAATGCTTAAATATTGACAAATAGCTACGTATTATAAATATCTACTATGCCATAATCAAACAACTTACAACTCCTGGAATATGTTTTGTTGCCGCAGAAACAAGAATCCAACGCTAGAAAAGGGAACGTGCATCACAGAATGGACACGCGTAAATAACTCGCATAAACGAAACTAATCAAACAACGGGTGTGGTTTATATACTTTTTGGTTATTGAGTAGTCTATGGAAGGAAGATGCAGCTCCGCCCATTTAGATGTCACGTTTTACAGTTGACACGTGCTCACGTTTTCACTGTTTAACTTCTGCACGTGTTGGGAAAAGTTACAAAATGTGAAGCGGTAAAGGTTTCGATTTCGATCCTAACACGTATAAGGTCCTTAATATGGACATATGTTGGAGAGCTTATTAAAAACTATTACCCGGCAAACCGTGTCATTTCTATTCTCATGACTACAAACATCTATTAATTGCCATAATTCTAAATAGAAGACATAAAAAAAAATATCGTTCAGAATAGAAAAAAAAAATACGTGCTAATATTTTTCATCACTATGGTTTTAAATTTAAAAAATGCCAGCATTTGTAAAGTGTACAACTTCCGCCGGAAAGGTGTGCCGGCGCTCGGGGGCGTCGGGAAGATTAAGCAAGGTGTTGCCCACAGTGACATAGTGGTGGGCTAACGTGCCGCTGGAGCCGGGAATCGAACTGTGAACGCTGTTGTTCGAAGTCAGGTATCATAGCTGCTGCGTCACACATTTTCCACACTTAAATTTTAATTAGTGCTAATTAAGTTTTAAACATTGTTAAATTATAATTTATAACAGACTACTGTTACAGTTAGTTTTTCACTACAAAAAGTATGTACGTCTTTTAAAATTTACTTAAAAACAATATAGGTTTCAGGGACATTGTAGTTAGAAATTAGCATTTATAAAACCTTTGAAATTCACAAAAAAACATAGGTTTTACAGACGTTATAGTTAGAAATTAGCATTTAAAAAACTTTAGAAATTCACTGAAAAACCATAGGTTTTAGGGACGTTATAGTTAGTTGGACATTTCACTCATATAAAACCAGAGAAATTCCACTGTTATAGTTAGTTCAGCTAACTATAACTCACGCACCCAGCAATGCACTGCTCATGACGTCACATATTACATCATTCATGACATGGTCAGTGACAGCACTCATGACATCACTGATGACATCTCAAATGACATCACTGATGACATCATCCCGTGACTGTGTGTTTCTGTAATTTTTAAATATGTTTTATATATATTCCTAGGTGTATTGAAGAATGAGTGGGTGTATAAGTGTCTGGCTAGAGGATTTAGTAGGAGGGTGACTGGCTGTATAAGTGAGTGATTAAATGTGTCTTACTGAATGCATGGGTTAGTGACTAAACTGTGTGAATGTCTGTATCAGTCTGTCTGTTGTTGTGCAAGCTGCTGCATGGGTTGGTCAGTAGCTATATGAGTGTCTATATAGGTTATTGATTGGTTGTTTGAGTATTTTTGGGGGGAGATTGAGTGTGTGTGTGGGTGGGTCTGAGGTGTGTGACTCTGTGCATAGATGTGTGAGTGGTTGATTCACTGGATGTATGGGTTCAACAGTGCATGTGGAAACACGTGTATGGGTGTGTGAGTGTGTATATCGGTGTGTTGGTGAGTGAATGGATGTCTCAGTGGTATATGTCCAAGTAACTACATATGTAAAAGGTGGTGTATGTGAGAATTGAAGTATATAAAGGACTTTACAAGATAGTTGGTGATTTTGAGACTGGCTGTATAGATGAGTCTGTACTTGTATCACTGATTATATAATAGAGTAAGTATGCATTAGTATCTGTATGAATAAGTGAGGTGGTGTGTGTATAATTGTATGGGTGAGTAAATGGGACTGTGACAGATTCTTTGCATGACTAAGTAGTTGTGTGAGTAACTGCATGGATGAGTGGCGTGTGTGATTGTCTGTATAGGTGTATGAGTGCATATGATAGTGTTGTATTTATGAGTGACTGCATGTATGAGTGATTGTATGGATGAATGAGTAGATGTGTGTGTAGACCTAGCAATCAGTGAGTGCGTATGTAGTAACTGGTATTGTGTGTGTTAACGATTTTGAAAATGGTTGTCTGTATTTTACAGTGGGTGTATTAAAGGTTATATTAGGAGTGTGAGGAGATGCATCAGTTTTTCACATGGATGATGTCATCAGTGATGTCATTTGAGATGTCATCATTGATGTCATGAATGATGTCACTGACCACGTCATGAATGATGTAATATGTGACGTCATGAGCAGTTATAGTTAGCTGAACTAACTATAACGGAGGAATTTCTCTGGTTTTATATGAGTGAAATGTCCAACTAACTGTAACGTCCCTAAAACCTATGGTTTTTTCAGTGAATTTCTAAAGTTTTTTAAATGCTAATTTCTAACTGTAACGTCTCTGTAAACCTATGGTTTTTTCTGTGAATATATATATCTATATATATATATATATATATATCCGACAAAACGGTTTCCTTTTAATCAGCTTTTGTGGCGCTCTATATGCTGTAAGCATTACTCCTGCGGTTGAAACCAAAACCGCTATTCATTTCACAAAATCCTGGTTTCCCAGAAAAACGGGCGCACTCTCACATGTCGTTTTGCAATTTTTATTTTCTTAGGCGTATTGCATCAATAAATCTTTTAGGCATTGCAGACGATAAACTCCTACGCGTTTCGGCATTTCAAATGCCTTGATCACGGTATGCTTTTCGCGCTCATTTCCCAACCTTTTCAAAGGTAAAAAAAAAACACATTACATCATTTCCTCCAACTTGTGGTGGGGCCCCTTAGCCTTTTGGGAGATGTAGTTCCCAAAGAAATTTTTTTCTTTTTTATTTATTTGCATTTTTGTTCAGGAAAACGTGGATTGGAAATTAACTATTATTACGGGGAATTAGTTGTTATCATTCACAACATTTAGAACATAAAATACAATGTATTCATCAGCTTTATTATCACATTATCATTTAAGACAGGACCTCTTTTGTTTTAACATATTTAAATGGCTCAAAGTTCTTGAATAATGCAATATACGTAATTGTATGTCCATTACGGATCCGCTGTTATTTTCACTTCTCTTTGTACCTTGTCTCTTTTCATTCAATTTTACATCCTGTCATGCAAATCATATGATTCGAAGATGTTGGGGCCCATGTTTTGTCCTTCTTTTTGATATCAATGTTCCACTGGAATGAAATACATTGAACATTTTTATAAATGTGTATATAACTCCTCAGATTGGTTCAGACCAAAAGGCATCATACTTCTCATGTTTAGGATGTGCCGTGATTCTTTTTGATGGAGGATTTTCTCCCTGTTTCCTCCTCTTGTGTTCACTGGTACTGTTTCGATTCCATAAAACTTCAAGAGTTTCCAATCACTTTTATGGACAGTCTCCATATGTTTTGCCACTGCGTTACTTCTGTCTCTGTTTGTTGTTGCACGTGTATGTTCTAGGATTCTTTTTTTCAACTCACATGTGGTGCTCCCAACATATTTTAATGCACAAGGACACTCAATCACATAAATTGTATATTTACTTCTACATGTGATCAGTTCTTTGATCTTCCAGATTTTGTTATTGGCCATTCGAATTTCAGTCACAGGTTTTGCAATCTGGCAGACCTTACAATTAAAACACCTTACAAAGCCTTTTGTTTGTAGCCATAATCCTTTCTGCTCTTTTCCTTTAAAATGGCTGTGTATTAAATGATCCTTTACATTTTTGGCTCTGCGGTAGGTTATAATTGGATGATTTCCCATAATTTTACCTATCGTACTGTCCAATTGGAAAATCTTCCAATTCTTTCTAAGTATAGCAATGATTGCCTTTGAATCCTGTGAAAAATCCGTGATCAATCTTATTTTTTTCTGATCATGATTTTCATCTTTTGACTGTTCTCTGGGTATTAGGCATTCTTCTCTTGATTTCTCATTTGCACGCTTCCAGCATTTGTTGACAATATTAGTGTTATATTTCCTGTTCTTAAATCTCTCCTTGGTGGTCCTGCTATGTTTTAGCCACTCTTGCTCTTCGCTGCAAATTCTTCGAATTCGAAGAAATTCCCCATATGGTATGCTTGCTATAAGTGAGGGCTGGTGGAAGCTGTTTGCTTGTAGTGTGGCATTAGTGGCTGTACTTTTTCGGTGGAGTGTAGTATGGAGTTTGCCTTTGTTAATATATATCTCCGTATCCAAGAAAACTACCCTCTGATTACTAAGTTTGAAGGTAAATTTTAGATTGTTTATGCTTTCGTTCAAGATGTCAAAATATTCTTGGAAATCCACTCGTGTTCCATCCCAGATGATTAATAAATCATCTATGAATCTCTTCCAACTTATGATCTTTTTCACAAATCTTTTATGTTGGGAGTTCCATGCCACCTCCTGTTCCCACCAACCCATTACTAGGCATGCATAATTTGGGCTGAACGAAAATCCCATAGCTGTTCCATTTCTTTGTTGAAAGATTTCCTCTCCAAAGAGGAAGATATTTTTCATTAAGCAGAATTGCATCATTTCTGTAAGCATGACATTGTGATTCTTTAGATGAATACTCCTTTCACGCAGGAAATAATTACATGCCATTAAACCCAGATCGTTGCTTATAGTCGTAAAAAGTGAGATAACATCCATTGTTATTAGTTGGTATGTTTCCTTCCACTCTATATTTTGCAAAATTCTCAAAACATGACTTGTGTCTTTTATGTAGGAACTGAGTTGATCCACAAATGGTTTCAAGAAATAATCAATGTAATTTGACATGGGTTCCAACAACGAACCCTTTGCAGACAGAATTGGCCGCCCTGGTGGATTTTGTGCATTCTTATGGAGTTTTGGGAGAAAATATATAGTGGGCATCAAAGGATGATCAACGGTTAAATATCTTCGTTCCTCCTCGTCAATTAAATTGCTAACCGCCCATTCATGTAACTTTAAATCAATTTCTCTTTTGATGGACATTATTGGATTGGCTTGCAGTTGTTCATAGTATGTTGTGTCTTGCAACTGACGATGAGCTTCAGTAATATATGTCTCTCTCTCCCAGATCACTACATTGCCGCCTTTATCCGCGATTTTTATTTCGATTTGCTTATCCATTGCTAAATTTTGTAGGGCTTCTCTTTTTGCTTTTGTTAAATTATCCCTATAATTTGATTGTTTGATTTTATAGAGATCTTGAATTACTGCTTCTTGAAATAAATCCACCTTGTTTCACGGTGGTAATTGTGGGTTGAATTTTGAACTTGGACATTTGTCACTCAAACCTGCACCCAATTGTGGACACGCAGTTTGTAAGGTGATTTCCTCTCCTTCTAGAGCATTTAGATTTAATAATGTTAAAAAATCCTCAGCTTCTTTTGCTTTTAGGGTTGATTCAGATAGTTGTATTTCAATTTGGTCTTTCCTTTTATTTTCCATGAAGAATTTGGCCAGTTTGATCTTTCTAATGTACAAATATAGATCTATTCTTGTTTGGGCTAGATCCATTTTTTGCACTGGACAAAAGTTAATTCCTTTTTTCAATAAGGATATTTCCATTTCCGTCATTTGGCGTTTAGAAAGATTGACCACTTGTAGCTCATTTATTAGCGATCCCTCTTCTGTCTCATGCTCCTGGTTGTTGTCCCTATCCTTTCCGATGAACCACTTGCTCCTTTTTCCTCTTCATTGCGGTTTTTCCTTGCCACGGGCGTCCTCTTCCTCTCCCTTTTGGGTATTGCAATGCTTCCCGATTTTGCTCCCATTGCCTCTGCTGCAAAACCAGGCGCATGTCTCCTAAAAAAGTTTGCTTTGCTCCTTCTGTAAGATTTTCATTTTCACCCCCACTGAGGTCTGTGGAGGCCAGTGAAGAAAAACTACTGGATGTACTTGCCAGGCTACTTAATGGTGTTTGATTTCTAAATGAATCGAATTTTCGTGCAAAGGTGAATATTTTTCCTTCCGAGTAGTCAATCGTGTCACGCACAAATTTAGTGTGTTTACGTTGTCGTACTACCTCTTCATGTTTCTCTATTTGACCCTCTAAATCATCTCTAAATTTCACCATTTCCGCACTTAATTTTAAAGAGGCTAGATCCTTTTCCACCTCTTGCAACTCTTCCTTGATTTTATTTAGAGATATTTCAATATGCTTGACTAAAATGTCAATCAAACCCAAAGATGAATTTAAAACATGTTCTCCCCAATCTTGTAACAATTCATTAGTGGCGTCCTGATGGTTGGGCATTAGCATAATTCTTAGTCCCCTAGGGACTCGTTGCACCTCTGAGTATTTTTTTAAGGTGATTAATTCCTTAATAAAATTAAGCGCGGAAATGGTGAAATTTAGAGATGATTGAAGGGGATTTAATTCCCCATCTTAAAACGCGCCACGGGGCCTGTTTGCACAAATGTCACCTGAAGCCCCGCCCCTCCCTTCACCACTGGTCAAACGCGCCCCGTGGCGCGTTTTAAGTTGGGGATTAAGTCCCCTTGAATCCTGAGGGTCCCTGGAGTCCAACTAGCCCACCATGTACCTCCAAAAGCGCCACAGAGCTGCGTTGCAGAGAGTGTATAAAGGGCGTGGCCTCTGTACACCTCTCTGCAACGCAGCCTCAGCGCATACTGGAGGTTCCTGGTGGGCTAGTTGGACCCCAGGGACCCCAGTATTCAAGGGAATTCGTTCCCCTCTGAAAATGCGCCAGGGGCGCTTTGCAGAGTGGTTAAGAGAAGGGGGCAGGACCTGCGGCACAATCGTTTTTTTTTTATTATTATTTTTTTCCCGAAGGGGGACCGTGTGGCCCCCCTTCCTTTTTCCTTTTAGGCCCTGGGGACCCCATCCCCCAGGGCCTTGCCCCTTTTTTTCTTTTTTTAAAAACGAAACGGGAAGGGGGCCGTGTGGCACTCCTCCCGTGGTCGATTCCGGCCCCGGGACCCAATCCCCGGGGCATGGCCACACTTTTTTGAGTTTTTAAGGAGGGGGCTGCGTGGCCCCCTCCTGGCCTTCTTTTGCCCGGCGGGGACCCCATCCCCCGGGCAGGCCTTTATTTTTTATTATTATTATTTTTGGGGGAGGGGGCCGCGTGGCCTCCCTCCCGAGCCACTACTGCCCCGGGACCCCATCCCCCGGGGCTGGCCATCTCCATTGGGGACTGTGGGGGGGGTCCCCAATCCCCCCACAGTCCCGCCGGCTCCCCGTGTCCCTCGGGAGCCGGCATTGCTTTTCCGACATGGGGAGCTGCTAAGATGCAGCTCCCCGTGTGGAAAAGCAATTTGCTTTGAATTTGGAAGAGAGAGCAGGTTTCCCTGCTCTCTCTTCCAAAGTCCAGCAGTTTGCTATGACAGGACAGGAGCCGCGAGGCTCCCGTCCCTGCCATAGCAAACTACAGTGTCCCGGGGTAGGCACCCCGGAACACTGCAGGAGCCGGCCCTGGGGGGTGGCAGTCCCCAGGGCCACCACAGGCTCCAGGAGGGGGGCCGCGCGGCCCTCCTCCCTTCAATTGCACAGCCCTGGGGAGGTGCTGGTCCCCGGGGCTTTGGGGGTCCGAAACAGACCCCCACATTTGTTTTCTAAGTGCCCCGGCGAGGTGGCGGTCCCCAGGGCGTGTGGGGGGGCTGGAGCCCCCCCACACAGGTGATTTTTTTTTTTTAAAAAGAAGACCTAGGAATTAGTGGGTGGGTATGTACTAACTGGTATTGGTGTGTCTATGGTTTCGATAATGGTAGTCTGTATTTTAGAGAGGGTGTATCAAAGGTTATATTAGGGTATGTGGAGGTGCATCAGATTATCACGTGGATGATGTCATCAGTGATGTCATCAGGGATGTCATTTGAGATGTCATCAGTGATGTCATCAGTGATGTCACTGACCATGTCATGAATGATGTAATATGTGACGTCATCAGCAGTGCATTGCGGGGTCACGAGTTATAGTTAGCTGAACTAACTATATCGGCCGAATTTCTCTGGTTTTGTACGAGTGAAATGTCCAACTAACTATCACGTCCCTGAAACCTGTGTTTTTTTCAGTGAATTTCAAAGGTTTATTAAATGCTAATTTCTAACTATAACGTCCCTGAAACCTATGGTTTTTTCAATGAATTTCAAAGGTTTTTTAAATGCTAATTTCTAACTATAACGTCCCTGAAACCTAAGGTTTTTTCAGTGAATTTCAAAGGTTTTTTAAATGCTAATTTCTAACTATAACATCCCTGAAACCTATGGTTTTTTCAGTGAATTTCTAAGGTTTTTTAAATGCTAATTCCTAACTATAACGCCCCTGAAAACTATGTTTTTTTCAGTGAATTTTGTGAAAGTTTTTTAAATGCTAATTTCTAACTATTCCTACAGAGGTAGGACATGTGCAGAAAGAGGAAGAAAATCACAGAAAGAAGCAAGAGAAATGCAGAAAGATGCAACAGAAGTCCAGAAAGATGAAGAAAAGTGCAGAAAGAAGCAAGAGATATGCAGAAAGAACCAACAGAGGTGCAGAAAGAGGCCTTTTTGCAAAGTCATCCTGTGGCCCCAACCAACTTTTTGCTGACTGATACTGGTGGTAACTGACTCTGACTAACCACGCCCGGAGCCAGTGCTATGCTGAAAGACACTTAGAATACATTGAAAATACCTGCATACACTAGGGTACACTATGGGTTGGGGTACCCCTGTGATTGGCATGACCTCCCCTGTAAGGCCCTAGTACATAATAGGGCAGGGGGAGTAAAACTACCTCTAAGTCAGAGGTGCAGAAAGAGGCAAGAGAAGTGCAGAAAGAAGCAACAGAGGTGCAGAAAGAGGCAAGAGAGGTGCAGAAAGAAGCAAGTGAAGTGCAGAAAGAGGCAACAGAGGTGCAGAAAGATGCAAGAGAGGTGCAGAAACAAGCAAGAGAAGTGCAGAAAGAGGCAAGAGAATTGCTGAAAGAAGCAACAGAGGTGAAGAAAGAAGCAAGAGAAGTGCAGAAAGAGGCAAGTGAGGTGCAGAAAGAAGTAAGAGCAGAGCAGAAGCCAACAGAGGTGCAAAAAGAGGCAAGAGAGGGTGCAGAAAAGAGGTAGGAGAGGTGCACAAAGAGGCAAGAGAGGTGCAGAAAGAGGCAGGAGAGGTACAGAAAGAAGGAAGAGAAGTGCAGAAAGAAGCAACAGAGGTGCTGAAAGAGGTGTGAATGGTGCAGAAAGAGCAAGAGAATACAGAAAGAAGCAACAGAGGTACAGAAAGAGGCAAGAGAGGTGCAGAAACAGGTAGGAAAGGTGCAGAAAGCGGAACAAGGGTGCAGAAAGAGGCAAGAGAGGTGCAGAAAGAGGGAACAGGGTGCAGAAAGAGGCAAGAGGGGTGCAGAAAGAAGCAAGTGAGCTGCAGAAAGAGGCAAGAGAGACTGCAGAAAGAGGCAAGAGAGGTGCAGAAAGACGGAAGGAGGTACAGAAAGAGGCAAGAGAGATGCAGAAATTTGCAAAAGAGGTGCAGAAAGAAGCAAGAGCAGTGCAGAAAGAACCAACAGAGGTGCAAAAAGAGGCAAGAGGGGTGCAGAAAAAGTAGGAGAGGTGCACAAAGAGACAAGACAAGTACAGAAAGAGGCAGGAGGGGTGCAGAAAGAAGGAAGAGAAGTGCAGAAAGAAGCAACAGAGGTGCTGAAAGAGGCATGAAGGGTGCAGAAAGAGCAAGAGAAGTACAGAAAGAAGCAACAGAGGTACAGAAAGAGGCAACAGAGGTTCAGAAACAGGCAGGAAAGGTGCAGAAAGAGGGATCAAGGGTGCACAAAGAGGCAAGAGAGGTGCAGAAAGAGAAAAAAGGGGTGCAAAAATAGGCAAGAGGGGAGCAGAAAGAAGCAAGTGAGGTGCAGAAAGAGGCAACAGAGGTGCAGAAAGATGCAAGAGAACTGCAGAAACATGCAAGAGAAGTGCAGAAAGAGGCAAGAGAATTGCTGAAAGAAGCAACAGAGGTCTGGAAAGAAGCAAGAGAAGTACAGAAAGAGGCAAGTGAGGAGCAGAAAGAGGCAAGAGAGGTGCAGAAAGAAGCAAGTGAGGTGCAAAAAGAGGGAACAGGGGTGCAGAAAGACGCAAGAGAAGTACAGAAACAGGTAGGAAAGGTGCAGAAAGAGGCAAGAGAGGTGCAGAAACAGGCAGGAGAAGGTGCAGAAAGAGGCAAACAGGGGTGCAGAAAGACGCAAGAGAGGTGCAGAAAGAGAAAAAGGGGTGCAAAAATAGGCAAGAGCGGTGCAGAAAGAAGCAAGTGAGGTGAAGAAAGAGGCAACAGAGGTGCAGAAAGACGCAAGAGAGATGTAGAAACAAGCAAGAGAAGTGCAGAAAGAGGCAAGAGAATTGCTGAAAGAAGCAACAGAGGTGTGGAAAGAAGCAAGAGAAGTGCAGAAAGAGGCAAGTGAGGTGCAGAAAGAGGCAAGAGAGGTGCAGAAAATGGCAAGAGAACAGCAGAAAGAGGTAAGAGGGATGCAAAAAAGGAAGAAGGGTACAGAAAGAAGCAAGAGAGGTGCAGAAAGAAGCAAGAGAAGTACAGAAAGAAGCAAGAGAGGTGCAGAAAGAGGAAGACAGAGTGCAGAAAGAGACAACAGGGGTGCAGAAAGAGACAACAGGGGTGCAGAAAGAAGCAAGAGAGGTGCAGAAATAGGCAATAGAAGTGCAGAAAGAGGCAGGTGAGGTGCAGAAGGAGGCAAGAGAACTGCAGAGAGAAGTGCAGAAACAGGCAAAGGGGTGCAGAAAGAGGGAACAGGTGTGCAGACAGAGGCAAGAGAGGTGCAGAAAGAGGGAAGAGAGGTACAGAAAGAGGCAAGAGGAATGCAGAAATGTGCGACAGAGGTGCATAAAGAAGCAAGAGCAGTGCAGAAAGAACCAACAGAGGTGCAAAAAGAGGCAAGAGAGGTGCAGAAATAAGTAGGAGAGGTGCACAAAGAGGCAAGACAAGTACAGAAAGAGGCAGGAGGGGTGCAGAAAGAAGGAAGAGAAGTGCAGAAAGAAGCAACAGAGGTGCTGAAAGAGGCGTGAAGGGTGCAGAAAGAGCAAGAGAAGTACAGAAAGAAGCAACAGAGGTACAGAAAGAGGCAAGAGAGGTGCAGAAACAAGCAGGAGAGGTGCAGAAAGAGGCAAGACAAGTGCAGAAAGAGGCAGAGAGGGTGCAAGAAGAAGGAAGAGAGGGCAGAAAGAAGCAACAGAGGTGCAGAAAGAGGCAAGAGAGAGTGCAGAAAGAGCAAGAGAAGTGCAGAAAGAAGCAACAGAGGTGCAGAAAGAGGCAAGAGAGGTGCAGAAACAGGCAAGAGAGGTGCAGAAAGAGGCAAGAAGAGTGCAGAAAGAGGCAAGAGAAGTGCAGAAAGAGGGAACAGGGTGGAGAAAGAGGCAAGAGAGGTGCAGAAAGAAGCAAGTGAGGTGCAGAAAGAGGCAAGAGAAGTGCAGAAAGAGGCAAGAGAGGTGCAGAAAGAGGCAAGAGAGGTACAGAAAGAGGCAAGAGGGATGCAGAAAGATGCAAAGAGGTGCAGAAAGAAGCAAGAGCAGTGCAGAAAGAAGCAACAGAGGTGCAAAAAGAGGCAAGAAGGGTGCAGAAAGAAGCAAGAGAGGTGCACAAAGAGACAAGAGAAGTACAGAAAGAGGCAGGAGAGGTGCAGAAAGAAGGCAAGAGAAGTGCAGAAAGAAGCAACAGAGGGTGCAGAAAGAGGCGTGAAGAGGTGCAGAAAGAGCAAGAGAAGTACAGAAAGAAGCAACAGAGGTGCAGAAAGAGGCAAGAGAGGTGCAGAAACAGGCAGGAAAGGTGCAGAAAGAGGCAACAGGGGTGCAGAAAGATGCAAGAGAGGTGCAGAAAGAGACAAAAAGGGTGCAAAAATAGGCAAGAGGGAGCAGAAAGAAGCAAGTGAGGTGCAGAAAGAGGCAACAGAGGTGCAGAAAGACGCAAGAGAGCTGCAGAAACATGCAAGAGAAGTGCAGAAAGAGGCAAGAGGAGTGCTGAAAGAAGCAACAGAGGTGTGGAAAGAAGCAAGAGAAGTGCAGAAAGAGGCAAGTGAGGTGCAGAAAGAGGCAAGAGAGGTGCAGAAAGAAGCAAGTGAGGTGCAGAAAGAGGGAACAGGGGTGCAGAAAGACGCAAGAGAAGTACAGAAAGCAGGCAAGAGAGGTGCAGAAAGAGGCAAGAGAGGTGCAGAAACAGGCAGGAAAGGTGCAGAAAGAGCAAACAGGGGTGCAGAAAGACGCAAGAGAGGTGCAGAAAGAAGAAAAAGGGGTGCAAAAATAGGCAAGAGCGGTGCAGAAAGAAGCAAGTGAGGTGAAGAAAGAGGCAACAGAGGTGCAGAAAGACGCAAGAGAGGTGTAGAAACAAGCAAGAGAAGTGCAGAAAGAGGCAAGAGAATTGCTGAAAGAAGCAACAGAGGTGTGGAAAGAAGCAAGAGAAATGCAGAAAGAGGCAAGTGAGGTGCAGAAAGAGGCAAGAGAGGTGCAGAAAATGGCAAGAGAACAGCAGAAAGAGGCAAGAGGGATGCAAAAAGAGGAAGAAGGGTACAGAAAGAAGCAAGAGAGGTGCAGAAAGAAGCAAGAGAAGTGCAGAAAGAAGCAAGAGAGGTGCAGAAAGAGAGGAAGACGAGGTGCAGAAAGAGACAACAGAGGTGCAGAAAGAGACAACAGGAGTGCAGAAAGAAGCAAGAGAGGTGCAGAAATAGGCAAGAGAAGTGCAGAAATAGGCAAGTAGAGGTGCAGAAGGAGGCAAGAGAACTGCAAGAAAGTGCAGAAACAGGCTAAAGAGAGTGCAGAAAGAGAGCAACAGGTGTGCAGACAGAGGCAAGAGAGGTGCAGAAAGAGGCAAGAGAGGTACAGAAAGAGGCAAGAGGAATGCAGAAATGATGCAACAGAGGTGCAGAAAGAAGCAAGAGCAGTGCAGAAAGAACCAACAGAGGTGCAAAAAGAGGCAAGAGAGGTGCAGAAATAAGTAGGAGAGGTGCACAAAGAGGCAAGACAAGTACAGAAAGAGGCAGGAGGGGTGCAGAAAGAAGGAAGAGAAGTGCAGAAAGAAGCAACAGAGGTGCTGAAAGAGGCGTGAAGGAGTGCAGAAAGAGCAAGAGAAGTACAGAAAGAAGCAACAGAGGTACAGAAAAAGGCAAGAGAGGTGCAGAAACAGGTAAGAAAGGTGCAGAAAGAGGGAACAGAGGTGCAGAAAGAGGCAAGAGAGGTGCAGAAAGAGGCAAGAGAGGTGCAGAAATAAGTAGGAGAGGTGCACAAAGAAGCAAGAGAAGTACAGAAAGAGGCAGGAGAGGTGCAGAAAGAAGGCAAGAGAAGTGCAGAAAGAAGCAACAGAGGTGCAGAAAGAGGCGTGAAGAGGTGCAGAAAGAGCAAGAGAAGTACAGAAAGAAGCAACAGAGGTGCAGAAAGAGGCAAGAGAGGTGCAGAAAGAGGCAGGAAAGGTGCAGAAAGAGGCAAGAGAGGGTGCAGAAAAGATGCAAGAGAGGTGCAGAAAGAAGCAAGAGAGATACAGAAAGAGGCAAGAGAAGTGCAGAAAGAAGCAAGAGAGGTGCAGAAAGAAGCAAGAGAGGTGCAGAAAGAGGCAAGAGAGGTGCAGAAAGAAGCAAGAGCAGAGCAGAAGCAGAAGCAACAGAGGTGCAGAAAGAGGCAAGAGAGGTGCAGAAAGAGGCAAGAGAGGTGCAGAAAGAAGGCAAGAGAGGTACAGAAAGAGGCAAGAGAGGTGCAGAAAGAAGGAAGAGAATGGAACACGGGTGCAGAAAGAGGCAAGAGAGGTACAGAAAGAGGCAACAGGAGTGCAGAAAGAGGCAAGAGAGGTGCAGAAAGAAGCAAGAGAGGTGCAGAAAGAGGCAAAGAGAGCTGCAGAAAGAGGCAAGAGAGGTGCAGAAAGACGGAAGAGGGTACAGAAAGAGGCAAGAGGGATGCAGAAATTTGCAAAGAGGTGCAGAAAGTAGCAAGAGCAGTGCAGAAAGAACCAACAGAGGCGCAAAAAAAGGCAGGAGGGGGCAGAAATAAGTAGGAGAGGTGCACAAAGAGGCAAGACAAGTACAGAAAGAGGCAAGAGGTGTGCAGAAAGAAGGAAGAGAAGTGAAGAAAGAAGCAACAGAGGTGCTGAAAGAGGCGTGAAGGGTGCAGAAAGAGCAAGAGAAGTACAGAAAGAAGCAACAGAGGTACAGAAAGAGGCAACAGAGGTGCAGAAACAGGCAGGAAAGGTGCAGAAAGAGGAAACAGGGTGCAGAAAGACGCAAGAGAGGTGCAGAAAGAGACAAAAGGGGTGCAGAAAATAGGCAAGAGGAGTGCAGAAAGAAGCAAGTGAGGTGCAGAAAGAGGCAACAGAGGTGCAGAAAGATGCAAGAGAACTGCAGAAACATGCAAGAGAAGTGCAGAAAGAGGCAAGAGAATTGCTGAAAGAAGCAACAGAGGTGTGGAAAGAAGCAAGAGAAGTGCAGAAAGAGGCAAGTGAGGTGCAGAAAGAGGCAAGAGAGGTGCAGAAAGAAGCAAGTGAGGTGCAAAAAGAGGGAACAGGGTGCAGAAAGATGCAAGAGAAGTACAGAAACAGGTAGGAAAGGTGCAGAAAGAGGCAAGAGAGGTGCAGAAACAGGCAGGAAAGGTGCAGAAAGAGGGAACAGGGGTGCAGAAAGATGCAAGAGAGGTGCAGAAAGAGAAAAAAGGGGTGCAAAAATAGGCAAGAGCGGTGCAGAAAGAAGCAAGTGAGGTGCAGAAAGAGGCAACAGAGGTGCAGAAAGACGCAAGAGAGGTGTAGAAACAAGCAAGAGAAGTGTAGAAAGAGGCAAGAGAATTTCTGAAAGAAGCAACACAGGTGTGAAAGAAGCAAGAGAAGTGCAGAAAGAGGCAAGTGAGGTGCAGAAAGAGGCAAGAGAGGTGCAGAAAATGGCAAGAGAACAGCAGAAAGAGGCAAGAGGGATGCAAAAAAGGAAGAAGGGTACAGAAAGAAGCAAGAGAGGTGCAGAAAGAAGCAAGAGAAGTGCAGAAAGAAGCAAGAGAGGTGCAGAAAGAGGGAAGACGAGTGCAGAAAGAGACAACAGGGGTGCAGAAAGAGACAACAGGGGTGCAGAAAGAAGCAAGAGAGGTGCAGAAATAGGCAATAGAAGTGCAGAAAGAGGCAGGTGAGGTGCAGAAGGAGGCAAGAGAACTGCATAAAGTGCAGAAACAGGCAAAGGAGTGCAGAAAGAGGGAACAGGTAGTGCAGACAGAGGCAAGAGAGGTGCAGAAAGAGGGAAGAGGGGTACAGAAAGAGGCAAGAGGAATGCAGAAATGTGCGACAGAGGTGCATAAAGAAGCAAGAGCAGTGCAGAAAGAACCAACAGAGGTGCAAAAAGAGGCAAGAGAGGTGCAGAAATAAGTAGGAGAGGTGCACAAAGAGGCAAGACAAGTACAGAAAGAGGCAGGAGGGTGCAGAAAGAAGGAAGAGAAGTGCAGAAAGAAGCAACAGAGGTGCTGAAAGAGGCAAGAGAGGTGCAGAAAGAGCAAGAAAGGTGCAGAAAGAGGCAACAGAGGTGCAGAAAGAGGCAAGAGAGGTGCAGAAAGAGGCAAGAGAGGTGCAGAAAGAAGTAAGAGAGGTGCAGAAAGAGGCAAGACAAGGTACAGAAAGAGGCAAGAGAGGTGCAGAAAGAAGGCAAGAGAAGTGCAGAAAGAAGCAACAGAGGTGCAGAAAGAGGCAAGAGAGGTGCAGAAAGAGGCAAGAAAGGTGCAGAAAGAGGCAAGAGAAGTGCAGAAAGAAGCAAGTGAGGTGCAGAAAGAGGCAACAGAGGTGCAGAAAGACGCAAGAGAGGTGCAGAAACAAGCAAGAGAAGTGCAGAAAGAGGCAAGAGAATTGCTGAAAGAAGCAACAGAGGTGTGGAAAGAAGCAAGAGGAGTGCAGAAAGAGGCAAGTGAGGTGCAGAAAGAGGCAAGAGAGGTGCAGAAAATGGCAAGAGAACAGCAGAAAGAGGTAAGAGGGATGCAAAAAAGGGAAGAAGGGTACAGAAAGAAGCAAGAGAGGTGCAGAAAGAAGCAAGAGAAGTACAGAAAGAAGCAAGAGAGGTGCAGAAAGAGGGAAGACGAGTGCAGAAAGAGACAACAGGGGTGCAGAAAGAGACAACAGGAGTGCAGAAAGAAGCAAGAGAGGTGCAGAAAGAGGCAATAGAAGTGCAGAAAGAGGCAGGTGAGGTGCAGAAAGAGGCAAGAGAACTGCAGAAAGAGCAAGAGTGCAGAAACAGGCAAGAGGGTGCAGAAAGAGGAAACAGGTGTGCAGACAGAGGCAAGAGAGGTGCAGAAAGAGGGAAGAGAGGTACAGAAAGAGGCAAGAGGGATGCAGAAAGTAGCAAAGAGGTGCAGAAAGAAGCAAGAGCAGTGCAGAAAGAACCAACAGAGGTGCAGAAAGAGGCAAGAGAGGTGCAGAAATAAGTAGGAGAGGTGCACAAAGAGGCAAGACAAGTACAAAAGAGGCAGGAGGGTGCAGAAAGAAGGAAGAGAAGTGCAGAAAGAAGCAACAGAGGTGCTGAAAGAGGCGTGAAGGAGTGCAGAAAGAGGCAAGAGAAGTACAGAAAGAAGCAACAGAGGTACAGAAAGAGGCAAGAGAGGTGCAGAAACAGTGCAAGAAAGGTGCAGAAAGAGGGAACACAGGTGCAAAAAGAGGCTAGCAGAGGTGCAGAAAGAGGCAAGAGAGGTGCAGAAATAAGTAGGAGAGGTGCACAAAGAGGCAAGACAAGTTCAGGAAGAGGCAAGAGGGGTGCAGAAAGAAGGAAGAGAAGTGCAGAAAGAAGCTACAGAGGTGCTGAAAGAGGCATGAAGGGTGCAGAAAGAGCAAGAGAAGTACAGAAAGAAGCAACAGAGGTGCAAAATGAGGCAAGAGGGGTGCAGAAAGAGGTAGGAGAGGTGCAGAAAGAGGCAAGAGAAGTGCAGAAAGAGGCAAGAGAGGTGCAGAAACAGGCAAGAGAGGTACAGAAAGAGGCAACAGAGGTGCAGAAAGAAGCAACGAGAGGTGCAGAAAGAAGCAAGGGAAGTGCAGAAAGAGGCAAGAGAGGTGCAGAAAGAGAGCAAGAGCAGTGCAGAAAGAGCCAACAGAGGTGCAAAAAGAGGCAAGAGAGGTGCAGAAAGAGGCAAGAGAGGTGCACAAAGAAGGCAAGAGAAGTGCAGAAAGAGGCAAGAGAGGTGCAGAAAGAAGGCAGAGAGAACAGGTGCAGAAAGAGGCAAGAGAGGTGCAGAAAGAGGCAAGAAGGGTGCAGAAAGAGGCAAGAGAGGTGCAGAAAGAAGCAAGTGAGCTGCAGAAAGAGGCAAGAGAACTGCAGAAAGAGGCAAGAGAGGTGCAGAAAGAGGGAAGAGAGGTGCAGAAAGAGGCAAGAGAGGATGCAGAAAGATGCAAAAGAGGTGCAGAAAGAAGCAAGAGCAGTGCAGAAAGAACCAACAGAGGTGCAGAAAGAGGCAAGAGAGGTGCAGAAAGAAGTAGGAGAGGTGCACAAAGAGGCAAGACAAGTACAGAAAGAGGCAAGAGAGGTGCAGAAAGAAGGAAGAGAAGTGCAGAAAGAAGCAACAGAGGTGCTGAAAGAGGCGTGAAGAGGTGCAGAAAGAGGCAAGAGAAGTACAGAAAGAAGCAACAGAGGTGCAGAAAGAGGCAAGAGAGGTGCAGAAACAGGCAGGAAAGGTGCAGAAAGAGGCAACAGGGGTGCAGAAAGATGCAAGAGAGTGCAGAAGGAGACAAAAGGGTGCAAAAATGAGGCAAGAGGGTAGCAGAAAGAAGCAAGTGAGGTGCAGAAAGAGGCAACAGAGGTGCAGAAAGACGCAAGAGAAGTGCAGAAACATGCAAGAGAAGTGCAGAAGGAGGCAAGAGAATTGCTGAAAGAAGCAACAGAGGTGTGGAAAGAAGCAAGAGAAGTGCAGAAAGAGGCAAGTGAGGTGCAGAAAGAGGCAAGAGAGGTGCAGAAAGAAGCAAGTGAGGTGCAAAAAGAGGAAACAGGGGTGCAGAAAGATGCAAGAGAAGTACAGAAACAGGTAGGAAAGGTGCAGAAAGAGGCAAGAGAGGTGCAGAAACAGGCAGGAAAGGTGCAGAAAGAGGGAACAGGGGTGCAGAAAGACGCAAGAGAGGTACAGAAAGAGAAAAAAAGGGTGCAAAAATAGGCAAGAGCGGTGCAGAAAGAAGCAAGTGAGGTGGAGACAGAGGCAACAGAGGTGCAGAAAGACGCAAGAGAGGTGTAGAAACAAGCAAGAGAAGTGCAGAAAGAGGCAATAGAATTGCTGAAAGAAGCAACAGAGGTGTGGAAAGAAGCAAGAGAAGTGCAGAAGAGGCAAGTGAGGTGCAGAAAGAGGCAAGAGAGGTGCAGAAAATGGCAAGAGAACAGCAGAAAGAGGCAAGAGGGATGCAAAAAGGGAAGAAGGGTACAGAAAGAAGCACGAGAGGTGCAGAAAGAAGCAAGAGAAGTGCAGAAAGAAGCAAGAGAGGTGCAGAAAGAGGGAAGACGAGTGCAGAAAGAGACAACAGAGGTGCAGAAAGAGACAACAGGAGTGCAGAAAGAAGCAAGAGAGGTGCAGAAATAGGCAATAGAAGTGCAGAAAGAGGCAAGTGAGGTGCAGAAGGAGGCAAGAGAAATGCACAAAGTGCAGAAACAGGCAAAGGAGGTGCAGAAAGAGGGAACAGGTGTGCAGACAGAGGCAAGAGAGGTGCAGAAAGAGGGAAGAGGGGTACAGAAAGAGGCAAGAGGAATACAGAAATGTGCAACAGAGGTGCAGAAAGAAGCAAGAGCAGTGCAGAAAGAACCAACAGAGGTGCAAAAAGAGGCAAGAGAGGTGCAGAAATAAGTAGGAGAGGTGCACAAAGAGGCAAGACAAGTACAGAAAGAGGCAGGAGGGTGCAGAAAGAAGGAAGAGAAGTGCAGAAAGAAGCAACAGAGGTACAGAAAGAGGCAAGAGAGGTGCAGAAACAGTCAAGAGAAGGTGCAGAAAGAGGACAACAAGGTGCAAAAAGAGGCATAGTGAGGTGCAGAAAGAGGCAAGAGAGGTGCAGAAAGAAGCAAGAGAGGTGCAGAAAGAGGCAAGAGAGGTGCAGAAAGAGGCAGGAGAGGTGCAGAAAGAAGGCAAGAGAGTGCAGAAAGAAGCAACAGAGGTGCAGAAAGAGGCAAGAGAGGTGCAGAAAGAGGCAGAGAGAGGTGCAGAAAGAGGCAAGAGGGGTGCAGAAAGAAGCAAGTGAGGTGCAGAAAGAGGCAACAGAGGTGCAGAAAGACACAAGAGAGGTGCAGAAACAAGCAAGAGAAATGCAGAAAGAGGCAAGAGAATTGCTGAAAGAAGCAACAGAGGTGTGGAAAGAAGCAAGAGAAGTGCAGAAAGAGGCAAGTGAGGTGCAGAAAGAGGCAAGAGAGGTGCAGAAAATGGCAAGAGAACAGCAGGAAGAGGCAAGAGGGATGCAAAAAAGGGAAGAAGGGTACAGAAAGAAGCAAGAGAGGTGCAGAAAGAAGCAAGAGAAGTACAGAAAGAAGCAAGAGAGGTGCAGAAAGAGGGAAGACGAGTGCAGAAAGAGACAACAGGGGTGCAGAAAGAGACAACAGGAGTGCAGAAAGAAGCAAGAGAGGTGAGAAATAGGCAATAGAAGTGCAAAAAGAGGCAGGTGAGGTGCAGAAGGAGGCAAGAGAACTGCAGAGTAAGAGAGTGCAGAAACAGGCTAAAGGGGTGCAGAAAGAGGGAACAGGTGTGCAGACAGAGGCAAGAGAGGTGCAGAAAGAGGGAAGAGAGGTACAGAAAGAGGCAAGAGGAATGCAGAAATGTGCAAAAGAGGTACATAAAGAAGCAAGAGCAGTGCAGAAAGAACCAACAGAGGTGCAAAAAGAGGCAAGAGAGGTGCAGAAATAAGTAGGAGAGGTGCACAAAGAGGCAAGACAAGTACAGAAAGAGGCAGGAGGGGTGCAGAAAGAAGGAAGAGAAGTGCTGAAAAAAGCAATAGAGGTCCTGAAAGAGGCGTGAAGGGTGCAGAAAGAGCAAGAGAAGTACAGAAAGAAGCAACAGAGGTACAGAAAGAGGCAACAGAGGTGCAGAAACAGTCAGGAAAGGTGCAGAAAGAGGGACAGAGGTGCAAAAGAGGCAAGAGAGGTGCAGAAGGAGGCAAGAGAGTTGCAGAAAGAAGCAAGAGAGGTGCAGAAAGAGGCAAGACAAGTGCAGAAAGAGGCAGGAGAGGTGCAGAAAGAAGGAAGAGAAGTGCAGAAAGAAGCAACAGAGGTGCAGAAAGAGGCGTGAAGAGAGTGCAGAAAGAGCAAGAGAAGTACAGAAAGAAGCAACAGAGGTACAGAAAGAGGCAAGAGAGGTGCAGAAAGAGGCAGGAAAGGTGCAGAAAGAGGCAAGAGAGGTGCAGAAAGATGCAAGAGAGGTGCAGAAACAAGCAAGAGAAGTGCAGAAAGAGGCAAGAGAATTGCTGAAAGAAGCAACAGAGGTGAAGAAAGAAGCAAGGGAAGTGCAGAAAGAGGCAAGTGAGGTGCAGAAAGAAGCAAGAGCAGTAGCAGAAGACCAACAGAGGTGCAAAAAGAGGCAAGAGAGGTGCAGAAAGAGGCAAGAGAGGTGCAGAAAGAGGCAAGAGAGGTACAGAAAGAGGCAGGAGGGGTACAGAAAGAAGGAAGAGAAGTGCAGAAAGAAGCAACAGAGGTGCTGAAAGAGGTGAGAATGGTGCAGAAAGAGCAAGAGAATACAGAAAGAAGCAACAGTGAGTGCAGAAAGAGGCAAGAGAGGTGCAGAAACAGGTAGGAAAGGTGCAGAAACAGGAACAAGGGTGCAGAAAGAGGCAAGAGAGGTACAGAAAGAGGGAACAGGGGTGCAGAAAGAGGCAAGAGAGGTGCAGAAAGAAGCAAAGGGAGCTGCAGAAAGAGGCAAAGAGAACTGCAGAAAGAGGCAAGAGAGGTGCAGAAAGACGGAAGAGGGGTACAGAAAGAGGCAAGAGGGATGCAGAAATATGCAAAGAGGTGCAGAAAAAGCAAGAGCAGTGCAGAAAGAACCAACAGAGGTGCAAAAAGAGGCAAGAAGGGTGCAGAAAAAAGTAGGAGAGGTGCACAAAGAGACAAGACAAGTACAGAAAGAGGCAGGAGGGGTGCAGAAAGAAGGAAGAGAAGTGCAGAAAGAAGCAACAGAGGTGCTGAAAGAGGCATGAAGGGTGCAGAAAGAGCAAGAGAAGTACAGAAAGAAGCAACAGAGGTACAGAAAGAGGCAAGAGAGGTGCAGAAACAGGCAGGAAAGGTGCAGAAAGAGGGAACAGGGGTGCAGAAAGATGCAAGAGAGGTGCAGAAAGAGACAAAAGGGTGCAAAAATAGGCAAGAGGGGAGCAGAAAGAAGCAAGTGAGGTGCAGAAAGAGGCAACAGAGGTGCAGAAAGACGCAAGAGAACTGCAGAAACATGCAAGAGAAGTGCAAAAAGAGGCAAGAGAATTGTTGAAAGAAGCAACAGAGGTGTGGAAAGAAGCAAGAGAAGTGCAGAAAGAGGCAAGTGAGGTGCAGAAAGAGGCAAGAGAGGTGCAGAAAGAAGCAAGTGAGGTGCAAGAAAGAGGAACAGGGGTGCAGAAAGAAGCAAGAGAGAGTACAGAAACAGGTAGGAAAGGTGCAGAAAGAGGCAAGAGAGGTGCAGAAACAGGCAGGAAAGGTGCAGAAAGAGCAAACAGGGGTGCAGAAAGACGCAAGAGAGGTACAGAAAGAGAAAAAAGGGGTGCAAAAATAGGCAAGAGCGGTGCAGAAAGAAGCAAGTGAGGTGAAGACAGAGGCAACAGAGGTGCAGAAAGACGCAAGAGAGATGTAGAAACAAGCAAGAGAAGTGCAGAAAGAGGCAATAGAAGTGCTAGAAAGAAGCAACAGAGGTGTGGAAAGAAGCAAGAGGAGTGCAGAAAGAGGCAAGTGAGGTGCAGAAAGAGGCAAGAGAGGTGCAGAAAGATGGCAAGAGAAGCAGCAGAAAGAGGCAAGAGGGATGCAAAAAAGGAAGAAGGGTACAGAAAGAAGCAAGAGAGGTGCAGAAAGAAGCAAGAGAGGTACAGAAAGAAGCAAGAGAGGTGCAGAAAGAGGGAAGACGAGTGCAGAAAGAGACAACAGGGGTGCAGAAAGAGACAACAGGAGTGCAGAAAGAAGCAAGAGAGGTGAGAAATAGGCAATAGAAGTGCAAAAAGAGGCAGGTGAGGTGCAGAAGGAGGCAAGAGAACTGCATAAAGTGCAGAAACAGGCTAAAGGGGTGCAGAAAGAGGGAACAGGTGTGCAGACAGAGGCAAGAGAGGTGCAGAAAGAGGGAAGAGGGGTACAGAAAGAGGCAAGAGGAATGCAGAAATGTGCGACAGAGGTGCATAAAGAAGCAAGAGCAGTGCAGAAAGAACCAACAGAGGTGCAAAAAGAGGCAAGAGACATGCAGAAATAAGTAGGAGAGGTGCACAAAGAGGCAAGACAAGTACAAAGAGGCAGGAGGGGTGCAAAAAGAAGGAAGAGAAGGGCAGAAAGAAGCAACAGAGGTGCTGAAAGAGGCGTGAAGGGTGCAGAAAGAGCAAGAGAAGTACAGAAAGAAGCAACAGAGGTACAGAAAAAGGCAAGAGAGGTGCAGAAATAAGTAGGAGAGGTGCACAAAGAGGCAAGACAAGTACAAAGAGGCAGGAGGGGTGCAGAAAGAAGGAAGAGAGGTGCAGAAAGAAGCAACAGAGGTGCTGAAAGAGGCATGAAAGGTGCAGAAAGAGGCAAGAGAATACAGAAAGAAGCAACAGAGGTACAGAAAGAGGCAAGAGAGGTGCAGAAACAGGCAACGAAAGGTGCAGAAATGGAACAAGGGTGCAAAAAGAGGCAAGAGAGGTGCAGAAAGAGGCAACAGGGGTGCAGAAAGAGGCAAGAGAGGTGCAGAAAGAAGCAAGTGAGGTGCAGAAAGAGGCAAGAGAACTGCAGAAAGAGGCAAGAGAGTTGCAGAAAGACGGAAGGGGGTACAGAAAGAGGCAAGAGGGATGCAGAAATTTGCAAAAGAGGTGCAGAAAAAGCAAGAGCAGTGCAGAAAGAACCAACAGAGGTGCAAAAAGAGGCAAGAAGGGTGCAGAAAAAAGTAGGAGAGGTACACAAAGAGACAAGACAAGTACAGAAAGAGGCAGGAGGAGTGCAGAAAGAAGGAAGAGAAGTGCAGAAAGAAGCAACAGAGGTGCTAGAAAGAGGACGTGAAGGGTGCAGAAAGAGGCAAGAGAAGTACAGAAAGAAGCAACAGAGGTACAGAAAGAGGCAAGAGAGGTGCAGAAACAGGCAGGAAAGGTACAGAAAGAGGGAACAGGGGTGCAGAAAGATGCAAGAGAGGTGCAGAAGGAGACAAAAAGGGTGCAAAAATAGGCAAGAGGAGAGCAGAAAGAAGCAAGTGAGGTGCAGAAAGAGGCAACAGAGGTGCAGAAAAGACGCAAGAGAAGCTGCAGAAACATGCAAGAGAAGTGCAAAAAGAGGCAAGAGAATTGTTAGAAAGAAGCAACAGAGGTGTGGAAAGAAGCAAGAGAAGTGCAGAAAGAGGCAAGTGAGGTGCAGAAAGAGGCAAGAGAGGTGCAGAAAGAAGCAAGTGAGGTGCAAAAAGAGGGAACAGGGGTGCAGAAAGACGCCAGAGAAGTACAGAAACAGGTAGGAAAGGTGCAGAAAGAGGCAAGAGAGGTGCAGAAACAGGCAGGAAAGGTGCAGAAAGAGCAAACAGGGGTGCAGAAAGACGCAAGAGAGGTACAGAAAGAGAAAAAAGGGGTGCAAAAATAGGCAAGAGCGGTGCAGAAAGAAGCAAGTGAGGTGAAGACAGAGGCAACAGAGGTGCAGAAAGACGCAAGAGAGGTGTAGAAACAAGCAAGAGAAGTGCAGAAAGAGGCAATAGAATTGCTGAAAGAAGCAACAGAGGTGTGGAAAGAAGCAAGAGGAGTGCAGAAAGAGGCAAGTGAGGTGCAGAAAGAGGCAAGAGAGGTGCAGAAAATGGCAAGAGAACAGCAGAAAGAGGTAAGAGGGATGCAAAAAAGGGAAGAAGGGTACAGAAAGAAGCAAGAGAGGTGCAGAAAGAAGCAAGAGAAGTACAGAAAGAAGCAAGAGAGGTGCAGAAAGAGGGAAGACGAGTGCAGAAAGAGACAACAGGGGTGCAGAAAGAGACAACAGGAGTGCAGAAAGAAGCAAGAGAGGTGAGAAATAGGCAATAGAAGTGCAAAAATAGGCAGGTGAGGTGCAGAAGGAGGCAAGAGAACTGCATAAAGTGCAGAAACAGGCTAAAGGGGTGCAGAAAGAGAAAACAGGTGTGCAGACAGAGGCAAGAGAGGTGCAGAAAGAGGGAAGAGGGGTACAGAAAGAGGCAAGAGGAATGCAGAAATGTGCGACAGAGGTACATAAAGAAGCAAGAGCAGTGCAGAAAGAACCAACAGAGGTGCAAAAAGAGGCAAGAGACGTGCAGAAATAAGTAGGAGAGGTGCACAAAGAGGCAAGACAAGTACAAAGTGGCAGGAGGGGTGCAAAAAGAAGGAAGAGAAGGGCAGAAAGAAGCAACAGAGGTGCTGAAAGAGGCGTGAAGGGTGCAGAAAGAGCAAGAGAATTACAGAAAGAAGCAACAGAGGTACAGAAAAAGGCAAGAGAGGTGCAGAAACAGTTATGAAAGGTGCAGAAAGGGGACACAGGTGCAAAAAGAGGCTAGTGAGGTGCAGAAGGAGGCAAGAGAGTTGCAGAAATAAGTAGGAGAGGTGCACAAAGAGGCAAGACAAGTACAGAAAGAGGCAGGAGGGGTGCAGAAAGAAGGAAGAGAAGTGCAGAAAGAAGCAACAGAGGTGCTGAAAGAGGCGTGAAGGGTGCAGAAAGAGCAAGAGAAGTACAGAAAGAAGCAACAGAGGTACAGAAAAAGGCAAGAGAGGTGCAGAAAGAGGCAGGAAAGGTGCAGAAAGAGGCAAGAGGGGTGCAGAAAGATGCAAGAGAGGTGCAGAAACAAGCAAGAGAAATACAGAAAGAGGCAAGAGAATTGCTGAAAGAAGCAACAGAGGTGAAGAAAGAAGCAAGGGAAGTGCAGAAAGAGGCAAGTGAGGTGCCGAAAGAAGCAAGAGCAGAGCAGAGCAGAACCAACAGAGGTGCAAAAAGAGGCAAGAGGGGTGCAAAAAGAGGTAGGAGAGGTGCACAAAAAAGGCAAGAGAGGTACAGAAAGAGGAAGGAGGGGTACAGAAAGAAGGAAGAGAATGGAACACGGGTGCAAAAAGAGGCAAGAGAGGTACAGAAAGAGGGAACAGGGGTGCAGAAAGAGGCAAGAGGGGTGCTGAAAGAAGCAAGTGAGCTGCAGAAAGAGGCAAGAGAACTGCAGAAAGAGGCAAGAGAGTTGCAGAAAGACGGAAGGGGGTACAGAAAGAGGCAAGAGGGATACAGAAATTTGCAAAAGAGGTGCAGAAAAAGCAAGAGCAGTGCAGAAAGAACCAACAGAGGTGCAAAAAGAGGCAAGAAGGGTGCAGAAAAAAGTAGGAGAGGTACACAAAGAGACAAGACAAGTACAGAAAGAGGCAGGAGGGGTGCAGAAAGAAGGAAGAGAAGTGCAGAAAGAAGCAACAGAGGTGCTGAAAGAGGCGTGAAGGGTGCAGAAAGAGCAAGAGAAGTACAGAAAGAAGCAACAGAGGTACAGAAAGAGGCAAGAGAGGTGCAGAAACAGGCAGGAAAGGTACAGAAAGAGGGAACAGGGGTGCAGAAAGATGCAAGAGAGGTGCAGAAGGAGACAAAAAGGGTGCAAAAATAGGCAAGAGGGGAGCAGAAAGAAGCAAGTGAGGTGTAGAAAGAGGCAACAGAGGTGCAGAAAGACGCAAGAGAACTGCAGAAACATGCAAGAGAAGTGCAAAAAGAGGCAAGAGAATTGTTGAAAGAAGCAACAGAGGTGTGGAAAGAAGCAAGAGAAGTGCAGAAAGAGGCAAGTGAGGTGCAGAAAGAGGCAAGAGAGGTACAGAAAAGACAAAAGGTGCAGAAAGAGGCAAGAGCGAGTGCAGAAAGAAGCAAGTGAGGTGAAGACAGAGGCAACAGAGGTGCAGAAAGATGCAAGAGAGGTGTAGAAACAAGCAAGAGAAGTGCAGAAAGAGGCAATAGAATTGCTGAAAGAAGCAACAGAGGTGTGGAAAGAAGCAAGAGGAGTGCAGAAAGAGGCAAGTGAGGTGCAGAAAGAGGCAAGAGAGGTGCAGAAAATGGCAAGAGAACAGCAGAAAGAGGCAAGAGGGATGCAAAAAAGGGAAGAAGGGTACAGAAAGAAGCAAGAGAGGTGCAGAAAGAAGCAAGAGAAGTACAGAAAGAAGTAAGAGAGGTGCAGAAAGAGGGAAGACGAGTGCAGAAAGAGACAACAGGGGTGCAGAAAGAGACAACAGGAGTGCAGAAAGAAGCAAAAGAGGTGAGAAATAGGCAATAGAAGTGCAAAAAGAGGCAGGTGAGGTGCAGAAGGAGGTAAGAGAACTGCATAAAGTGCAGAAACAGGCTAAAGGGGTGCAGAAAGAGGGAACAGGTGTGCAGACAGAGGCAAGAGAGGTGCAGAAAGAGGGAAGAGGGGTACAGAAAGAGGCAAGAGGAATACAGAAATGTGCGACAGAGGTGCATAAAGAAGCAAGAGCAGTGCAGAAAGAACCAACAAAGGTGCAAAAAGAGGCAAGAGACGTGCAGAAATAAGTAGGAGAGGTGCACAAAGAGGCAAGACAAGTACAAAGAGGCAGGAGGGGTGCAAAAAGAAGGAAGAGAAGTGCAGAAAGCAGCAACAGAGGTACAGAAAAAGGCAAGAGAGGTGCAGAAACAGTTATGAAAGGTGCAGAAAGGGGACACAGGTGCAAAAAGAGGCTAGTGAGGTGCAGAAGGAGGCAAGAGAGTTGCAGAAATAAGTAGGAGAGGTGCACAAAGAGGCAAGACAAGTACAGAAAGAGGGAGGAGGGGTGCAGAAAGAAGGAAGAGAAGTGCAGAAAGAAGCAACAGAGGTACAGAAAAAGGCAAGAGAGGTGCAGAAAGAGGCAGGAAAGGTGCAGAAAGAGGCAAGAGGGGTGCAGAAAGAAGCAAGTGAGATGCAGAAAGAGGCAACAGAGGTGCAGAAAGACGCAAGAGAGGTGCAGAAACAAGCAAGAGAAGTGCAAAAAGAGGCAAGAGAATTGCTGAAAGAAGCAACAGAGGTGTGGAAAGAAGGAAGAGAAGTGCAGAAAAGGCAAGTGAAGTGCAGAAAGAGGCAAGAGAGGTGCAGAAAATGGCAAGAAAACAGCAGAAAGAGGCAAGAGGGATGCAAAAAAAGGAAGAAGGGTGCAGATAGAAGCAAGAGAGGTGCAGAAAGAAGCAAGAGAGGTGCAGAAATAGGCAATAGAAGTGCAGAAAGAGGCAAGTGAGGTGCAGAAGGAGGCAAGAAAACTGCAGAAAGAGGCAAGAGAGTTGCAGAAGCAGGCAAAAGGAGTGCAGAAAGAGGGAAGAGGGATGCAGAAATTTACAAAAGAGGAGCATAAAGAAGCAAGAGCAGTGCAGAAAGAACCAACAGAGATGCAAAAAGAGGCAAGAGACGTGCAGAAATAAGTAGGAGAGGTGCACAAAGAGGCAAGACAAGTACAAAGTGGCAGGAGGGGTGCAGAAAGAAGCAACAGAGGTGCTGAAAGAGGCGTGAAGGGTGCAGAAAGAGCAAGAGAAGTACAGAAAGAAGCAACAGAGTTACAGAAAGAGGCAAGAGAGGTGCAGAAACAGGTATGAAAGGTGCAGAAAGGGAACACAGGTGCAAAAAGAGGCTAGTGAGGTGCAGAAGGAGGCAAGAGAATTGCAGAAAGAGGCAAGAGAGTTGCAGAAACAGGCAAAAGGGGTACAGAAAGAGGGAACAGGTGTGCAGAGAGGGACAAGAGAGGTGCAGAAGGAGGGAAGAGGGGTACAGAAAGAAGAGAGTGAGGTTCAGAAAGAGGCAAGAGAGTTGCAGAAACAGGCAAAAGGGGTGCATAAAGAACCAACAGAGGTTCAAAAAGAGGCAAGAGGGGTGCAGAAAGGAGCAAGAGAAATGCAGAAAGAGGCAAGTGAAGTGCAGAAAGAAGACAGTGAGGTGCAGGAAGAGGAAGAAAGGTGCAGAAAGATGGAAGAGAAATGCAGAAAGAGGCAAGACAGGCACAGAAAGAAGAGAGGTTTGTGCACCATTAGTACCAATTTAACACCCACATTTAGCAATAAGTAACACGTGACCATTCCAGCTTTGCAAAGGGCCTTCCACCACGCTGTAACACGTGAAGCTGCATTTTTGGGAACATTTGAGCCGTTTGAGCTAGAAACAAGGCTTTTTTGTTCAAATCTGCAGATTATGCAGCAGATGATGGAATATTTGGCAAATGCAGAAAATGTTTAATTATGTGACAATTGGTGCAGCCGAACAGTCACATAATTCCAGTGCCCGGCTCATACCTCCGACTATGTCCAGAAGTGCTCCTCAGTGGTTCCTTCTTTTTTTGTGTCTTATTGAGTTTATACTTTAGCTTCTATGGAAACAAGGAAAACTAAACCTGAGGTTACTGTAGGAGAGGATCTGCTTCACATGGGTACCCCCACTTTTTGCTGATGCTTCACTGTTTTTCGACTTTAGTCTGGCTGGGGCCCTGCTAATCAGAACCCCAGCCTAGCTGCTTCCTCTCTAAAATGGTTTCCATGTGCCTTAGGCACATCTCTGATTGGAATCTGGAGTGCCCTTATAAGTCCCTAGTATATGGTATACTATGTACCCAGGGCATAGGTACCTCAGAGGCCTACCAGGGGCTGCAGCATGTATTGTGCCACCCCTGGAAGGCCATCCAAAATGACACCACAGGTCTGCTACTGCAGCCTGGGTAAGGTGGTGCATGCACCCCTTACAGTGGTATAGGCTACCTATATCACTACCATTGCACACACATATAAACCTATAAGTCACTCCTATGGCAGGCCTTACCAATCCTGAAGGCAGAGTGCTTGGTTTTTATGTGAGAGGGTGCCCCTGCATGAGCAGAGCCCCTCTACAGCATTCGGAGTCCCTCCTCTGATGCTGTTTGTGGTACAGCCTAACCATATAATCTTAAGTGCATTATATCCTCGCGGTACAATGCTAACTTTGGACTGGCTGCACCAAAACATGTCGTGTTTGGTGTCAAACATCTTGGAATACTACCCCCCCCGCCAGTCCTGGCGGTGGGGGTAGCATTCCACCCTTCTAGAGTGAGAGACATGTACACACTGGGCTACCCGGTAACTTCTTTCCAGAGCCCTGGCATCACAAAATGGATGCCGCTGCCACAGACACGGGTCTGGCCTCCTGCTGCTGACTGAAACTTCGGCAGGGGAGGCCTGGACAATAGGTTTCCTGTCACAGGGAGGTGTAACCACCTCCCCACACAGGATAGTGTGTATTGGGGCTGGGCGGGAGTACCCTCTGGTGCTTTGAAGTCCTGCACTGGGGGCACATTTGGTGTCCCTGTGCATATGCCAGTTCAAACCGGTTGCAGGGGCTACCTGCCCCTGCTCTGGCGCGAAACTGGACAAAGGGAAATGGGTGTAACCACCCCTCTTCCCTGACCCTGCCATAGGTGGGTCCCCAGAGTATGTCCAACCCCCTAACTTAGTATAAGTATGGGACCCCAGTCCTTAGGACTTTAGATATCCCTGGACGAAACTCTGTAACTGAATACTGGAACTTCGACGCTCTACTCAAGACTAGAGGACTGAAGAATCTCCCTTGGGGTCAAGGAGTGACTCCCCTGCTTGGCAGGCACCAAAGAAGCAATTGTCCGGTTTGCATCGCCGAAGCTCCTGCCGGACGCCGATTTCCAGACTTCCCCGAGGCTGCCCTGAGTCCCCAGCAAAGCTGAGGCCCGTAGCTGTCGTGGGTAATGTGGAACCATGACCCCTGGACACCGAGCACATTTGCAAGTGCATCCTCTTCTTGGTCTCCCACGAAGTTGTGCTTTGGGCTCCGAGTAGCCCTTGCCTCCAGCATCAACTGCACCGAAGATCACTGGCCTCCACTCCATGAGTGTCCTGTGAGCCAGCTCCAAGTGCGTCCACTCAAGGCTCCTTTGCGGTCGCTAGTCCGTTGGCTAGTGGGCCCTCCCAAAGGCAACTCTTCTTCTGCTTGGGCTTCCCTGGTTGCTCCAGACGTGCCCTGACTTACCCTTGCTGGGTGAGTCCTCCAGACCTTGCTGGTCTGCATCAACATCCTTTTCTTTGTTTCTACAAGACTTGCCGTTGCCAAGGCTTGTTGGGTCCAATCCGGTCGCCGATACCCTAGCAATCGACAGACATCGTTGGACAGCTCGAATCCAGATCCTGGTTGTCTTCGACGCCTCCTGAACCTCGTGGCTGAAGAGTCAAGACGACCGTCAACCTACCTGAAGCACCCGACATCGGTGGGCATCTGCTCATCGCCTTCCTGGTCACTGGCTAGTGACCCAGACTCTGTCCCCTCTGCTTTCAGGTTCTTCAGATCTTCGATCCACCTTTGGATCCACCCGAACACTTTCGACTTGGTCGCCAGCAGCACTTTGCAGCAGATCGCCATTGAAAACGACGATGAAACCCGACGCCGAAAGGCACCTATGCACCCGGCTTCCCTGGGTGAGGTAACACGAGTACTCGGTGCTCCCGTGGGTATTGACTCTAGAACAGCCTAGTTCTAAAGGGGTTTGCTCCAAGTCCACCTCTAAGTGTCCTTTTTCTTTAAAACTCCAACCGCGACATTCCCCATAGAAGTCAACGGCGGCTCGCGGCTGTGTTCTCACACTACACGCGTCCCCCGTGGGTCCCCTGTGTCACTACCTTGGGTGGTTCCTTGAGGGCCAAGCACTTCTACAGGCTCTAGGCCTTGTGTCTAGCTCAGTCGTGGTTCTTATACCACTTTATTGGTATATGGTTTGGTACGCCCCTAGGGCTCAAACGTGTATTTGTGCTAATACTGTTGATATTCGACTTGTAACTTATGTACTTCGAACTCTAGCCTCATAAAGAGACTAGAAGGGTGTGTTTAAGACTAAATACATATATTTTAAATATATACCTGGTGTGGTCCTCTTTCATTTGGTCACTCAAGAGATTATAGACTGGTAAAACAAGCTGCTTTACATTCCTTCAAGACTTAGCCTGAAGGCTGCTCTCCATAGCTACCACTAGGATAGCTTTCAATAAAGGTTGTCTTTAACCTATCTCCATTAAGGGGTTGTTTGAACTGGTGCAAGGTGCCCACTATAATTAGTGGACAGCATATACCAGGCCAACTTCTCACAGTTACCACTCCACAACACAGACTACAATACCACATAATTACTCTCCATAACACATATTCCCACTCTACATAATTCCTATACACTAAATACCACATACTTTCTATCCACATAATTTCACTGCACAACATACCACATAATTCCACTACACACAACATACATCCACTTTACACCAAAAAACATTAGTAACAAACTTTTACATTTACAACGCCAATAGCTCTAACTCTCGCAAATGCAGAACCTATTACATTGCAAATGCTTTTTTCACTAGTAGTCACGTTTGCAAAGTGGTGGAGAAAGGGGGCTGGGCCTCCCACCAGCGCTCAGGAATTCCGCTACGTAGAACTTACAGGAGGTACCAGGAGGGCTTCTTGGCCCCAAAGTCCCTTAGGAGTAAAGTGGACTTCATCCCCCATCCCGTAGTCTGCCTGGAGGTGCATTTGCAGAGTGGTGAAGAAAGGGGGCATGGCCTCTGAGGATGACTTAGCAATCCTACTGTGTGGGAGTTACTGGAGGTAACAAGAGGGTAGTTGGCCCCAAGGACATCCTTGGGGGCCAACTACCCTCCTATTACCTCCATTAAGTACCACACAGCAGGATTGTTAAGTTCTCATAACAGGCCATGCCCCCTTTGCCCACTGCTCTGCAAACGCACCTCCAGGCAGACTACGGGACCTCAAGAAACAAGTGGACTTCATCCCCCGAGCAGCAGTACGCCAGGAGGCGCGTTTGCAGAGCCCCCCCACACTTTAATTTTGAATATAGCCCCGGGGAGGTGGCGGTCCCGGGGCTGCATGGGGGGGCCACGTAGCCCCCCGCATTTAAATCAGGTAGCCCCGGGGAGGTGATTGGTACCGTAGTGTGGTCTGTAAAGAGACCTAATCAGGCCAAAATGCCTAAATGAAGAATGCGTCCGTAGGTAGTAGAGTTGTAATGTCACGTAACCAATCAGTGTGCGAATAGAGCTGTATATGCCAAAAAATAAAGCCAACAGATGTTCCCAAATTCTGTATAATTAGAAAGTAGGCGTGGAAATAGGTCGTTTCTCCAGGCAGTAACTCTGGAGTAAGAAAGGTAGTTCCCCACGGCTAAGTAAGGCCTTTCAAAAGCCGGTCCGACGTTCCGAGGGCCCTGATTGGTTACGTACCAATCATCCCACTGCCGAACTTTTTACTTACAGCCCTATATCTGTTTCGTGAGGGCTATTGCCCCTACGAGCCCTGATGAAGTTCTCTATGAGAGAACAAAACGCGTTGGCTCAGTTCTAAAGTGTCTATACCTTAAAAGAATTGAAAATAAAGGCTTTTTGGAAATATACTATTATTTTCTGGACTTTGGTACCCTGTGAACGCCCATCAATTGCTTCATAAAGGATCTGGATTACAGAGGCGTCACTGGACGGCTGATGCCAGGGCTTGTTGCACAGGAACTTTATACAATTGGAAACTTGCGAGGTGCAGAAGTAGTCCGTCGTCCTTTTCTTTTTGTTGCAAACTTGTGGGGGGAGTTGTGGGTCTGTCTGAGGGGCCTTGAGGTATCGGAAGGACAGGGAGGTAGGAACACAAACACGCATCGGCAAAACAATCACAGGGCACAATGCACCTCATAAACAGCGGTGGGAGGGAAAATAAAAGTGTGATGGGAGGGAGGACTTACTCCACGCACCACCCCCACGTAAATGTACATTTTGGGGCCTACCTGCTCTGTGCCATGCCCCCAATGGCCAGGAGATACACCTCCCCCACTTTGCAGTCAAGCCACTGAGAGGGGTCAAGAAACGAGTGTGTTTTTTAGAAGTTTTGTTTTTGCTTAAATCATTAACCATCCCCCAGCCGTCAGAAAAAAGGCCGGGTTCGGCGCCTAATTAAGAGGGGTTTGTTAGACAGGCTGGGGGGGGTGTATTCCTCTTTTTAACGTCAGCTGCTAATGACCTCTGAGAAGAAACAACAGTGGGAGTGGAGAGGGCCTGAGAGCGGAGGGAGGAGAAAGAGGTGTTTACACTAATAACCCCCCCCAAAGAAAAAGTAAGGTGTGCCAGGGAAAGTTGGCTTTAGCAAAGCAGGCGTGAGGGGGGGGCGTGTGGGGTGCAGTGCTTGGAGGGGAGCGCAGCAGACACACTTGGTTTGGTATTATGTGAGGATGTGGAGTGTGTGTGGGGGGGCATGGCCATGGCTGGCAGAGAAGGGACAGAGTTTCACAGAGCTCCGGACAGGTGCTCTGGCCTTTCATGCCTCTGCCCACTCCAGGTACCACTGCCCTGCCTGCTACAGCAGACCTCTCACTCCCAGCGTCCTTCGGGCTCAGTATCTAGCAGTTCTATCTGTACCCCCTCACTGCCCTACTATAGACTCAGTCCCCTCTCAGCCTTGTTCTGTCCTGAGTCAGCCTCACTTAACAACCCGCAGGAGACACAGCTCCCCGCACTGTCCCGCTATTGACCCAGCTCCCTGCATTGTCCTGCTACCGACCCAGCTCCTCTCACTGTCCCGCTACTGACCCAGCTCCCCTCACTGTCCCGCTACCGACCCAGCTCCCCTCACTGTCCCGCTACTGACCCAGCTCCCCGCACTGTCCCGCTACTGACCCAGCTCCTCTCACTGTCCCGCTACTGACCCAGCTCTCCTCACTGTCCCGCTACTGACCCAGCTCCTCGCACTGTCCTGCTACCGACCCAGCTCCCCTCACTGTCCCGCTACTGACTCAGCTCCCCGCACTGCCCCGCTACTGACTCAGCTCCCCTCACTGTCCCGCTACTGACTCAGCTCCCCGCACTGCCCCACTACTGACTCAGCTCCCCTCACTGTCCCTCTACTGACTCAGCTCCCCACACTGCCCCGCTACTGACTCAGCTCCCCGCACTGTCCCGCTACTGACCCAGCTCCTCTCACTGTCCCGCTACTGACCCAGCTCTCCTCACTGTCCCGCTACTGACCCAGCTCCTCTCATTGTCCCGCTATTGACCCAGCTCCCCTCACAGCCCGCTACTGACCCACTTCCCTCACTGTCCCGCTACTGACCCAGCTCCCTGCACTGTCCCGCTACTGACCCAGCTCCCCGCACTGTCCCGCTACTGACCCAGCTCCCCTCACTGCCCTGTTCTACACTCCGCTCTCTCACTGCCCTGCTTCAGGCCCCCCCGTTCTTGTGCTCCAAGCCCTCTGTATGCACTGTGCCGAATGATTTAACTGTTTAAGCACATCTACATCGGGCCCAGCCACCGTCTTCACGGTAAGAGAGTGACCCTGCAAGGCGTGGGCAATGGGTTCTACACTGAAACCATAACACATGTAACCAAACTATGCTGCACTTCACAGAATGTGCTGATGGTGCCAATTACAAGACCCCAGCCGCACGCTCCAGCCCCCACCATTCGGGCAGATTTATGCGGGCTCTTGCCGACGTTATTACAAGTCAGAGTTCATTGGGAAATTGTTACATTATGCGGAGTGTCTAACAAATTGCTTATGCTGCTATAATTGGATTACAACAGCCGCTTGCTCCCACCGATGAGATTAGGCAAGTAGGGCTCCTGCCGATCTCCGTGCGTTAGCAGTAATTTTATTTGCCTTGCCTCTCTCGAAACGGCATTGTTAGCAGCAGCGCAGGGCTCCGGCCCAGTCCAGGAGCGCCCAGCACATACGCCACGGGGCAGCCGCAAGTTAGACGGCTGCCCCGCCCCTCCGTGCTCCGCTTATCTCACCGCTGTAAGAGTGCAACGCGCTCCGGAGCGCCACCGCACCCGCGGGCAGGCCCCTCTGTCCCTTACCCGATCCTCAGGCCTATTGTCTCGGGCGAGGCAAGGCAGATCCCCCCGGAGTGAGCTCAGCCTTTATTGTATTGTATTGTAATTGCATTTATATAGCGCTTACTACCCCTGACGAGGCGTTGAAGCGCTTTTTTCGGCGAGTAGCACGCTACTCCGGAACCCATAAATGATTAGTGGTGAATTAGTATCGTGAAATATGAAAGTAATTTGAGTGGTGAATATTAGTCAGTTATTTGGATTGAGAAGGATAGCGGAGGGATAGAAGAGGGAAAAAAGGTTTGCATTTATATAACGCTTGTTACCCCTAATGGGGTGTTGAAGCAGTTTCTTGGCGAGTAGCACGCTACTCCGGAACCCATATGGATTAGTGGGGAATTAGTATAGTAAAATATGAAAGTAATTTGAGTGGTGGATATTAGTCAGCTTATTTGGATTGAGTAGGATAGTGGAGGGATAGAAGAGGGAAAAAGGTTTGCATTTATATAGCGCTTGTTACCCCCGATGGGGTGTTGAAGAGCATTTTTGGCGAGTAGAACGCTACTCTGGAACCCATTAAAGGATTAGTGTAGTGTAGTAATTAGTACGATCCAGATCATTGTGGGGTGGCAGCAGGAGAGATAGGGAAGAAATCAGAGATTTATACTTGAGGAACAACCAGAGGTGCAAGGTTGGGGCCCATATAGGGTCATTTGAACTAGGTGATCAATACAATCATTGATAGAAACTGTATCACACTGTAGAAGTCATCACAGGGAAACTCATTGATGAGACTTTGGGAAACAACATCAGATCTGTTTCAAAAGGTAGCTGATGATTAGGAGGAATAAAGAGAGAACAAAAACTTTGTTACTAACCAGAGAGCTAATCCTGAGTAATAAAGCCAACCAGTTCAAGGGCAGCAATCAAAGATCATATCACGAGGAAGGAAGTAGAAAACAAGACAATGTGAAGCAACCAAACCCCAGATCTTGAGGAAAACTATCAAACCAGATCATGGAGAACAATCAAAAAGATAAATTCACTGGGAGAAAAAAATCAAATCAGAACATGTGGAATAATAGAAAACCTGATTGTAGTTAAAAGAACAAAGAAAAAACAGGTACAGGAAAAGCAAACCAAAACACAAAGAAAAACAGAGTATGAATGAATGGATGAATGAATACTTTATTTGTGTGGTTAATCAAAACCTTTACAAAATGCAACATATAAAAAAGGGAGGAAAGCAAGCTACAGAGTACAAACCCATGACAAAACCCTGAGGAATAGAAGCACACCAGGCCATGTGACTCGGCACTGAAAGAAGCTGAAGGTATCGATGGTGGTATTCAGTCTGGCCGCTAACCCAAAATGAGCCATGGAAGTGCCTAGAAGCGATTTACTGTGCAGCTGGGCCCTACAGCACTCCACATGCTCTCCCACTCTTCACTCCACAATGTGAAAGGATCACGCTTACCTTTTCCAGGTAGTTGTACTCCACGGCAATCTCCCTGACAGCCAAACTTTATGTGAATCTGATCAGACGGTACTGTACAAGTTTCTAATCTGCACTCAAGAAGATTGTCAACGTACCGAATCAGCAGTTGATGCAGCGAGAACACTGCAAAATTAAGTTTTTGCTCAAGCTTACAAAAATACCCAAATGTCCATATTTATGCTTGCACATTGCAAACTGTCCCCTTCGAAGCCCACCTAGAATCTTTCGTAGACAAGGAGAGCAGTCAGGGAAACCTCTTTGAACTTTAAGTCCCAGTTTGCTTATACCTCACACATTTGGAAGGCCATAGTATTGATAAAGTGCTGCATCACAAAAACTCCAGAACATAAAGTCTAATTTAGAATTGGGACACGACTAGGAAAAAAAAAAGACAATACTGTTCCTAAGTACTGGATGAAAATATATTTCCAACTGGAGTAATGTTTTTTTTGTGGTTAGAACGTTAAGCTACAAGAATGTATTGTTTTTCGCCTAAAGCACCTTTACAGACAGACATAGCATCACTTCACAATGCTTCTGAGCAGCTACCTCTGAAAAACCATACACAATGGAATAAATACATGGTCTTGTAATCACTAGCTACTGGGATGAAAACATCCGCAAATAACTGTCCCTCAAACAGCAGCAGAGTAGAAACACAAGACACTAAAGATTTAGCTAGACAGAGTCAACAAGCCAGGACACGTCTGTCACTGTCCGAAAGGACGATTTGGACAATGTTCAACCCCTTTGATAAGATGTCTCTGGTTATTATACAGACCGTTTTTCAGGAATCACATTTCTACAGAAATAGTGACAGCAGTCTTTAAAATGTGTTTCATGGTGTGCATAGACGCTGACATACCCAAGTGCCTTCTAGAAGACTTCAAAATGCTGGATATAATATGATGTAAAGCTAAACCAGTTCAAACTATGAACAGAAAGAAGGAATGGATTGAGGGCTAGTCTGGATTACCACATACCGAGGAACTATACAAACAAAAGATGTCAGACTCCATTTACACTTCTCTAGCTTTAAACAGAAACCACAGAACCTTAGGGAGATTTTGCAATACCGTAATGGGAATTCCATTTGAACACGAGGAAAGAGCACAGGTTGCTATGAAGAGGCTAGCAATAACTTCTACTAAGGTCACCAGGCTCTATTATATCAGCAGCAGGAGCTACATAGCCACCACTTCCCAAAACTAGTGCTGTGGGACAAATCTGTGCCGAACGTCTGAATAAAACTCCGAAAACACTAGCCATTTCCACAAGGGCACACTTGATTGCTCTCACAACTACAGCGTAGATTAAGGAGACTGAAGGCATACTCAAAAGTGAGTTTGGTAGTGGTGCAAATGGAAACTTGCTGTAACACTTCTATCAAAATGGCATTCAACTGCGAACCACATTCATTAACTATTAGTGTCAACAGCAGGCAGAAGTTTGTCAAAAAGTTCATAATCCTACCATCATTTGTATTGTATAGGCAATATAGCAAATAAGAAGAAAAAAAACGAACTGGAACCTGTTGGGCACTAATCTATTGTGTGCAATATGTCCTGAAATGCCATAAAATACATCAGAGTTCTATACTTTGGCCGTGCCATGCACTTTCCAGTTATAACTGCACAAACCTCTAATTCACTTTCTGACCCAAATAGGCCTATTGCATTTTCTATTGTGCCCACCCAAGTGGATACTTCGACGTGAAAGCTGGGAGTCAATAATTAAAGTCCCTACCAAGAGCATTTCACGTGCCATATAGCCAAACCCAGTTACTTCAAATACACTTTAAGCTGACTGGCTTGATTTAATCCAACCTCCCCCCCCCCCCAAAATCATAATTCATTCATGCGCTCCCTTCAAAACCCATGTTCCCTTTCCTTGGTGGGGATCAGACACCGTTTAAAACATGCTCAGAGTACACAATTGATGCTTCAATAGAAAATTACTTTTCCAAATGAAAGCGCCCAGAGTCTGCACTGATTCACGATTACTCATGCAGAGTGTTAACATATTTATAAAAGGTAGGTGTTTAATGTGTAAGGCCATGGCACAGCAAAGAAAAGAAGGTGAGAAACTGTTTTTAGCAGGTATACAGGTCTGCATTCTCAACCATAGCTGCTGCTCACGACAACTTCTACTAGCACAAAGCACTAGCCACAAAGGGGTTCGAATACATTCCAATTCAGTACACAAAAGCACTGCAAATACCTGTTGGTTCTGCGTGGGGTAGGCACTGCATACTGTTATCAAGTACCCTTAACACAAAGATGTTAAGGGGGCTATTTATTATTCTAGAAGGTTGAACATGGGCAAAACGTACATGAGGAAACACGAGCACAGCTAATGAAAAGTACACGATGTGCATAAACGGTTAAACTCCATTCCCGTGAATAGCACGGGTATAAAGGCAATGTAATAACAACACGTCTCACTAATTATGTACCGAAAAAGCATGTCGACCTCTGCCACGAACACATTTGCCACAGATTTGATCAAATTCTAGGGGTTTGACATATGTTGATGTCAGATTCACGCACACAAACTGCATGGGAATAAAACTGCATTTCTCAGTAGGTGAGGGCCATCCCCACATCCTCTCAGTTCCGTTTTGGAATTACACATTAGGGCTTTTACATCTGCTCAATGCAAATCATGTCCATAAACACACTCTTGTTTCGCCCAAGCACACTACAGCTAAATTCCATGGTAAGCATCACATGCGAAACATGAAGCCCAAAATGGGAGTAAAATTCAAAAGCTTCACCTCAGTGAGGGCAAAAAATCCTCTACCAAAAAAAACAGCGGAAGCACACCAAGAGCAAAAGAGTGCACGACTCGGAGACAATCCCAAACTCCAAACATTTCACAGAACAAACAATGGCAGGAAAGGCAGTGTATTCCTCGCTCCGGAAAGACCCCCTTCCTGTCCGTTTGCAGCGGTTTGCTAAAAGCCAATCTGACTTCCAGGTCATTACATTGTACATTTCTAACAGAGCTACAGGGGAATAAGACAATATTATATTTAAGGGGATTTAATACCCACAAACTAGGAGGGGCAAATTGTCGGCCTGGTTACAATGTCTGGGGCTTTCAATGAAAATTATAATCTGGGATTTCAGCACTGGTATGATGCCTGCAGCACAGGGAATTTATACGGTAATGAAACAACTGTAAATCGTAATGAACAGCTCAAGAATGCTCTGGATAAAAACAAAAATACAATTCAGATTTAAATTGACCGAGTGCATTGCATCTCTATAAACATAAGGTAGCCCTTTCCTAAATGTAAATGAAGGCTGTAAGGGGCCGAATTTTTAATCTAGAGGTCTGATGGCATAAAGGCGCGTTCTGTTTAGTCGACCATCAATATACACATCCAGTAAGGGCATTATTTCACCACATAGTGCCTCGATGAGCACAGCAAGTCTAGAAGCAGATAAACTACCCATGCAGATACGGCCGTTATCGAAATTGGTTCCTTGCTGGAAGGAAAAAACGTATATAAAATTCACTTCAGATCATTTGGATAAGACTACAACTGAATATTAAGATGCAAGTAGCCTCTTGCACTTTATCAGAAACATGTCATGCTGTTTATCAACAATGGCAGTGGAGACAAGAGTAAACGATAAATCTAACAGATGGCTTTTACATGACAAAAACCGACGGTCGAATAAGGGTCTGTAGAGCTATAAGAGGCTACGAATAAAGGGGCATGTAGGAAGGTGGAATCTGACTATATGGCTGCCCCCACTTTTTTTATGGTGTTTTGCTGGTTTATGACTTAGTTGGACTGGGATCCTGCTATTCAGGGCCCCAGTCTATCTGCTTTCTCTGTAAAATGGTTTCCATGTGCCTTAGGCACATCTCTGATTGGAATCTGGAGTGCCCTTATAAGTCCCTAGTATATGGTATACTATGTACCAAGGGCATAGGTACCTCAGAGGCCTACCAGGGGCTGCAGCACGTATTGTGCCACCCCTGGAAGGCCATCCAAACTGACACCACAGGTCTGCTACTGCAGCCTGGGTAAGGTGGTGCATGCACCCCTTACTGTGATATAGGTTACCTATATCACTAAATACATACACACATATAAACCTATAAGTCACTCCTAAGGCAGGCCTTATCAATCCTAAAGGCAGAGTGCATGGTTCCTATGTGAGAGGGTGCCCCTGCATGAGCAGGGCCCCTCTGCAGCGTTCGGAGACCATCTCTGATGCTGTTTGTAGTGCAGCCTGACCATATACTCGTAAGCGCATTATATCCTCGCGGTAAAATGCTAACTTTGGAATGGCTGCACCTAAACATGTCGTGTTTGGTGTCAAACATCTTGGAATACTACCCCCCGCCAATCCTGGTGGTGGGGGTAGCATTCCACCCTTCTAGAGGGAAAGACATGTTAACTCTGACGAGTCCGGTAACTTCTTTCCAGAGCCCTGGCATCACAAAATGGATGCTGCTGCCACAGACACGAGTCTGGCCTCCTGCTGCTGGACGAAACTCCGGCAGGGGAGGCCTGGACAATAGGTTTCCTGTCCCAGGGAGGTGTGACCACCTCCCCAGACAGGATAATGTGTATTGGGGCTGGGCGGGAGCACTTTCGGGTGCTTTGAAGTCCTGCACTGGGGGCACATTTGGTGTCCCTGTGCATACCCCAGTTCAAACCGGATCAGGGGCTTGCAGCCCCTGCTTTGGCACGAACTGGACAAAGGGAAAGGGGTGTAGCCACCCCTCTGCCCTGACCCACCCATAGGTGGGGCCACAGAGTAGTCCAACCCCTATTTTTAGAATAAAGGTAGGAACCCAGTCCTTAGGACTTTAGATTATACCTGGACGAAACTCTGACACTGAATCCTGGACCTTCGACGCTCTACGACAAGATTAGAGGACTGAAGAATCTCCCTTGGGGTCAAGGAGTGACTCCCCTGCTTGGCAGGCACCAAAGAAGCATCTGTCCGGTTCGCATTACTGAAGCTCCCGTCGGACGCCGAAGTTATCGCATCACCAGAGGTGGATTCTCAGACTTTCCCGAGGCTACCCTGAGTCCCCAGCAAAGCTGAGGCCCGTGGCTATCGTGGGTGACTTGAGACCGTGACCCCTGGACACCGAGCACATTTGCAAGTGCACCATCTTCTGGGTCTCCCAAGAAGTCGTGCTTTGGGCTCCGAGTAGCCCTAGCCTCCAGCACCACCTGCACCGAAGATCACTGGCCCCCACTCCACGAGTGTCCTGCAAGCCAGCTCCACGTGCGGCGTCACGAGGCTCCTTCGCGGTCGCTAGCCCGTTGGCTAGTAGCCCTTAACGAAGGCCAATCTTTTCCTTCCTTGGCATCCTGGTTGCTCCAGGCCTGCCCTCACTTACCCTTGCTGGGTGAGTTCCACAGACCTTGCTGGTCTGCACCATCGACAATCTTTGTCTTGCTCGAGACTTGCCGTTGCCAAGGCTTGTTGGGTCCAATCCGGTCGCCGACACCTCAGCACTCGACAGACATCGAGCACCAGCCCGAATCCTGCTCCTGGTTGCCGACAACGCCTCCTGGACCTCGTGGCTGAAGAGTCAAGACGACCGTCAACGCACCTGAAGCACTCGACATCGGTGGGCATCTGTCCATCGCCTTCCTGGTCACTGGCTAGTGACCCAGACTCTGTCCCCTCTGCTTTCAGGTTCACCAGAACTCCGATCCACTCTTGGATCCACCCGGACACTTTTCTCTTGGCCGCCAGCAGCACTTTGCAGCAGATCGCCATTCGAATCGACGACGAAACCCGACCCCGAAAGGCACCTATGCACCCGGCTTCCCTGGGTGAGGTAACACGAGTACTCCGGTGCTCCCGTGGGTAGAGACTCTTCAAAGTCCTAGATCTCAAAGGGTTTTGTCCTAGTCCTCTTCTAAGTGTCCCTTTCCTCTATTTTCCCGATCCCGACTTTCTCCATAGAAGTTAACGGCGTATCGCGGTTGTGTATTTACACTGCACGCGTCTCCCGTGGGTCCCCTGTGTCACTACCTTGGGTGGTTCCTTGTGGTCCAAGCACTTCTAGAGGCTCTAGGCCTAGTGTCTAGTTCAGTCGTGGTTCGCATACCACTTTATTGGTATATGGTTTGGTACGCCCCTAGGGCCCAAACGTGTATTTGTGCTATTATTGTGATTTAAGATCTTATAACTTATGTATTTCGAACTCTAGCCTCATAAAGAGACTAGAGGGGTGTGTTTAGTAATAAATACATATATTTTGAATATATACCTGGTGTGGTGCTCTTTCATTTGGTCACTCAAGAGATTATAGACTGGTAAAACAAGCTGCTTTACATTCCTTCAAGACTTAGCCTGAAGGCTGCTCTCCATAGCTACCACTAGGATAGCTTTCAATAAGGTTGTCTTTAACCTACCTACCATAAGAGTCGATTTGGACTGGTGCAAGGTGCCCACTATAATTAGTGGACAGCATATGCCAGGCCAACTTCTCACATTGGTGTGCAGCGTGTGGGATTCCAGCTTGCTATTGTTTTACCAGATAATCTCAATTGAATTGATCAACTGAAAACCACTAAAGGTACCTAAGGTACATATAATTTAAGCTTACAATACAGTAAGTTCTACTGAACTTAGAGTTGTGTGTTAAGGGATAGCACAACCCTTTCTACAACTCAAGAGAGTTTAGTAGGCCACACTAGAGTAGGTAGTGCATACACCACACCACACTAGTAATGTCTTTAAGGGCAGGATCCAAGGAATCCTTGCAGGAAGCCATTGAGCTTCCACCCTCCAAGTATGATACACTCCCATTCTTGGAATTGAGAGCTTTATGTAACTTGAGAAAAATAAGGACAGGCCAAAGCCCCACCACCCAACACCTCAAGGAGTTGTTGGTGGCTTATGACCTTAGTAAGCCTGTAGGGACTGAAGGGGTAGGAGCTGAGGGTGGGGCAGACGAAGAGGACGAGGCCAGGGGTACCAATACCCCCAGCCCCCCCTCTGAAACTGGCCAGGAGGGTGACAATGACCCTGACCTGGATAACCCAATCCCTCCTGTGGACGATGATGAGGATGATCAAGATGACACCCTCTTTGTCCCCCCAGGAAGGATTAAGAGTGTGCCCAGGAAGTCTAGATCTCCTTCTCAGGAGTCTAACCACTCTGGCACCTCTATAGGGAGCTCTGTCTCCTCTCACAGGAGGGAATCCTCTCATGAGAGGAGAACCAGACTGGTCCAGTATGAGGAAACTCAGCTGGAAATCAGAAAAAAGCAATTGGCTTTAGATAGGGAATCCCTAGATCTCCTTAGAGAGAGAAGAAAGTTGGGACTAGAGTCCCATGATGGCAGCAATATCCCTAGAGATAGGGACAGGTCTTATGACCATAGAAACCTAAACAAGATTATCCCTCCCTACCAGAGTGGGGATGACATCCACAAATGGATAACTGCACTGGAGAGGGCCTGTAAAGTTCAGAAGGTCCCCCAGAGGCAGTGGGCAGCAATCTTGTGGCTCTCCTTTGCAGACAAAGGTAGAGACAAGCTCCTCACTGTAAGAGAAGAGGATGCTGACAATTACACAGTCTTGAAGAGTGCTCTGATAGATGGGTTTGGCCTAACCACTGAACAGTATAGGTTGAAGTTCAGAGACACCCAAAAAGCTCAGACTCAAGACTGGGTTGATTTTGTAGATTGTGCTACAAAGGCTCTGGAAGGTTGGATACATGGCAACAAAGTGCATGACTTTTTAGGATTGTACAATTTGATTATGAGGGAGCAGATCCTTAATAATTGTCAAAACCAGCTTTTGCACCAGTATCTGGTGGACTCTGATCTGACCTCTCCCCAAGAATTGGGAAAGAAGGCAGACAAATGGGTCAGAACCAGAGTAAAAACTAGAAATCAGGGTGGTGACCAGAAGAAAGATTCTACTAAGTCCCAAGAGAAAGGTGGGGATAAATCTAAGGATAAGTCCCCTACAGGGCCCCAAAATTCCTCTTCTGGGGGTGGGTCCCAAACTCCTTCCTCTCCTGAAAAGAAACCATATTGCCATGTCTGTAAAAAGCCTGGGCACTGGAAAACTGATCCCAGTTGCCCCAGGATTGGCAATAAAGAAAATGTTCCTCCCACAACTACTACCACCCCTCCTGGTACTACCAGTAGTAATCCTCCAGTTGGGAGTAGTGCACCCAAAAAGTTAGGTGCTTTTGCAAGAGGAACAGAGGGAGCCCTAGTTTAGACAGGGACCCCTCAACAGACTCCTCTGACTCTGATGGTGGTATAGGATTTGCCATCTTTACCATGGGTCCCATAGCATTGGGCAGGTACAGATTGGAGCCAATAATTAATGGTCAGAAAGCTGTGGCATTTAGGGACACAGGGGCTAGTGTCACCATGGTGGCAGGGAAACTAGTCCCCCCTCACCAGCTTTTACCTGAGTTTAAATACCAGGTGACCAACATTGATGGTGTCAGAACAGATCACCCCATGGCCATAGTCAATCTCAGCTGGGAGGGGGTCACAGGCCCAAAGAGAGTGGCAGTGTCCCCAACCCTACCTGTAGATTGCCTGATGGGCAATGATCTGGAAATTTCAGCCTGGGCTGAAGTTGAACACCAAACCCATCTTAGGATGCTGGGCGTCCCTGTAAAGGTTAGTGGGGCTGTAATGGCCACAGCCCCAGCCCAAGAATTTGGAGAGATGGAACCTGAAAGAATGGCCCACTCTCCCCCAAAAGAGAGCACAAGGGTTGAAGAAAAGTCTTCTTCCCTCCAGACAGTAGGTAAGGGTCAGCCTCCTCAGGGAACTGACCCTACCCCTAGTGAAGGAACTGCCCCAGAGGTAGTCAGGCCTGGCCTGGCCACACCCCTGATGGCAGAGGACCCTTCCAAGGTGGTACCCAGTCTGGAGCAGGTAACCTGCCCCTCTCTACCTTGCCTCAGTCAGCCCAGGGCTGCAGAGGTCAGGGAGGTCAGTGGACCCCCAGGGCCCCCTGTCCAGAGGAAGCCCCCCATCAGCAGATTAGGGGCACCCAGTCTAGTAGCCCTAGCCAGGTGAAAATTCCTCTACACACTGAGGGATCCCCCATACCTTTATGTAGGGACCTCCCCAGAAGGACTCTGGTAGGCAAGGGCAAACCTGGGACCAGAAGGTTCCAAACCTGCCATGTCCCTCCAGTAGTCCATCCAAAGGGACCCAACCCCCAGCTGTAGGCAGCCAAAGGTTGACCCTTAGAGCAAAGTGCAACTCAGTCATGGAAAGACAGGCATACATGGTGACCAGTGATCTGAGGAAGCTGAGGCCAACATTCCTAGGGCCTCACTTCTCTACTCAGACACCTCACCAGCCTTGTACTTTACCTAAGCACACCACAGGTAGTGATTCCCCATGGTGGAGACCCTCTCATACCCTTAGGGTGAGGGATTGCTTAGTGGACCATAAGACAGGGGCAACCATGCTAGTGCAGGTGCTTCCTTATATGACCACTTAGTCAATGAAGGCTCAACTGGCCAAGGTTAGCCTTATCTCCTTTCGTTTGGGGGGTTATGTAGGAAGGTGGAATCTGACTATATGGTTGCCCCCACTTTTTTATGGTGTTTTGCTGGTTTATGACTTAGTTGGACTGGGATCCTGCTATTCAGGGCCCCAGTCTATCTGCTTTCTCTGTAAAATGGTTTCCATGTGCCTTAGGCACATCTCTGATTGAATCTGGAGTGCCCTTATAAGTCCCTAGTATATGGTATACTATGTACCAAGGGCATAGGTACTTCAGAGGCCTACCAGGGGCTGCAGCACGTATTGTGCCACCCCTGGAAGGCCATCCAAACTGACACCACAGGTCTGCTACTGCAGCCTGGGTAAGGTGGTGCATGCACCCCTTACTGTGATATAGGTTACCTATATCACTAAATACATACACACATATAAACCTATAAGTCACTCCTAAGGCAGGCCTTATCAATCCTAAAGGCAGAGTGCATGGTTCCTATGTGAGAGGGTGCCCCTGCATGAGCAGGGCCCCTCTGCAGCGTTCGGAGACCATCTCTGATGCTGTTTGTGAGTGCAGCCTGACCATATACTCGTAAGCGCATTATATCCTCGCGGTAAAATGCTAACTTTGGAATGGCTGCACCTAAACATGTCGTGTTTGGTGTCAAACATCTTGGAATACTACCCCCCGCCAATCCTGGCGGCGGGGGTAGCATTCCACCCTTCTAGAGGGAAAGACATGTTAACTCTGACGAGTCCGGTAACTTCTTTCCAGAGCCCTGGCATCACAAAATGGATGCTGCTGCCACAGACACGAGTCTGGCCTCCTGCTGCTGGACGAAACTCCGGCAGGGGAGGCCTAGACAATAGGTTTCCTGTCCCAGGGAGGTGTGACCACCTCCCCAGACAGGATAATGTGTATTGGGGCTGGGCGGGAGCACTTTCGGGTGCTTTGAAGTCCTGCACTGGGGGCACATTTGGTGTCCCTAGTGCATACCCCAGTTCAAACCGGATCAGGGGCTTGCAGCCCCTGCTTTGGCGCGAACTGGACAAAGGGAAAGGGGTGTAGCCACCCCTCTGCCCTGACCCACCCATAGGTGGGGCCACAGAGTAGTCCAACCCCTATTTTTAGAATAAAGGTAGGAACCCAGTCCTTAGGACTTTAGATTATACCTGGACGAAACTCTGACACTGAATCCTGGACCTTCGACGCTCTACGACAAGATTAGAGGACTGAAGAATCTCCCTTGGGGTCAAGGAGTGACTCCCCTGCTTGGCAGGCACCAAAGAAGCATCTGTCCGGTTCGCATTACTGAAGCTCCCATCGGACGCCAAAGTCATCGCATCACCAGAGGTGGATTCTCAGACTTCCCCGAGGCTACCCTGAGTCCCCAGCAAAGCTGAGGCCCGTGGCTATCGTGGGTGACTTGAGACCGTGACCCCTGGACACCGAGCACATTTGCAAGTGCACCATCTTCTGGGTCTCCCAAGAAGTCGTGCTTTGGGCTCCGAGTAGCCCTAGCCTCCAGCACCACCTGCACCGAAGATCACTGGCCCCCACTCCACGAGTGTCCTGCAAGCCAGCTCCACGTGCGGCGTCACGAGGCTCCTTCGCGGTCGCTAGCCCATTGGCTAGTAGCCCTTAACGAAGGCCAATCTTTTCCTTCCTTGGCATCCTGGTTGCTCCAGGCCTGCCCTCACTTACCCTCGCTGGGTGAGTTCCACAGACCTTGCTGGTCTGCACCATCGACGATCTTTGTCTTGCTCGAGACTTGCCGTTGCCAAGGCTTGTTGGGTCCAATCCGGTCGCCGACACCTCAGCACTCGACAGACATCGAGCACTAGCCCGAATCCTGCTCCTGGTTGCCGACAACGCCTCCTGGACCTCGTGGCTGAAGAGTCAAGACGACCGTCAACGCACCTGAAGCACTCGACATCGGTGGGCATCTGTCCATCGCCTTCCTGGTCACTGGCTAGTGACCCAGACTCTGTCCCCTCTGCTTTCAGGTTCACCAGAACTCCGATCCACTCTTGGATCCACCCGGACACTTTTCTCTTGGCCGCCAGCAGCACTTTGCAGCAGATCGCCATTCGAATCGACGACGAAACCCGACCCCGAAAGGCACCTATGCACCCGGCTTCCCTGGGTGAGGTAACACGAGTACTCCGGTGCTCCCGTGGGTAGAGACTCTTCAAAGTCCTAGATCTCAAAGGGTTTTGTCCTAGTCCTCTTCTAAGTGTCCCTTTCCTCTATTTTCCCGATCCCGACTTTCTCCATAGAAGTTAACGGCGTATCGCGGTTGTGTATTTACACTGCACGCGTCTCCCGTGGGTCCCCTGTGTCACTACCTTGGGTGGTTCCTTGTGGTCCAAGCACTTCTAGAGGCTCTAGGCCTAGTGTCTAGTTCAGTCGTGGTTCGCATACCACTTTATTGGTATATGGTTTGGTACGCCCCTAGGGCCCAAACGTGTATTTGTGCTATTATTGTGATTTAAGATCTTATAACTTATGTATTTCGAACTCTAGCCTCATAAAGAGACTAGAGGGGTGTGTTTAGTAATAAATACATATATTTTGAATATATACCTGGTGTGGTGCTCTTTCATTTGGTCACTCAAGAGATTATAGACTGGTAAAACAAGCTGCTTTACATTCCTTCAAGACTTAGCCTGAAGGCTGCTCTCCATAGCTACCACTAGGATAGCTTTCAATAAGGTTGTCTTTAACCTACCTACCATAAGAGTCGATTTGGACTGGTGCAAGGTGCCCACTATAATTAGTGGACAGCATATGCCAGGCCAACTTCTCACAGGGCATATTAGCAAGAACGGCGTTAAAATTATCGCCGCTTTAGCGGCAGGAAACTGCCGCTAACGCGGCGATAATGGGCTTGATAATATGCCCTTTAGAATACCAATAGAAGCCCATGTTCTGCTGTGATCCTGGGCTTCTATTGGAATTCTCAAGGGCATATTATCAAGCCCATTATCGCCGCTTTAGCGGCAGTTTCCTGCCGCTAAAGCGGCGATAATTTTAACGCCGTTCTTGCTAATATGCCCCGAAGTTGTTTACTTGATTGGGAGGTACATTTGGGCCACAAGACGACGACTTGGAAGCGTGGCAGCACTCGTACACAACTAAAGACCAAGCTCTTTTCCCAGATGTCAAAGCACTGGGAGGGCGAGGACATACAAGAAAATAAGTTGCAGATTTCTGGGCTTCTTTGCAGGCTTCGTGGGCTGAGGTGTAAAGACAGCTGGGAGCTCACGCAGGGCTGTCGGGCGCCCCTTAGTGTCCAGTTCAAGCTCCGAGAAAGTGTAGCAGACGCCCCCAGGAGCAGCATTTTTTTCCACTTTCCATAACGTTTTGTGTCTCCCCAGAGCCCTGCCCAGCGCCAAGAGAAACAGGAGGCAGAGAGGGGCAGGCAGCAGCTGAGGCCTAGTAGAGGCGGGTGAACTCTCCCTCCACCGACAAGTTTTCCAGAATGTGACACAGGTCATTATTAATGGACACCAGTCACAACTGGGCAAAAATGCATTTTAAGTGAAGCAATTAAACACCGACAATGAATTATGTAGAGTCTAGGCTCATGCTTAGAACCATTTCTTATAGGGGTTGCAGGTCTCGCCGCCTGTCCCCTGGAAAGACAACCTAACTTGCTCGTCAGTGGCCAGTGACTGACAAAATGGTTCCTCTTTCGTACTCCGAGTACAGCACCATCCAGTGTGTATGGTTCCGGCAGCCACCCAGTCATTCCACTGACCCCCTGTTTACCGGCTGCCTTTGGTACATGTTTACTTTTAGCATTTCTCTTCATGTGAATGCCGTCGCCTCCTCTAGCCAGCTTAGTAGCCCCTGATCCCTGCAAGAGGAAGGGTGCCTTGTTTGGAAAACAAAAATGGCCATTTCCGATGGCCTGGCTTCCCTGCGCAGCCGTAAACACACAGCGGGTCCGCAGGAGGCGAGACGGGGGTTTTGGGACCCGTGCTTCTATAGTGAATGAAAACACTGCACCCTAAAATTCCACAACCCAGATAACACAAAGCAGAGGGAGGAAATGAGACAAGCTAACATGTTATCTCATGCTTTCCGTGTTAAAGAATACGGCTGCTGCCTTGCCTGCATTGTTTTGAGGCACTGTCCGTTAACGCGTTTAGCTGAGGGTGTTGGGGGGAGGGGGGTGTCTCTCACCAATACCAAGAGCCTATCACCCATAAGGAGGAAACAGTAGGGATGTTGGAAAAGTGTGAACAAAGGAGTCGATGATGCACACAGGAGAACCCAGTTTGTAAACCTTCTGGGGAGGAGGGGGGTGATCTTTCTCTACTTCCTTCGACCTCCGTTCACTCTAAAGATTTTAAAGTCCCACGTCGATAAATCATAAATAAAGCATACCCAGCTCCCGAACACCCACGCTACACGGTAAGAATTGCTAGTGTCGTGAAATGCAATAACCAGCAAGGGGCAACATTAAAAGTCAGCGGTAGCTAGAGGCTGTGACAGCAGGAAAGAAGTGAAACTGGACATGTGTGGGCAGAGTACCATCTGGGATCAGGTGGTTGCTACAAAGAGTAAAGAAAAGAAAAACAAGCTCTTAAAAAAATAATATTTATGACGCGCAGGCAAAATAAGATATCAAATAAGTTGTAGGCAATTACAAATAGTCATGTGAAGGTGATCAGTGTCACTAGAGAAGGGCACGCATGGCGAGAAGCCAGGGGCACTCGCTCTTAGAAGGAGAAATCAGATAAAGCAAGTTACAGCAAGGCTGTGAGCGCTCGAGGGGGAGGGGTCCCGGCTGCCTCTGTAGCCACATTCCTGGGCATCCAGCCCTTGCCCGAGGCTCCCCTGGCACTGGCATGCCAGGGGTTTCTCCTGCGCCCTCCACCAAGGCATAGACAGACACACATACACAAACCGGGGCCCGCTCCCCGAGCCGTACCTTCGTCCAGCAGCCGCTCCAGGTGGTTAAAGATCCCGCAGAAGTTGGGCAGGCTGCTCATGAGGTTCTTGTCATTCATCAGCTGCATCAGATAGTCCGGCGTCGGTTTCGGCTTCTCCTTCGTTTCCATTTCCCCCACCATATTCCAGGCCGGGAAAAAAAGAGAGGCGCAGCAGCATCACCTACCTGCTCTGGCCGTAGGCCGGGCGGAACCCACGTGTACCCTTCAAGTGCGCATCCGGAATCGTCATCAGAGGTCGAGCTTCTTTGACACCCGAAGGCAAGTTTGTTTATCTTCTGCTCCATTTCCAAAGGCATAGTTAGACACCGAAAATCCTGCACCCCGAGGTCATCAAGCAAGGAGTCTTCTGCCCTCAGCACACATCCGCTGCCCGGGATTCATCAGGGAAAGAAGCAGCCCGAGTCCCCGTCCACAGCAGCAGCATGTGTGCGAAACGCCCCTCCCAGCCTCCGCGGCAATTATTCAATATAACAGCACTATTCAGCCCCCAAGATATCCATGAGAAGATTCTCACTCGATGCGAGGCACAAGATGGCTGCCAACACTTCCTGGTTTGAAGTGTTGGCAGCCAATTAGAGCTAAGCTCGTGCTCGGGGGGGTTAGGCTGCGCCCATATATCGAAACGTTTTATTTTTTAAATTTCTCAGGAACTACTGAACGGATTTACACCATTTAACAAAAAGGGCTCTTTCTGAACCAAGGGTTACCTTTTTGCCAAATGTGGTGTAATTCCGTTCAGCAGTTCGGGCTGTAGCTTTGTCTAAAGTTTCCTATGGAAATTAACATGGGGAAAACGCGTTTTGGGATCCCCCTTTTTTCTCGGCCCCCGCTTGTCGAATCACCCCAAAACTTTCAAGACAGGAGCCAGTAGGTAATATATATATATATATATATATATATATATTATCTACTGGCGGTCGCCAGTAGATAGTTATAGTTAGGACCTATTTTCCATAGGAAATCCGCAACATTCTATTTGAAATAACGTTGGCGCCGGTTGACGAATCTTCGCGAAAGCTTCCAACTTGTTGGGGCGCTCCGGTCCGCTCCTATCCTGAAAGTCTCGGGGTGATTCGTCAAGCGGGTGCCGAGAAAAAAAAGGGGGGTCCCAAAACGCGTTTTCCCCATTCATTTTTCCATAGGAACCGTTCATTGCGGCTACAGCCCGAACTGCTGAACGGAATTACACCAAATTTGGCAAAGAGGTAGCCCTTGGTTCAGTGTCGTGCCTTTTGCTTAAATGGTGTAAATCCGTTCAGTAGTTCCTGAGAAAATCAAAAGTAAAGTCACATATATATCTATGGCCGAGTAGGGTCCACGTACCCTCCCGATCACGAGCTGCATGCTAATTGGCTGTCAAGTGGCTGTCAACACTCCAAATCAGGAAGTGTTGGCAGCCATTTTGTCCTCGGTAGAACCGAGGGACAGAAACAAGTGCGCAAAGTGCAAAAGGGGGCAGGGTAGAAACACCCTGACCCCTAGGTCTGCTCAGGGGGTCCCACAAGGACCCCCTGGGCAGAAAAGCATTTTTTTTTAAACGGCGGGATGCGCTTAGGGTGCGCGGGTCCTGCCGATTAAAAAAAAAGCACAAGAAACAAGTGCGCAAAACGCAAAAAGGGGCAGGGTAGAAACACCCTGACCCCCTAGGTCTGCTCAGGGGTCCCACAAGGACCCCCTGGGCAGAAAGCATTTTTTTTAAACGGCGGGATGCGCTTAGGGTGCGCGGATCCCGCCGATTTAAAAAAAAAAGCACAAGAAACAAGTGCGCTGTCAACACTCCAAATCAGGAAGTGTTGGCAGCCATTTTGTCCCTCGGTAGAACCGAGGGACAGAAACAAGTGCGCAAAACGCACAAAGGGGGCAGGGTAGAAACACCCTGACCCCCTAGGTCTGCTCACAAGGTCACTGGGCAGAAAAAATTGTCGGGATGCGCTTAGGGTGCGCGGATCCCGCCAATAAAAAAAAAAATGGAAGCGCGGTCTCCCGCGCTTCGATGCTAATTTGCCCCCGGGTGGCCCAAGTCCCGGGGGCATGCGGGGTGGGTTTAGATTTTATGGGGGGCCTCTAAGGCCTCCAAGCCCCGGGGACCACCACCCCCGGGGCTTTAAATAAAATGGTGCGGGAGGGCTCTCCGCCCTCCCGCAGCCCCGGGACCGCCACCTCCCCAGGGCTTCTTTTTTAATTGAATGACCTGTGTGGGGGGCTCCAGTCCCCCACACGCCCGGGGACCGCCACCTCCCCGGGCACTAACAAATTTAAAATGGGGGTCCGTTTTGGACCCCGAAGCCCCGGGGACCACCACCTCCCGGGGCTTTGCAGATGTGGGGAGGGGGCCGCGCGGCCCCCTCCTGGAGCCAGTGATGGCCCTGGGGACCACCACCCCCTGGGCCGGCTCCTGCAGTGTCCCGGGGTGCCTACCCCCGGGACACTGTAGTTTGCTATGGCAGGGTGGGAGCCGTGCGGCTCCCGCCCTGTCATAGCAAACTGCTTTGAATTTTGGAAGAGAGAGCAGATTGCTTTTCCACACGGGGAGCTGCATCTTAGCAGCTCCCTATGTGGAAAAGCAATGCCGGCTCCCGCAGGACGCGGGGAGCCGGCGGGACTGGTGCGGGGATTGGGGACCCCCACAGTCCCCAACGGAGAGGGCCAGCCCCGGGGGATGGGGTCCCCGGGGCAAGTAGTGGCTCGGGAGGGAGCCACGTGGCCCCCCTCCACCCAAAAAAATAAAATAATTAAAAAAATTAAAAAAAATAAAGGCCTGCCCCGGGGGATGGGGTCCCCGGGGCAAAAGGAGGCCTGAGGAGGGGGGCCACGCAGCCCCCCTCCTTAAAAAAATCAAAAAAAGTGTGGCCATGCCCCGGGGGATGGGGTCCCTGGGGCCGGAATCGGCCACGGGAGGGGGGCCACGCGGCCCCCTTCCCGTTTACTTTTTTTTTTAAAAGAAAAAAAAGGGGTAAGGCCCTGGGGGATGGGGTCCCCAGGGCCCAAAAAAAGGAAAAAGGAAGGGGGGCCACACAGTCCCCCTTCGGGGAAAAAAAAAAAAAAAAAAAAACGATCGTGCCGCAGGCCCCGCCCCCTTCCTTTACCACTCTGCAAACGTGCCCCCTGGCGCGTTTGCAGAGGGTGAACGAATTCCCCTTGAATACTGGGGGTCCCTGGGGGTCAACTAGACCACCAGGAACCTCCAGTATGCGCCAGGGGGCTGCGTTGCAGAGAGGTGTACAGAGGCCATGCCCCTTTTTACACCTCTCTGCAACGCATCTCTGTGGCGCTTTTTGGAGGTACATAGTGGGCTAGTTGGACTCCAGGGACCCTCAGGATTCAAGGGGACTTAATCCCCCAACTTAAAACGCGCCACAGTGGTGAAGGGAGGGGGCGGGGCTTCAGGTGACATGTGTGCAAACAGGACCCGTGGCGCGTTTTAAGATCAGTGACGTCATTTGAGATGTCATCAGTGATGTCATCAGTGATGTCACTGACCATGTCATGAGTGATGTAATATGTGACGTCATCAGCAGTGCATTGCGGGGGCGCGAGTTATAGTTAGCTGAACTAACTATAACGGGGGAATTTCACGGGTTTTGTACGAGTGCAATGTCCAACTAACTATAACTGTCCCTAAAACCTATGGTTTTTCAGTGAATTTGTAAGGTTTTTTAAATGCTAATTTCTAACTATAACGTGCCTGAAACCTATGATTTTTTCAGTGAATTTCAAAGGTTTTTTAAATGCTAATTCCTAACTATAACATGTCTGAAACCTATGGTATTTTCAGTGAATTTCAAAGGTTTTGTAAATGACAATTTTTAAATGTATTAATTGTTATATTTATTTTTTGATACTGATTTACTACATTTTTTAAATTATTTATTTTGAGATATTTTATTTTTTAAATTACATTGTAATTACATTAAACATTACATTACAAAATATACTTTCTCAGTATGAATTACTTTAGTTTAAATACTTTGCAAATAGGCAATAGACTTTTAAGTACAGTAGTTACAGTTGTTGCAATGGTCAACACAATTTCAAACACAATGCAACATTGAGCTCAATGTGAATTTCTAGTTAAATGCAATTAGTTACTTTGTGGATTACTTTTCTAACCACAGGACTGGATCCTAGATTCAGTCCTGGGACATCTCCTGTAAACAATTGAGTAAAAGCGTTTTGGTTACAGTAGTGATTTTTAAGGAATAGTATTGTATTTTAAAAGTTCTCACAGAAACTTTTTCACATAGAATCATCAATGTTATCCTATGGGAGGAAATTCACTTAGCAGGTAAGTAGTGTTATCGTTACTTTTTCTTACTCAGTGGTGGATCCTGGATCCAGCACTGGTGCATCTCCTGTAAACAGTTGAAAGAATGCGTTTAAGTCATACAGGCGATTTTTAAGGAATATTTGTAGTTTGTGAAAATCGACACTTTGAAACTTTTCTGCTGAAAACCAGACAATGGATTCCTATGGAAGGAAATACAAGTTACTGGTAAGTACGGTTAGAATTACTTTTCAGGATCTGTACTGGGCTCAAAGATGCAGCACTGAGGTCTCTCCTGATAACAGGTGAGTAAATTGGAATTCGTAGTTCAGCTGATTTTAGAGGAATATTATAACGTTCCAAAACTCCACACTTAGAAGAATTTCCAAGTGAAACCAGTCAATGTTAGTCTATGGAAGGAAATTCAAGTTACTAGTAAGTACGGTTAGAATTACTTTTCAGTTTCTGTACTGGGCTCAAAGATGCAGCACTGAGGTCTCTCCTGATAACAGGTGAGTAAATTGGAATTCGTAGTTCAGCTGATTTTAGAGGAATATTATAACGTTCCAAAACTCCACACTTAGAAGAATTTCCAAGTGAAACCAGTCAATGTTAGCCTATGGAAGGAAATTCAAGTTACTGGTAAGTACGGTTAGAATTACTTTTCAGTTTCTGTACTGGGCTCAAAGATGCAGCACTGAGGTCTCTCCTGATAACAGGTGAGTAAATCGGAATTCGTAGTTCGGCTGATTTTAGAGGAATATGTGTATGTTTCAAAAATCGACACTTAGAACGTTTTTCAGCAAAAAGCAGGCAATGATATCCTATGGAAGGAAATTCAAGTTACTGGTAAGTACGGTTAAAATTACTTTTCAGGATCAGTACTGGGCTCAAAGATGCAGCACTGAGGTCTCTCCTGATAACAGGTGAGTAAATCGGAATTCGTAGTTCTGCTGAGTTTAGAGGAATATTTGCACAAGGTGAAGGAAGGGGGTGGGGCCTGAGGTGACATGTCTGCAAACACGCCCTGTGGCGCGTTTTAAGTTGGAGAATTAATTCCTCCTCAATCCCGAGTGTCCCTAGGGGCCAACTAGCCCACCAGGTACCTCCAGTATGCGCCAGAGAGCTGCGTTGCAGAGAGATGTTCAGAGGCCACGCCCCCTTTTTACAACACTCTGCAACGCAGCTCTGTGGCGCTTACTGGAGGTACCTGGTGGGCTTGTTGGACCCCAGGGACCCTCAGGATTGAAGAGGAAATAATTCCTGAACTTAAAACACGCCACGGGGCCTGTTTGCACACATGTCACCTGAAGCCCGCCCCCTCCCGTCACCACTGTGCAAACGCGCCCCGTGGCGCGTTTTAAGTTGGGGGATTAACTCCCCTTGAATCCTGAGGGTCCCTGGAGTCCAAGTAGCCCACCATGTACCTCCAAAAAGCGCCACAGAGCTGCGTTGCAGAGAGGTGTAAAAAGGGGCGTGGCCTCTGTACACCTCTCAGCAACGCAGCTTCCTGGCGCATACTGTAGGTTCCTGGTGGGCTAGTTGGCCCCCAGGCTCCCCCAGTATTCAAGGGGAGTTCGGTCCCCAGCTGCAAACGTGCCAGAGGGCGCGTTTGCAGACTGCTGCATCGAGGGGTATTTTATTTATTTTTTACTTTTTTTTTGTATGGGAGGGGGGCTGCGTGGTCCACCTTCCCTCAGCCACTTTTGGCCCTGGGGACCCCATCCCCCGGGGCCTGAGCATTTTCTTTTCTTTTAAAAAAAAAAAAAAAAAACGGGAAGGGGGCCACGTGGCCTTCCTTCCCTGGGCCTCTATTTGCCCAGGGGACCCCATCCCCCGGGGCATGCCCTCTTTTCTTTAATTTTAAAAATATTTGGAGGGGGGCTGCGTGGCCCCCCTCCTCAGGCCATTTAAGGCCCCGGGGACCCCATCCCCCGGGGCCGGCCTTGCCCTTTTTTTTTTTTTTTTTTTGGGGGGAGGGGGCTGCGTGGTCCCCCTCCCGGGCCACTAATGGCCCCGGGGACCCCGGGGACCCCATCCCCCGGGGCCTGGCCACTAGTTGGGGACCGTGGGGGGGTCCCCAGTCCCCGCACGGTACCGCCGGCTCCCCGCGTCCTGCGGGAGCCGGCATTGCTTTTCCATAAGGAGAGCTAATGACATGCAGCTCCCCTTATGGAAAAGCAATATGCTTTGCTTCATTGAAGCGAGAGCAGGTTTCCTGCTCTCGCTTCAATGAAGCAAAGCAAGTTTGCAATGACAGGACGGGAGCCGCGAGGCTCCCGTCCTGCCATTGCAAACAGCAGTGTCCCGGGGGTAGGCACCCCGGGACACTGCAGGAGCCGGCCCTGGGGGTGGCGGTCCCCAGGGCCATCAAGGGCTCCAGGAGGGGGCCGCGCGGCCCCCCTCCCATCCTGTGCACAGCCCCGGGAGGTGGTGGTCCCCGGGCTCGGGGTCCTAAACGGACCCCACATTTTATTATTTAGTGCCCCGGGAGGTGGCGGTCTCGGGCGTGTGGGGAGCTCGAGCCCCCCACACAGGTAATTTAAAAATAAAAAAGAAGCCCCGGGGGTGGCGGTCCCCGGGGCTGCGGGGGTGCTGTGTGCCCCCAGCCACCATTATTTTTATAAAGCCCCGGGGGGTGGCGGTCCCCGGGGCTTGGGGGGCCTTAGAGGCCCCCCATGTTATTTATTAAACCCCCGCATGCCCCCGGGACTTGGCCCACCCGAGGGCCAATTAACCACGAAGCACGGGAGCCCTGCTTCGTTTTTTTTCTTTATCGGCTGGATCCGCGCACCCAGCGCGTTTTTTGCCGATTTTTTGCGCAGTTGTTTTACTGCTTTCTTGTTCCTCGGTTCTACCGAGGAACAAGATGGCTGCCAACACTTCCTGATACAATACAATACAATACACCTTGGCATATATATTAAACATATTTAAACTTAAAACTTTATAGAAACACACAGTCACTGCAAGATGTCATCAGTGATGTCATTTGAGATGTCATCAGTGATGTCATCAGTGATGTCACTGACCATGTCATGAGTGATGTAATATGTGACGTCATCAGCAGTGCATTGCGGGGGCGCGAGTTATAGTTAGCTGAACTAACTATAATGGGGGAATTTCACGGGTTTTGTACGAGTGAAATTTCCAACTAACTATAACTGTCCCTAAAACCTATGGTTTTTTCAGTGAATTTCAAAGGTTTTTTAAATGCTAATTTCTAACTATAACGTGTCTGAAACCTATGGTTTTTTCAGTGAATATCAAAGGTTTTTAAATGCTAATTTCTAACTATAACGTCCCTGAAACCTATGGTTTTTAAGTGAATTTTAAAGGTTTTTTAAATGCTAGTTTCTAACTATGCCTACAGAGGTAGGACATGTGAAGAAAGAAGAAAAAACGCACAGAAAGAAGCAAAAGAAATGCAGAAAGAAGCAACAGAAGTCCACAAAGACGAAGAAAAGTGCAGGAAGAAGCAAAAGATGTGCAGAAAGAACCAACAGAGGAGCAGAAAGAGGCCTTGTTCCAAAATCATCCTGTGTCCACAACTTTTTCCGACGTGTACTGGTGGTAACTGACTCTGACTAACCAGAGCCAGTGCTATGCTAAAACACACTTAGAATACAGTGAAAACACCTACATACACTAGGGAACACTATGCGTTGGGGTACCCCTGTGATTAGCATGACCTCCTCTGTAAGTCCCTAGTACATAATAGGGCAGGGGGATTAAAACTACCTCTTAAAACGCGCTACAGGGTGCGTTTGCACAGTGGTGAAGGGAGGGGGGGCCTGAGGTGACATGTGTGCAAACGCGCCCCGTGGCACGTTTTAAGTTGCGGGATTAAGTCCCCTTGAACCCTGAGTGTCCCTGGGGCCCAACTAGCCCCCTAGGTACCTACAGTAAGGACCACAGAGCTGAGTTGCAGAGAGGCGTTCCGAGGCCACGCACCTTTTTTCACCTCTCTGCAACGCAACTCTGTTGTGCTTACTGAAGGTACCTGGTGGGCTAGTTGGACTCCAGGGACCCTCAGGATTGAAGGGGACTTAATCTCCCAACTTAAAACACGCCATGGGGCCTGTTTACACACATGTCACCTCAAGCCCTGCCCCATCCCTTCACCACTGTGCAAACGCGCCCCGTGGCGCGTTTTAAGAGGGGATTAAGTCCCCTTGAATCATGAGGTCCCTGGGGTCCAACTAGCCCACCCTGTACCTCCAGTATGCGCCAGGAAGCTGCGTTGCAGAGAGGTGTTCAGAGGCCACGCCCCTTTTACACCTCTCTGCAACGCAGCTCTGTGGCGCTTTCTGGACATACCTGGTGGGCTAGTTGGCCCTCAGGGACCCTCAGGATTGAAGGGGATTTAATTCCCCATCTTAAAACGCGCCACGGGACCTGTTTGCACACATGTCACCTGAAGCCCCGCCCCCTCCCTTCACCACTGTGCAAACGCGCCCCGTGGCGCGTTTTAGGTTGGGGATTAAGTCCCCTTGAATCCTGAGGGTCCCTGGGGGCCAACTAGCCCACCAGCTACCTCCATTAAGCGCCACAGAGCTGCGTTGCAGAGAGGTGTAAAAAGGGGCGTGGCCTCTCTACACCTCTCAGCAACGCAGCTCCCTGGCGCATACTGGAGGTTCCTGGTGGGCTAGTTAGCCCCCTGGGACCCCCAGTATTCAAGGGGAATTACTTCCCCTTCTTACAATGCACCAGGGGGCGCGTTTGCAGACTGCTGCAGGGAGGGGGCGGGGCCTCCAGCACGATGCCGGTCTTTTTTTTTTTTTGTATGGGAGGGGGGCTGCGTGGCCCCCCTTCCCTCAGCCACTTTTGGCCCCGGGGACCCCATCCCCCGGGCCTGATGTTTTCTGGTTTTTTTTTGTAAAAAAAAACGGGAAGGGGAGCCGCATGGCCCCCCTTCCCTGGGCCTCTATTGGCCCCGGGACCCCATCCCCGGGGCATGCCCTCTTTTTTATTTTTAAAAATATTTGGAGGGGGCTGCGTGGACCCCCTCCTCAGGCCATTTAAGGCCCCAGGACCCCATCCCCTGGGGCAGGCCTTACCCTTTTTTTTTGGGGGGAGGGGGACTTCGTGGCCCCCCTCCCGGGCCACTAATGGCCCCGGGGACCCCATCCCCCGGGGCCTGTCCACTCGTTGTGGACCATGGGGGGGTCCCCAATCCCCGCACAGTCCCGCCGGCTCCCCGTGTCCTGCGGCAGCCGGCATTGCTTTTCCATAAGGGGAGCTGCTGACATGCAGCTCCCCTTATGGAAAAGTAATCTGCTTTGCTTCTTTGAAGCGAGAGCAGATTTCCCTGCTCTTGCTTCAATGAAGCAAAGCAAGTTTGCAATGACAGGGCGGGAGCCGCGAGGCTCCCGCCCTGCCATTGCAAACAGCAGTGTCCCGGGGGTAGACACCCTGGGACACTGCAGGAGCCGGCCCTGGGGGGTGGCGGTCCCCAGGGCCATCAAGGGCTCCAGGAGGGGGGCCGCGCGGCCCCCCTCCCATCCTGTGCACAGCCCCGGGGAGGTGGTGGTCCCCGGGGCTCGGGGGTCCGAAACGGACCCCCACATTGAATTATTTAGTGCCCCGGGGAGGTGGCGGTCCCCGGGGCGTGTGGGGGGGCTCGAGCCCCCACACAGGTAATTTAAAAATTAAAAAAGAAGCTCTGGGGGGTGGCGGTCCCTGGGGCTTGGGGGGCCTTAGAGGCCCCCCATGTTATTATTTAATAAACCCCCACATGCCCCCGGGACTTGGCCCACCCAGGGGCCAATTAACCACGAAGCACGGGAGCCCTGCTTCGTTTTTTTTCTTTATCGGCTGGATCCGCGCACCCAGCGCGTTTTTTGCCGATTTTCCCAAAAAAAATTGGGGGGCCCTGGGGGTCCCTGAGCAGGCCTAGGGGGTCAGGGTGTTTCTACCCTGCCCCCTTTTTGCGTTTTTTGCGTCTGTTTTCGTCTTTTCTTGTGCCTCGGTTCTACCGAGGAACAAGATGGCTGCCAACACTTCCTGGTTTGGAGTGTTGACAGCCAATTAGCATACAGCTCGTGATCGGGAGGGTACGCGGACCCTAAGCGGCCATAGATATATATGTGATTTTATTTTTGATTTTCTCAGGAACTACTGAACGGATTTACACCATTTAAGCAAAAGGCACGTCTCTGAACCAAGGGCTACCTTTTTGGCAAATTTGGTGTAATTCCGTTCAGCAGTTCGGGCTGTAGCTGCGATGAAAGGTTCCTATGGAAAATTGCATGGGGAAAACACGTTTTGGGACCCCCTTTTTCTCGGCCCCCGCTGACGAATCACCCCGAAACTTTCAGGATAGGAGCGGACTAGAGCGGGCCACAAAGTTTGAAAATTTCGCAAGATTCGTCAATCGGCGCCAAAGTTATTTCAAATAGAATGTTGCGGATTTCCTAATATATATATATATATATATATATATATTAGCTACTGGCAGTCGCCAGTAGATAGTTATAGTTAGGACCTATTTTCCATAGGAAATCCGCGACATTCTATTTGAAATAACTCTTGCGTCGGTTGACGAATCTTCGCGAAATGTGTGCAGGGAAACCTGCTCTCGCTTCAATGAAGCAAAGCAGATTGCTTTTCCACATAGGGAGCTGCATGTCAGCAGCTCCCCATGTGGAAAAGCAATGCCGGGACGGTGGGGATTGGGGACCCCCCACGGTCCCCAACGGAGAGGGGCCAGCCCCGGGGGATGGGGTCCCGGGGCAAGTAGTGGCTCGAGGAGGGCCACCCGGCCCCCTCCCCCCCAAAAAATAAAAAAAAAAATAAAAATAAAGGCCTGACCCGGGGGATGGGGTCCCCGGGGCAAAAGGAGGCTTGAGCAGCCCCCCTCCTTAAAAAAATAATAAAAAGAGTGGCCATGCTTCGGGGGATGGGGTCCCCGGGGCCGGAATCGGCCGTGGGAGGGGGGCCACGCGGCCCCCTTCCCGTTTTTTTTTTTTTAAATGAAAAAAAAGGGGTAAGGCCCTGGGGGTGGGGTCCCCAGGGCCCAAAAAGGAAAAGGAAGGGGGCCACACAGCCTCCCTTCGAGGAAAAAAAATCCCCCAAAAAAAAAAAAAACGATCGTGCCGCAGGCCCCGCCCCTTCCTTTACCACTCTGCAAACGCGCCCCTGGCGCGTTTGCAGAGGGGGAACGAATCCCCTTGAATACTGGGGTCCCTGGGGCCAACTAGCCCACCAGGAACCTCCAGTATGCGCCAGGGGCTGCCAGGGCTGCGTTGCAGAGAGGTGTACAGAGGCCACGCCCCTTTTTACACCTCTCTGCAACGCAGCTCTGTGGTGCTTACTGGAGGTACCTGGTGGGATAGTTGGACCCCAGGGACCCTCAGGATTCAAGGGGACTTAATCCCCCAACTTAAAACGCGCCACAGGGCGCGTTTGCACAGTGGTGAAGGGAGGGGCGGGGCTTCAGGTGACATGTGTGCAAACAGGCCCCATGGCGCGTTTTAAGATGGGGAATTAAATCCCCTTCAATCCTGAGGGTCCCTGGGGGCCAACTAGCCCACCAGGTACCTCCAGTAAGCGCCACGGAGCTGCGTTGCAGAGTGTTGTAAAAGGGGCGTGGCCTCTGAACACCTCTCTGCAACGCAGCTCTCTGGCGCATACTGGAGGTATCTGGTGGGCCAGTTGGCCCCTAGGGACCCTCGGGATTGAGGAGGAATTAATTCTCCAACTTAAAATGCGCCACTGTGCGTGTTTGCAGACATGTCACCTCAGGCACCACCCCTTCCTTCACCATTGTGCAAATATTCCTCTAAAATCAGCCGAACTACGAATTCCGATTTACTCACCTGTTATCAGGAGAGACCTCAGTGCTGCATCTTTGAGCCCAGTACTGATCCTGAAAAGTAATTTTAACCGTACTTACCAGTAACTTGAATTTCCTTCCATAGGATATCATTGCCTGCTTTTTGCTGAAAAACTTTCTAAGTGTCGATTTTTGAAACATACACATATTCCTCTAAAATCAGCCGAACTACGAATTCCGATTTACTCACCTGTTATCAGGAGAGACCTCAGTGCTGCATCTTTCAGCCCAGTACTGATCCTGAAAAGTAATTCTAACCGTACTTACCAGTAACTTGAATTTCCTTCCATAGGCTAACATTGACTGGTTTCACTTGGAAATTCTTCTGTGTGTGCAGTTTTGGAACTTTATAATATTCCTCTAAAATCAGCCGAAATACGGATTCCGATTTACTCACCTGTTATCAGGAGAGACCTCAGTGCTGCATCTTTCAGCCCAGTACTGATCCTGAAAAGTAATTTTAACCGTACTTACCAGCAACTTGAATTTCCTTCCATAGGCTAACATTGACTGGTTTCACTTGGAAATTCTTCTAAGTGTGGAGTTTTGGAACTTTATAATATTCCTCTAAAATCAACCGAACTACGAATTCCGATTTACCCACCTGTTATCAGGAGAGAACCCAGTGCTGCATCTTTTAGCCCAGCACTGACCCTGAAAAGTAATTCTAACCGTACTTACCAGTAACTTATATTTCCTTCCATAGGAATCCATTGCCTGGTTTTCAGCAGAAAAAAGTGTCGATTTTCACAAACTACAAATATTCCTTAAAAATCGCCTGTATGACTTAAACGCATTCTTTCAACTGTTTACAGGAGATGCACCAGTGCTGTATCCAGGATCCAACACTGAGTAAGAAAAAGTAACGATAACACTACTTACCTGCTAAGTGAATTTCCTCCCATAGGATAACATTGGTGATTCTATGTGAAAAAGTTTCTAAGTGTCAACTTTTAAAATACAATAATATTCCTTAAAAATCACTACTGTAACCAAAACGCTTTTACTCAACTGTTTACAGGAGATGTCCCAGGACTGAATCTAGGATCCAGTCCTGTGGTTAGAAAAGTAATCCATAAAGTAACTAATTGCATTTAACTAGAAATTCACATTGAGCTCAATGTTGCATTGTGTTTGAAATTGTGTTGCCCATTGCAACAACTGTAACTACTGTACTTAAAACTCTATTGCCTATTTGCAAAGTATTTAAACTAAAGTAATTCATTCTGAGAAAGTATATTTTGTAATGTAATGTATAATGTAAATACAATGTAATTTAATAAATAAAATATCTAAAAATAAATAGTTTTAAAAAATGTAGTAAATCAGTATCAAAAAAATAAATATAACAATTAATACATTTAAAAATTGTCATTTACAAAACCTTTGAAATTCACTGAAAAAACCATAGGTTTTAGGGGCGTTATAGTTAGAAATTAGCATTTAAAAAACCTTTGAAATTCACTGAAAAAACCATAGGTTTCAGGCACGTTATAGTTAGAAATTAGCATTTAAAAAACCTTTGAAATTCACTGAAAAAACCATAGGTTTTAGGGACAGTTATAGTTAGTTGGACATTTCACTCGTACAAAACCCGTGAAATTCCCCCGTTATAGTTAGTTCAGCTAACTATAACTCGCGCCTCACAATGCACTGCTGATGACGTCACATATTACATCACTCATGACATGGTCAGTGACATCACTGATGACATCACTGATGACATCTCAAATGACATCACTGATGACATCATCCACGTGATAATCTGATGCACCTCCTCACACCCTAAAATAACCTTTGATACACCCAATCTAAATTACAGACTGCCATTCGCAAAACCATAGACACTCCAACACCAATAACTACATACCCACTCACTGATTCTTAGGTCTACACACACACATCCACTCACTCACCCGTACAGTCACTCATACTTATGGTCACTCAGTACAGGACTATCATATGCACTCTTACTCCTATATAGACACTCAAACACTGCCACTCATCCATAGAGGTACTCACACACCTAGTCAGTCATGCAAATAATTAAACACACTGCCATTTACTCACCTATACATTTATATACACACCAGCTCACTTAATCATACAAATACTAGCACATTGTTATGCTCTAATACAATCACTGATACAAGCACACACTCATCCATACAGCCACTATCACAATCACTCACTCTCGCTTATAGCTATTTATATACTCCAACACACATATATACTGCCTTTCACATATGTAGTTAGTCACACATGTACCACTGGGACATACATTCACTCACTAACACACTCTTACACACACTTACCCACCCATACAGTCTATCACAGATGCACTCTTGAAACCATCCACCCAGTGAATCACCCACTCACACATCTATGCACAGAGTCGCACACACCCCTCCCACACAAACACTCAGGCACCCATACAGATACTCAGACAACCATTCAATAACTCATATAGACACTCATGTAGCTATTCACAAACACATGCAGCCACTTACACAGCAACAGACAAACGGATACAGACATTCACCCAGTTTAGTCACTAACCCATGCATTCAGTAAGATACGTTAAATCACTCACTTATAGAGTCAGTCACGCACCTACTAAATCATCCATACAGACACTTATACACCCAATCATTCTTCAATACGTCTTTTCCTATATGTATTAAAAATATTTAAACTTTACAGAAACACAGTCACTGCATGATGTCATCAGTGATGTCATTTGAGATGTCATCAGTGATGTCATCAGTGATGTCACTGACCATGTCATGAGTGATGTAATATGTGACGTCATCAGCAGTGCATTGCGGGGCGCGAGTTATAGTTAGCTGAACTAACTATAACGGGGGAATTTCACGGGTTTTGTACGAGTGAAATGTCCAACTAACTATAACTGTCCCTAAAACCTATGGTTTTTTCAGTGAATATATATATATATATATTATGTGAATGTCCCCATCCTCAGACACCTATGTCCTACCACCTACGCAAGATTCATAAGAACAGTGTGAACCCACCTGGGCGCAAGATTATTTCCTCTCAATCTAGCCTCATGGAACGCATGTCTATGTATATAGATCGTTTTCTCTTTCCTTTTGTGACTAGTCTTGAATCATCCTACTCAAGGGACACAAAGGACTTCCTAAGGCACATTGAAAATATAGTGTGGGAACCGGATTTTCTCATGATTGTGCTTGATATAACTAGCCTATATACCAGTATTCTGCTTGATGATGGGTTGAAAGGAATTCAGCATTTCTTAAAGGGACGTTCACTGAGGTACTTGGAAGATGTTGATTGAATTTGTGGGATTCTGTCTAGTGAACACATTTTTTTTTACGGCCAGCATTACAGACAGACACATGGAACGGCCATGGGTACCTGGCTTCGCCCCCAGCTACATCAACTTGTTTGTGGGCTGGTGGGAGAAGCAGGTAGCCTGGTCTGAGGCCAATGATCCGTGGGTCGAGAGAACTGTTAGTTGGAATAGGTACATCAACAACCTCTCCGTAATTTGGAGAGGATCCAAAGATGTTCGTAATAACAATGATATCAATCTACAATTCTCAGGGGAGATGAGCACTGAATTAGTGAAATTCTTAGATCTTAAAGTCTTTGTTGCAAAAAACAGGATCTGTACCACCCTCTCCAGGAAACCCACCACAGGGAGCTCACTCCTACATCTGAGCAGTAGTCACCCAACCAACCTCAAGTGGAGTATCCCCTATGGGAATTACTCTGTATTAAATGAAACAGCACCAGGGAAGTTGATTTCTGAGTTGCGGCCAAAGAGACCATCAACAGACTTGAGGTCAGAGGGTACCCCAAGAAAGTTCTTAAGAGAGCAGAAGAGAGAGTTCTAATGAAAACCAGACAGGACCTCCTATTGGATAACACTAGAAGAAACAATGAGGAAAGCAAGTTCAGAATGACCACCAACTTCTCAAGTGATGTGGGAGATATTAAAAGATCTTACAGAAGAACTGGCATGTCCTTAAATTAGATTCCACAATAGGACCAGATTTACCACACTTTCGCCGGATAAAGTACAGAAAGGGAAAGTCTAAAGAGGACCAGTTACTACACAGTCATCTATCCCAAAACACTAAGGAATCCACTTTTAAAGCGTTAACAGGCTTCTTCCTTTGCACTAAGGGCAAGACATGTAAAAACACCCATAAAACCTTGACGTATGATATTCCAGGATGTAGAACACGCAAAAGGATTACTAAATTCACTAATTGTAATGCTGCCTTCACTATTTATTGCCTCATGTGTCCATTCCATTTGAAATATATTAGCAGTGCCATACATTCCACCAAAAGGAGTATATTGGAAGACATGAGAGCATTTACCAATAGGGATCTAACATACCCCGCAGCCAGACATTTTGAGTCTTGCCGCAGGGGCGATAGAACCTTAATAAAGGTATTTTGCATTGATTATGCACCCCAGAGAGAGAGAGGGGGAGATAGTGTCACCAAGTTAAGACGCTTAGAATCCAGAAACATTGTAGATCTCCAAACGAAGGCACCTCTAGGATTGAACAGTGGGGCAGAACTACATGTACACCTGGGGCAACAGTAGGTCACTGGATGATCTTTTACACAGGCTAACAGAGTGACGTTTCCCCCATCTCCTTAACAATGCAACATATGAGAAATGTGCATTATTGAGATTAAGGTTTGCCCATTTTGGGTTCAAATATTTCTTTGAGTTGCCTTATATTTATTTTTCTTACCCTTCATTTATACAGGACTGCAGTCATTAGTAGGTATTTCTCTCATAACTTGGTAACTCAAATCATACATGAGTGACAATTCTGTCAGAGCACCAGCGGTGATATTGAAATGTTTTGTGATTTATTTAATCCTTTTGAGATGTGGAATGTAGACATAAAAACTGAATACATGGGCAGGTATGAAATGATCTGTAGATGTCCATCTAAGGTTGGATTAACCTGAATCATCCATCTTGGATTCACCTAAGACTGAAGTGTAATGAATATTTATCCCGCCTGTCTCAGTAATATAACTTGGGACGAACCCCGATATATACATTCAGTGCTCTATTGTGACGATAGATGTCTCAGTTTAACCAATATGGTAAATGCAATAAGGTAGCTACTGCAGCAAGACAGCAATTGATCTAGACTATGGTTGATCTCAGACATCTTCTATCATTTTTTGTCGCTTTTATCATCCATATAATGTCCATCACTTGCGCAAATTACACTTGTATGAGCAAATATTTTGTCTGTTAATGTACACAAATGACCAAAATGATGGCTAAGAATGAAATGTGTTGTGCAGTAGTGGCCAGCATGGCTCGCGGGTGGGGGGTGGGCGCGGGGTCGCATGGGTAGGGGGCATCGTGTGGGGAGAGGGAGGCGGGGTGGTCAATAATAAAAAAAAAAAAATTAAAACCTACCTTTCTGCCGGCCCGGGTCCCGTGTCTTCACTGCTCCTGCTCTCCTGTCTCCGACAGGAACAGGAAGCAGGCAGCCTCCTTCCCCTCATGCAATCACAACGCTCCAGTGGAGTGTTGTGATTGGTCGGGACACCGCCTAGCCAGGGGCTGTAGGGGATGGCATTTTATCCATGTAGGCTGCCATACAGCCTGCATGGAGAAGTGCAGAGTGCGCATGACTGGTTTGGGCGGCCCGAGAGGGCCGACCAAACAGTCTTTGCACACTCACGAGTGGGCGAACTACTCCTGCCCTGCCCGGGCAGCTGCAACCACCCGCCCACCCGCAATGCGCAAAGAAACACAAAATGGTAATAACCAAAAGTTATTATAATTTCATGTTTTGGCTTTCTCACACCGCGAGAAAGCAGTGGGGCGACGCTCCTCCGCCCTAGTGGAGGAGGCGTTCCTGGTGTTGTGTTTGCCCATCTAGAGCTTGATTTAGAATGATCCACATCTTATTTACCGAACAACGAAGTGCAATGAATTTCTATCATGACAATGTAATTCATGTTAGGAGAAATGATTAGAAATTTTGAACAATGTGATTTAAGACATGAGGTGAGATAATCTGTTAGATGCTTATCCGTGCATGCCCATTCAGGGGCTCATTGCGTTGCATTACATTTGGGTTTGAGTTAATCTAAGATGGAAGGTGCAGAAAGGCAGAGATCGACATGGCTTTGAGATTACTCTTTTCTTGATTGATTGTAATTAGATTCATCCAATGAATTGAATTGTGATGTATACTTAACATGGCTTCACGGCACGATATGCCAACATTGAGAAAGGTGCTAGCCGAAACGTGTCTTCTCTTCAACACATTCTTAATAAAGAACGATTCCCGGGAGTGCTGGTCATATTTTTTTGTGGGTGTGCATGACCTCTATCCGTGAGTTCACCCTCACGTGACTGAGCCACTGGGGCATGATTGGAATGATTTGCAATTAATGGTTATACATTATTTCAGTATAGTTAATCATCTTTGGGGTATATTCACAAGAACGTGTGCTAAACATCTCCAAAAACGCAACTTTACACATTGCAGCCTATCGTGGGAAAATAAGTAACCCCGTGTTAACGTGGAATTCACAACACGGCGGTACCATGCGATAGTCCCCGAAACGCGGCCAATGTCCGCAATACAACCACCGCGACGGAGATAAAAACACAAACCCCAACGCGTAAAAAGACGCGATGGGCCCAAACGCGATAAGAAAACAGTGACAACCAGCGAGAGGCCAGCAATACCCACGCGTAATGCGGGAAAAAGCACAAGAACAGCATACGGAAAATGCCACTAAAAACTAAACCAACTGCGGAGTACCACGGATGCACCCTGACCGACTGCAGAGGACAACATAAACCCCACATTCCCCACAGAGGAACACCCAGGAATACAGGGCTCGTGGAAAGGCAATGAGAAGAGGAAGAGGAAGACAGGGTACAGTCTACAGGAAAACACGATTATCGCCACGGATGAGACAGAACACCACCACCAACTGTACGTCACCTCCAACGTGTCATTGGCAACAAAGAGGCAAAGACGGCACACCACCTCGGACCATGTGAATGCCGTCGCATGGCATAGGAGAACAATGGAAGAGCACAAGAGGCGCTGGACTGATGTGAATGTCAAAACCAAGCAGAAACTCGCTGCCAACACGAAAGCAGCAACGCACCCCGGAGGAGGGGGGCCAGCAGAACACCAGGAGCTCAAAGACATGGATAAGATGGTGGCCACAGTCACCAGTCAGGACACGGTGACATGAGTTGGTGATCTGGACACTGCCCAACATGACCCAACATCACATCAACATGGTGCGTAGCGACCTGGGAGTGGGGGGACGGGGGAGATGGGCACAATGGCACACATGCACAATCAAGCAGGGCACACTGCACACCCACAATGACTCTGGATCACGTCCCTGATCCCACCGGAACACCTCAGCACACACACAAACACCAAGTAGTCCCACGAACACCATGTGCCCAAAGGGGCACCCACCCAACACATCAACATTCACACAACCAACACATGCCCACGTGCAAAACACAGCAAACATGCATATACGTCAGCCACACTGACAATGCAAGAGACACCACATGACGAGTAGCTTGGCTGCAGTCCTATCATCATGGCAATGTACACGGCCCGACACTGAGGTGGCTGAGTGCGGACAACACCCAAAAAGGAGCAGGTCATACTCGGACACAACTATCTGCACAAACAACCCCTGACGTCAATGACACATCTGCGGACAAACCATGCCCAAGAGTCACAACTCAACAAAGAGCACAAGTTACCCAAGTCTGCAACATCTCAGCACCCTGGAAGCACAGAACTGACAGGCACACCACATGAAAGGGATCAGTGGCAGACAAATCAGAGCCGCTGGAGCGAATCACCCACCGTGCAGCATACGCACATAAGTATAAGTGCACCTCGACATTGACAACATCCCAGTACATACAGCAACACCTCCACAACAGAACACAGGACACAACTGGTGCCGCAAATGTGCACAACATGGAAAATCACATCTGGCACAGCAGTATACTGGGACATGACAATGTACAAGTACAATCTGTAACCTGCAAATATGTTTTATTCACACATGCTGTGCTTGTGGACATTTTGTACTGTCCCATGATTGCCAGGGACGGCCACAATGTGACGTTCTCATGAGAAGAAATTGGCAATGATGGTGTTCCTACGGGCCATTCCTGCCGCAGCTGCAGTGGGATGTGGGCCGCCTGCCCCATCGTCCCCATCATCGTCCGGTACTTCTGGAACTGGGATCCATGGGGCATTGGTGCGTACACAGATGTTGTGCAACACACAACATGCAACGATCATCTTGCACACGATGTCCGGGCTGTACAGGAGCTTTCCACCTGTGCCGTCCAGGCACCTGAAACGTGACTTCAACATGCCAAATGTGCGTTCAACGATGCCCCTGGTGCATATGTGGGCCGCATTGTACTGCCTCTGGGCGGGTGTGTTCGGGTCTCGGAGGGGTGTCATCATCCAAGGGCAGAGTGCATATCCTTTATCACCTGGGACAGTGCAGAGAGAAAAGAGTCCATACTTGGTTAGGCATGATGTGATGGCAGGCCCACTAATCCAGTGACGCCTGTGCTGGCTGTGTGTGAGGTGAGTGTAAGCCAGCCCTCAGGGAGTAGCTGGTGCTGGCAACAACTCCAACAGTCATCAGGCACTCAGAAATGCAATGTCAGAACAACAAGGGAGCATGACTTGAGTCGCACAGGGTTAGTGTCCCCGGATGCACAGCGGCCGACATGGGCCTACCGCCACGGGATGCTGACCTGCGGGAGACTGGGGTAGGGTCATGAGGGCAGAGCAGGGTCTCGTATGTCTCAGAGGTGCCTTCCGTGGTGTGTCTCGGGGAGAATGGGAGGTGTACCCCAGGGCATGATGCAGAGGGCACATGCCAGCTGTGTCCGGGAACATGGCAGATATGAATGCCACAGACTCATGCCAGATACCAAGTCCGTACCTGCCCGTTGCTGATGACAACCCCCAGGCCACAGGCTCAGACACCAACGACATTCCGCCAGAGGCTGATGGTCACTCGCGGCGCACAGGGTTAGTGGCACCAGGACAGTCCTTGCTACAGGTTGACCTCCTCCGTAACCGTGATCCGTGTTTCCACCGGACTGTGACGCATCTCACTCTCAGTCCTCCCCCTGCGTACACTGGCATGGACCCTGCCATTGATTAATGATGACTCAGTTCAAGATGTGGGACATGCTGGACTGCTGTGTAGCCCGGCTGCAGCGGTGGAATATGTCAACGAATGGGGACCCCTGGGGGCCTGTGTCACGGAGGACAGCGATGGCCTGAGGAGGATGCCAAGGTCGCGGGCATGGGTCTTGGAGCTAGCACTGGCATGTGGTGGGCCCTCTTTGACACACGACGGTGTCGGCAGGTGAGCAGTGCGGCCTTGGAGCGCTTGGGTGGGCAGGCCTGGTCTGGGCATCAGTGTCCTGGGGTGCAGCAGGCGCACAGGCTCGCAGGCCCCTCTGCTCATGGCGTCGGCCTCGTGGCGGACTGCGAGGAGCCGCCCTGGCAGTGACGTTGGCCTTTCCGGGAGAGAACCACGCTCTGCGCCACAGGGTTTTTGTCCACACCCCTGCGCAGGCCTGGCGTTCTCCGGACCAACCCACTACGCTCACGCACACAGGGGGGGACGCAGCGAGCGACATTTCCACGATCTGACCCACAGCCTGGGGTGACATGGTTGCGTCCACTGTTCACTACTCTCCAGTCACCGGCAGTTGATGTCTGCATGGACATATCTGTGGTTTGCATACCCATGTCTGTCCAGCACATCCACGCCTCACTTGCCTCACTTGTCGTTGTGTACATTCCCATTCATGGGTCACTTGCATCCTTCGCACATGGCTGCATTCCGCATCTCCACACGTTCAGCTGTTGTGTGGTGTGGTGCCATGATATAGCTGTATTGTGTGCGGGGGAGGCCCATGATCACCATGGAGTTGTGTGTCGTGTCTGGTAGGTGGGCATGTTGATTGACATGTTGTATGTGGTTTGGTCACGTGTGCATTCCCACAGTTGTGCGTTGTGTGATGGTGGCTTTGAGGAGTGTGGTGTGTTGATTTGGCACTTACCAACAAGCAATCCAGTTCCATAGATGCCATCCTGGAAGCGCTGGTTGATGATGGACTGTCGGAAGATGTAGGAATTGTGCACACTGCCGGGGTAGTTTGCGACGACATTGGTGAACATTACCCGGTGGTCCACTATTGCCTGCACATTGATGGAATGCGTGTGCTTTCTGTTGCGGCAGTGGTGTGCAGTATCCGCAGGGGGCACAAGTGGGACATGTGTGCAGTCAATGGCCCCCAACACGTGTGGGAAGCTAGCAAAGGCGTAGAAGCCTTGCTTTGTCTCCAGCTATTCCTGTGCAGTGTGGGGGAAGTGGAGGTACTGGGGTATGAAGCTGATGATGGCATCCAGGACAGGTGTGATGAACTTTGATAGGGCTGGCTGTGAGACTCCTCCGACTCTGGCAGTTGTTGGTTGGAAGGTACCAGAGGCCAACAAGTGCAGCACAGCCAGCAGCTTTGTCTGCGGAGGGATGTTGGTTCTCCCTGGGTTGGGACCGTCAACCTGTGGGCGATGTGGGTCATGATGCGGATGATGGTTGTCCTTTTGAGCCTGTAGTGGGCAATGACTTCCTCGGGGTTAGGTCTGTGAGACTGGTGCGTTTTCCGTAGGTCCGCTGTCTTACTCTGCGCTGCCTCTGTGGTGGTCCGGGGGTGGGTGCCGGTCCTGGTCCTGCGGGTGGTGGCGGTCCTGGGGGGTGCCGGTCCTGGGGGTGATGGTGGTGGGTGTTGTGGCCCTGTTGGGGCTCCGAGTTGCATGATGAGTAGCTCAATGGCGTCGTTTGTTCTTCGGGTGTGGCTGTGTGCGGGGCTCCGTTGCCTACTGCAGGTAGTCGTCCGGCTTTACACCAGCAGGAGGCAGGTGTTAAATACCTGCTGCTACCGCGGCATATCGCATGGTTTTGACTCGCATCGCAGATCTGGCAGTTCGTTGTGAAAGTGGTGTTGTGGTGTTTTCGTGTGTTTTTGCACGGGAACGCCTACTCTGCATCTCATTAGGGTTAGTTGGTGGTGTCCTCCATGGGGATACGTTTTGGGGCAGTTATCGCGGGAATACTGGTGATGTCTGCAGTTTTCACCCGCTTGTGAATGGGGTGTTAAATCTATCTCCACTTTTGATGGGTTAAGGTGGAGATAATTCGGTGGTAGGTCCTTGTGAATATGCCCCCTTGTGTGTTAAATACATTATTATGGGACCATTGTATTGAAAGTTTTCTTTATCTTTATTATGAGGTCTTAAAATGGGAAGTCTGTTTTTCATTTTTTTTATGTTGTCAGAGCACATGCAGCATCTTTTTGTAAATACACGAGCAAATATGGCATCTTCTATCGTTAAAAAGACTGGTTTTAGCCGAAATGCATCATTTGTTTGCACCAAGACCTAAATAAATGATTGAATAAGCATAATTCCCAGAGTGCCGGCCTCTCATTTCAAATCAGTGGAGAAGTTATTGATATATATATTCACTGAAAAAAACCATAGGTTTCAGACATGTGATTGTGAGAGTGGCTGTATGGATGCGTGTGTGCTTGTATCAGTTATTGTATAAGAGCGTAAGAATGTGCTAGTATTTGTATGAGTAAGTGAGCTGGTGTGTGTATAACTGTATAGGTGAGTAAATGGGTGTGTGATTATTTTTTTGCATGACTGACTAGGTGTGTGAGTACCTCTATGGATAAGTGGCGGTGTGTGAGTGTTTATATAGGTGTATGAGTGCATATCATAGTCCTGTACTGAGTGACCGTAAGTATGAGTGACTGTAGAGGTGAGTGAGTGGATGTGTGTGTAGACCTAAGAATCAGTGAGTGTGTATGTAGTTATTGGTGTTGGAGTGTCTATGGTTTTGACAATGACAGTCTGAAATTTACAGTGGGTGTATCAAAAGTTATATTAGGGTGTGAGAAGATGCATCAAATTATCACATGGATGATGTCATCAGTGATGTCATTTGAGATGTCATCAGTGATGTCACTGACCATGTCATGAGTGATGTAATATGTGACGTCATCAGCAGTGCATTGCGGGCGCGAGTTATAGTTAGCTGAACTAACTATAACGGGGGAATTTCACGGGTTTTGTACGAGTGAAATGTCCAACTAACTATAACTGTCCATAAAACCTATGGTTTTTTCAGTGAATTTCAGAGGTTTTTTAAATGCTAATTTCTAACTATAACGTGTCTGAAACCTATGGTTTTTTCAGTGAATTTCAAAGGTTTTTTAAATGCTAATTTCTAACTATAACGTGCCTGAAACCTATGGTTTTTTAAGTGAATTTCAAAGGTTTTTTAAATGCTAGTTTGTAACTATGCCTACAGAGGTAGGACATGTGAAGAAAGAAGAAAAACGCACAGAAAGAAGCAAAAGAAATGCAGAAAGAAGCAACAGAAGTCCACAAAGACGAAGAAAAGTGCAGGAAGAAGCAAAAGATGTGCAGAAAAAACCAACAGAGGAGCAGAAAGAGGCCTTGTTCCAAAATCATCCTGTGCCCACAACTTTTTCCAACGTGTACTGGTGGTAACTGACTCTAACTAACCAGAGCCAGTGCTATGCTAAAACAAACTTAGAATACAGTTAAAACACCTACATACACTAGGGAACACTATGCGTTGGGGTACCCCTGTGATTAGCATGACCTCCTCTGTAAGTCCCAGGTACATAATAGGGCAGGGGGATTAAAACTACCTCTTAAAACGCGCTACAGGGCGCGTTGCACAGTGGTGAAGGGAGGGGATGCCTGAGGTGACGTGTGCAAACGCGCCCCGTGGCACGTTTTAAGTTGCGGGATTAAGTCCCCTTGAATCCTGAGTGTCCCTGGGGCCCAACTAGCCCCCCATGTACCTACAGTTAGGACCACAGAGCTGAGTTGCAGAGAATTGTTCCGAGGCCACGCACCTTTTTTCACCTCTCTGCAACGCAACTCTGTTGTGCTTACTGAAGGTACCTGGTGGGCTAGTTGGATTCCAGGGACCCTCAGGATTGAAGGGGACTTAATCTCCCAACTTAAAACACGCCAAGGGGCCTGTTTGCACACATGTCACCTCAAGCCCCACCCCTTCCTTCACCACTGTGCAAACGCGCCCCGTTGCGCGTTTTAATTTGGGGGATTAAGTCAACTTGAATCATGAGCATCCCTGGGGTCCAACTAGCCCACCCCGTACCTCCAGTATGCGCCAGGGAGCTGCGTTGCAGAGAGGTGTTCAGAGGCCATGCCCCTTTTTACACCTCTCTGCAACGCAGCTCTGTGGCGCTTCTGGACGTACCTGGTGGCCTAGTTGGCCCCCAGGGACCCTCAGGATTGAAGAGGATTTAATTCCCCATCTTAAAACGCGCCACGGGGCCTGTTTGCACACATGTTACCTGAAGCCCCGCCCCCTCCGTTCACCACTGTGCAAACGTGCCCCGTGGCGCGTTTTAAGTTGGGGGATTAAGTCCCCTTGAATCCTGAGGGTCCCTGGAGTCCAACTAGCCCACCATGTACCTCCAAAAGCGCCACAGAGCTGCGTTGCAGAGAGGTGTAAAAGGGGCGTGGCCTCTGTACTCCTCTCTGCAACGCAGCTCCTGGCGCATACTGGAGGTTCCTGGTGGGCTAGTTGGCCCTCAGGGACCCCCAGTATTCAAGGGGAATTACTTCCCTTCTTAAAACGCGCCAGGGGGCGCGTTTGCAGACTGCTGCAGGGAGGGGCGGATCTCCGGCACGATGCCGGTCTTTTTTTTTTTTTTTGTATGGGAGGGGGCTGCGTGGCCCCCTTCCTCGGCCACTTTTGGCCCCGGGGACCCCATCCCCCGGGGCCTGAGGATTTTCTTTTTTTAAATAAAAAAAAACGGGAAGGGGGCCGCGTCGCCCCCTTCGCTGGGCCTCTATTGGCCCCGGGGACCCCATCCCCGGGGCATGCCCTCTTTTTTTTTTTTTAATATTTGGAGGGGGCTGCGTGGCCCCCTCCTCAGGCCATTTAAGGCCCCGGGACCCCATCCCCGTGGCCGGCCTTTACATTTAAAAAAATATATATATTTTTGGGGAGGGGGCTGCGTGGCCCCCTCCCAGGCCACCAATAGCCCCAGGGACCCCATCCCCGGGGCCTGGCCACTCGTTGGGGACCGTGGGGTCCCCAACTCCCGCACGGTCCCGCCGGCTCCCCGCGTCCTGCGGGAGCCGGCATTGCCTTTCCATAAGGGAGCTGCTGACATGCAGCTCCCCTTATGGAAAAGCAATCTGCTTTGCTTCATTGAAGCGAGAGCAGGTTCCCCTGCTCTCGCTTCAATGAAGCAAAGCAAGTTTGCAATCACAGGACGGGAGCCGCGAGGCTCCATTCCTGTGATTGCAAACAGCAGTGTCCCGGGGTAGGCACCCCGGGACACTGCAGGAGCCGGCCCTGGGGGGTGGCGGTCCCCAGGGCCATGGAGGGCTCTAGGAGGGGGGTGGTGGTCCCCGGGGCTTCGGGGGTCTGAAACGGACCCCCACATTTCTTTTGTTAGTGCCCCGGGAGGTGGCGGTCCCGGGCGTGTGGGGGCTGGAGCCCCCACACAGGTCATTATTATTTAAAAAAAGAAGCACCATTTTTTTTAAAGCCCTGGGGGTGGTGGTCCCCGGGGCTTGGGGGGCTTTAGAGGCCCCCCACATAAAATATAAACGAACCCCCGCATGCCCCCGGGACTTGGCCCACCCGGGGGCAAAATAGCCTCAAAGCGCAGGAGACCGCGCTTCGATTTTTTTTTTATCACGGCGGGATCCGTGCACCCTAAGCGCATCCCGCCGATTTAAAAAAAAATAAAATGTTTTTTTCTGCCCAGGGGGTCCTTGTGGGACTCCATGAGCAGACCTAGGGCGTCAAGGTGTTTCTACCCTGCCCCCTTTTTGCGTTTTGCGACTTGTTTCTGTGCCTCGGTTCTACAGAGGCACAAAATGGCTGCCAACACTTCCTGATTTGGAGTGTTGACAGCCACTTGACAGCCAATTAGCATGCAGCTTGTGATCGGGAGGGTACGCGGACCCTATGCGGCCATAGATATATATGTGATTTTACTTTTGATTTTCTCAGGAACTACTGAACGGATTTACACCATTTAAGCAAAAGGCACGACTCTGAACCAAGGGCTACCTTTTTCCCAAATTTGGTGTAATTCCGTTCAGCAGTTCGGGCTGTAGCTGCGATGAAAGGTTCCTATGGAAAATTGCATGGGGAAAACATGTTTTGGGACCCCCCTTTTTTCTCGGCCCCCGCTTGCCAAATCACCCCGAAACTTTCAGGATAGGAGCGGGCCATAAGTTTTGAAAATTTCGCGAAGATTCGTCAACCGGCGCCAAAGTTATTTCAAATAGAATGTTGTGGATTTCCTATGGAAAATAGGTCCTAACTATAACTATCTACTGGCGACCGCCAGTAGATAATATATGTATAAACACACACACACATATATATATATATATATATATATATATATATATTCACTGAAAAAACCATAGGTTTTAGGGACAGTTATAGTTAGTTGGACATTTCACTCGTACAAAACCCGTGAAATTCCCCGTTATAGTTAGTTCAGCTAACTATAACGCGCGCCCCCGCAATGCACTGCTGATGACGTCACATATTACATCACTCATGACATGGTCAGTGACATCACTGATGACATTACTGATGACATCTCAAATGACATCACTGATGACATCATCCAGTGACTGTGTGTTTCTGTAAAGTTTAAATATTTTTAATATATATAGGAAAAGACGTATTGAAGAATGAGTGGGTGTGTAAGTGTCTGTATGGATGATTTAGTAGGTGCGTGACTGACTCTATAAGTGAGTGATTTAACGTATCTTACTGAATGCATGGGTTAGTGACTAAACTGGGTGAATGTCTGTATCCGTCTGTCTGTTGCTGTGTAAGTGGCTGCATGGGTTTGTGAATAGCTACATGAGTGTCTATATGAGTTATTGATTGGTTGTCTGAGTATCTGTATGGGTGCCTGAGTGTTTGTGTGGGTGGGGTGTGTGCGACTCTGTGCATAGATGTGTGAGTGGGTGATTCACTGGGTGGATGGTTTCAAGAGTGCATCTGTGATAGACTGTATGGGTGGGTAAGTGTGTGTAAGAGTGTATTAGTGAGTGAATGTATGTCCCAGTGGTACATGTGTGAGTAACTACATATGTGAAAGCCAGTATATATGTGTATTGGAGTATATAAATAGCTATAAGCGAGAGTGAGTGATTGTGATAGTGGCTGTATGGATGAGTGTGTGCTTGTATCAGTGATTGTATAAGAGCGTAACAATGTGCTAGTATTTGTATGATTAAGTGAGCTGGTGTGTGTATAACTGTATAGGTGAGTAAATGGCAGTGTGTTTAATTATTTGCATGACTGACTAGGTGTGTGAGTACCTCTATGGATGAGTGGCGGTGTTTGAGTGTCTATATAGGAGTAAGAGTGCATATGATAGTCCTGTACTGAGTGACCATAAGTATGAGTGACTGTACGGGTGAGTGAGTGGATGTGTGTGTGTAGACCTAAGAATCAGTGAGTGGGTATGTAGTTATTGGTGTTGGAGTGTCTATAGTTTTGCGAATGGCAGTCTGTAATTTAGATTGGGTGTATCAAAGGTTATATTAGGGTGTGAGGAGCTGCATCAGATTATCACGTGGATGATGTCATCAGTGATGTCATTTGAGATGTCATCAGTGATGTCATCAGTGATGTCACTGACCATGTCATGAGTGATGTAATATGTGACGTCATCAGCAGTGCATTGTGGGGCGCGAGTTATAGTTAGCTGAACTAACTATAACGGGGGAATTTCACGGGTTTTGTACGAGTGAAATGTCCAACTAACTATAACTGTCCCTAAAACCAATGGTTTTTTCAGTGAATTTCAAAGGTTTTTTAAATGCTAATTTGTAACTATAACATATCTGAAACCTATGGTTTTTTCAGTGAATTTCAAAGGTTTTTTAAATGCTAATTTGTAACTATAACTGTCCCTAAAACCTATGGTTTTTTCAGTGAATTTCAAAGGTTTTTTAAATGCTAATTTCTAACTATAACGTGTCTGAAACCTATGGTTTTTTCAGTGAATTTCAAAGGTTTTTTAAATGCTAATTTGTAACTATAACGTGCCTGAAACCTACGGTTTTTTCAGTGAATTTCAAAGGTTTTTTAAATGACATTTTTTAAATGTATTAATTTTTATATTAATTTTTTTCATACTGATTTACTACATTTTTAGCAACAATTTCTTTTACATATTTTATTTTTTAAATTACATTGTAATTACATTATACATTACATTACAAAAAATACTTTCTCAGAATGAATTACTTTAGTTTAAATACTTAGCACATAGGCAATAGACTTTTAAGTACAGTAGTTACAGTTGTTGCAATGGGCAACACATTTTCAAACAATGCAACATTCAGCTCAATGTGAAATTCTAGTTAAATGCAATTAGTTACTTTATGGATTACTTTTTCTAACCACAGGACTGGATCCTAGATTCAGTCCTGGGACATCTCCTGTAAACAGTTGAGTAAAAGCGTTTTGGTTACAGTCGTGATTTTTAAGGAATATTATTGTATTTTAAAAGTTGACACTTAGAAACTTTTCCTCATAGAATCACCAATGTTATCCTATGGAAGGAAATTCACTTAGCAGGTAAAAACTGTTATCGTTACTTTTTCTTACTCAGTGTTGGATCCTGGATCCAGCACTGGTGCATCTCCTGTAAACAGTTGAAAAATGCGTTTAAGTCATACAGGCGATTTTTAAGGAATATTTGTAGTTTGTGAAAATCGACACTTTGAAACTTTTCTGCTGAAAACCAGACAATGGATTCCTATGGAAGAAAAGATAAGTTACTGGTAAGTACGGTTAAAATTACTTTTCAGGGTCAGTGCTGGGCTAAAAGATGCAGCACTGGGTTCTCTCCTGATAACAGGTGAGTAAATCGGAATTCGTATTTCGGCTGATTTTAGAAGAATAATTTAAAGTTCCAAAACTCCACACTTAGAAGAATTTTCAAGTGAAACCAGTCAATGTTAGCCTATGGAAGGAAATTCAAGTTACTGGTAAGTACGGTTAAAATTACTTTTCAGGACCAGTACTGCGCTGAAAGATGCAGCACTGAGCTCTCTCCTGATAACAGGTGAGTAAATCAGAATTCGGATTTCGGCTGATTTTAGAGGAATATTTGTATGTTTCAAAAATCAACACTTAGAAACTTTTTCAGCAAAAAGCAGGCAATGATATCCTATGGAAGGAAATTCAAGTTACTGGTAAGTACGGTTAAAATTACTTTTCAGGATTAGTACTGGGCTGAAAGATGCAGCACTGAGGTCTCTCCTGATAACAGGTGAGTAAATCGGAATTCGTATTTCGGCTGATTTTAGAGGAATATTTTAAAGTTCCAAAACTCCACACTTAGAAGAATTTCCAAGTGAAACCAGTCAATGTTAGCCTATGGAAGGAAATTCAAGTTACTGGTAAGTACGGTTAAAATTACTTTTCAGGACCAGTACTGGGCTGAAAGATACAGCACTGAGGTCTCTCCTTATAACAGGTGAGTAAATCGGAATTCGTATTTCGGCTGATTTTAGAGGAATATTTGTAGGTTTCAAAAATCAACACTTAGAAACTTTTTCAGCAAAAAGCAGGCAATGATATCCTATGGAAGGAAATTCAAGTTACTGGTAAGTACGGTTAAAATTACTTTTCAGGACCAGTACTGGACTGAAAGATACAGCACTGAGGTCTCTCCTTATAACAGGTGAGTAAATCGGAATTCGTATTTCGGATGATTTTAGAAGAATATTTGCACAATGGTGAAGGGAGGGGCGGGGCCTGAGGTGACATCTGTGAACGCGCCCGTGGCGCGTTTTAAGTTGGGGGATTAAGTCCCTTGAATCCTGAGGGTCCCTACGGGCCAACTAGCCCACCAGGAACCTCCAATATGCGCCAGGGGCTGCGTTGCAGAGACGTGTAGAGAGGCCACACCCCTTTTACACCTCTCTGCAACGCAGCTCTGTGGCGCTTTCTGGATGTACCTGTTGGGCTAGTTGGCCCCCAGGGACCCTCAGGATTGAAGAGGATTTAATCCCCAACTTAAAACGCGCCACGGGGCGCGTTTGCACAGATGTCACCTGAAGCCCCGCCCCTCCCTTCACCACTGTGCAAACGTGCCCCGTGGCGCGTTTTAAGTCGGGGGATTAACTCCCCTTGAATCCTGAGGGTCCCTGGGGGCCAACTAGCCCAACAGGTATATCCAAAAGCGCCACAGAGCTGCGTTGCAGAGAGGTGTAAAAGGGGCGTGGCCTCTGTACACCTCTCTGCAACGCAGCCTCCTGGCGCATACTGGAGGTTCCTGGTGGGCTAGTTGGCCTCCAGGGACCCCCAGTATTCAAGGGGAATTTGTTCCTCTCTGCAAACGCGCCAGGGGGCGCGTTTGCAGAGTGGTGAAAGAAGGGGCGGGCCTGCGGGCCCGATCGTTTTTTTTTGTTTTTTTTCCCCCTGAAGGGGGGCTGTGTGGCCCCCCTTCCTTTTTCCTATTTTTAGGCCCTGGGGACCCCATCCCCCAGGGCCTTACCCCTTTTTTTAAAATTAAAATTAAAAAAAAAAAACGGGAAGGGGGCCGCGTGGCCCCCCTTCCCTGGGCCTGTATTGGCCCCGGGACCCCATCCCCCGGGGCATGGCCTCTTTTTTTTTATTTGGAGGGGGGCTGCGTGGCCCCCTCCTCAGGCCATTTAAGGCCCCGGGGACCCCATCCCCGGGGCCGGCCTTGCATTTTTTTTTTTTTTAACTTTTTTTTACCTTTGGGGAGGGGGGCTGCGTGGCCCCCTCCGTGGCCACTTATGGCCCCGGGGACCCCATCCCCCGGGGCCTGGCCTCTCGTTGGGGACTGTGGGGGTCCCCAAGCCCCCACAGTCCCGCCGGCTCCCCGTGTCCTACGGGAGCCGGCATTGCTTACACATGGGGAGCTGCTAAGATGCAGCTCCCCATGTGGAAAGCAGTCGGCTTTGGATATTGGAAGAGAGAGCAGGTTTCCTGCTCTCTCTTCCAATATCCAAAGCAGTTTGCAATGACAGGACGGAGCCGCGAGGCTCCCGTCCTGTCATTGCAAACAGCAGTGTCCCGGGGGTAGGCACCCCGGGACACTGCAGGAGCCGGCCCTGGGGGTGGCGGTCCCCAGGGCCACCACAGGCTCCAGGAGGGGGCCGCGCGGCCCCCTCCTTACATTTTGAAAGCCCCGGGGAGGTGGTGGTCCCCGGGCTTGGGGGTCCAAAACGGACCCCCATTGTAATTTTCTTAGTGCCCCGGGGAGGTGGTGGTCCCGGGCGTGTGGGGGCTGGAGCCCCCACACAGGTTTTACAAAAATAAAAAAAGAAGCCCCGGGAGGTGGCGGTCCTCGAGGCTGCGGGAGGGCTCAGAGCCCTCCCGCACCATTATACATAAAGCCCCGGGGGTGGTGGTCCCCGGGCTTGGGGGCCCTTAGAGGCCCCCACACATAAAATTAACCCCCCAGCATGCCCCCGGGACTTGGCCCACCTGGGGGCCACTACATCGAAGCGCGGGAGACCGCGCTCGAATTTCTTTTTCGGCAGGATTCGCGCACCCTGAGCGCATCCTGCCGATTTTTAAAAAAAATTTTTTTTTGCCCAGGGGTCCTTGTGGGACCCCTGAGCAAACCTAGGGGTCAGGGTGTTTCTACCCTGCTCCCTTTGTGCGCTTTGCGCACTTGTTTCTGTCCCTCGGTTCTACTGAGGGACAAAATGGCTGCCAACATTTCCTGAATCGGAATGTTGACAGCCAGCTGACAGCCAATTAATATGCAGCTCGTGATCGGGACGGTGCGCGCAGGGTGCGCTGAGGGTACGCGGACCCTACTCGGCCATAGATATCACTATCTTTTTACTTTTGATTTTCTCAGCAACTACTGAACGGATTTACACCATTTAACAAAAAGGGTTCTTTCTGAACCAAGAACTACCTCTTTGCCAAATTTGGTGTAATTCCGTTCAGCAGTTCGGGCTGTAGCCGTGTCTAAAGTTTCCTATGGAAAATTGCATGGGGAAAACGCGTTTTGGGAACCCCTTTTTCTCGGCCCCCGCTTGACGAATCCCCCGAGACTTTCAGGGTAGGAGCGGACCGGAGCGGGCCATAAAGTTTGAAAATTTTGCGAAGATACGTCAACCGGCAAGAGAGTTATTTCAAATAGAATGTTGCGGATTTCCTATGGATAATAGGTTGTAACTATAACTATCTACTGGCGACCGCCAGTAGATAATATATATATATATATATATATATATATATATATTCACTGAAAAAACCATAGGTTTCAGGGGCGTTATAGTTAGTTGGACATTTCACTCATACAAAACCATAGAAATTCCCCCGTTATAGTTAGTTCAGCTAACTATAACTCGCGCGCCCGCAATGCACTGCTGATGACGTCACATATTACATCACTCATGACATGGTCAGTGACATCACTCATGACATCACTGATGACATCTCAAATGACATCACTGATGACATCTCAAATGACATCACTCATGACATCACTCATGACATCATCCTTGTGATACAGTGGCAGACCTCCTCTCACCCTAATATAACCTTTGATACACACACTCAAAAATACAAACTAACATTTTCAAAACATTGGACATACCAATACCAGTTACAACACACCTATTCAGTAATTCCAAGATCTACATACACATCCACTCATTCACCAACAGTCCCTATACAGTCACTCATACATGTACTCACTCATCATATGTACTCATACACCTATACATCCTGTTACACACCGCCACTCATCCATAGAGTTACTCACACACATAGTCACACATGCAAACAAAGTATCAAACATCCATTTACTTGCATATACAGTTATACACACACTACCACACTTACTTCTACAGAAACTTACACATACTTACTCTCTTAAACAATCACTTATAGAAACACCTACTTATTTGTACAGGAACTCTTCCAATCTCTCACTCTCACATATACTCACTTATATACACCAATACTCACATATACCAGTTTAAAACATATGTAGTTACTCATAAAGACACTATTGAGACAGTCATTCACTCACTAACACACCCATACACATACTCATCCACCTATACAGTCCTGCACACATGCTGTCTTCAACACATACAAACATACAAGTGAGTCACTCATTCATGCATCTATGCACTAAGTAATACCCCCACCGAACCATACAGACACTCAGACACTCATACTGATACTCAAAAACCAACTAATAACCCATATAGACACTCATGTAGCTACTCGCCAACCCATGCAGCCACTTATACACAAAGTGAGAGACTGATACAGATATTTTCATATTTAAACATTACTCACTAACCCATGTATTCACTAAGATACACTTAGTCAGTTATACAATCAATTTTACAAAAATAATCATCCATTTAGACACTTATATACCCATTTATTCTACCATCGACCTTGACATATACATATATAAAACATATTTAATTTTCAGAAAAACACACATTCACTGGATGATGTCATCAGTGATGTCATCAGTGATGTCATTTGAGATGTCATCAGTGATGTCATGAGTGATGTCACTGACCATGTCATGAGTGATGTAATATGTGACGTCATCAGCAGTGCATTGCGGAGCGCGAGAGTTATAGTTAGCTGAACTAACTATAACGGGGGAATTTCTATGGTTTTGTACGAGTGAAATGTCCAACTAACTATAACACCCCTGAAACCTATGGTTTTTTCAGTGAATTTCTAAGGTTTTTTAAATGCTAATTTCTAACTATAACGTGCCTGAAACCTATGGTTTTTTCAGTGAATTTCTAAGGTTTTTTAAATGCTAATTTCTAACTATAACGTGCCTGAAACCCATGGTTTTTTCAGTGAATATATATATATTTATTATACTATGTATACATGTGAAAATGTCTCGGTCCCCTGTTTGCCTCGGTGGCACGGAAAAAATGGGTGGAACTGACGTCAGCACGCCGACGAGGTCCTCTTATGGCTCCGATGACGTCATACGGTGTCGCGAGCGGAGCCGTGCTCGTTGACGTGGGAGAGCTAGGAAAGAATTTCCGTGGAATGCTGGTGCAGGGGATATTCACCTAAGTGTTCAGGCTAGTCCTTTGGGAGCAACTGTTTATGTTGCCACTCCAGAAACCGAAACCAGTGATCCGAGGGCAGAGGCCCTGCAGATGGCACACGAGGTGGGGTGCCCAGTCGTGTGCACCGGCGGGGCAGCGAAGTGACAAGCACCACAACCCACAAAAAAGGTAACGAGGGCACTGAATAACACAGGATCTTCTCTTTGTATCTGGCAGGAACAACAAAGTTAAAATGCCCTAGTACCAAAATGTAGAATTAGTGCTACAACAGTCTTCAAGAGGACCTGCGATGCCGCTTCTGCCTCCCGTACCCTGGAGGCGGCACATGGGTCACGCGGTACGGTCATACTGCGGTGGGACGCACACTCGTTGACCTCTCATGGCACTGCTCCACACTTCAGGGAGGACGCTTTCCATTAGCTATGTTTTCTGATGACATGTCGCGCCGGCCCCGTCCAACAACAGAACTCCTTTAAATCCAAACAGACTCTTCCGCTCTCTCACCGGAAGTGAAACCAGGCCACGCGGACACTTTCACAATGCAACAGCCGGGAATGCACTTTTCGGTAAAAAAACCATATTCCTTCCTCCTAATTAATGAAATAAATGTCTCACTGAAGAACAGGGGCCAGCTTCGATCGGTAAACAGCCGTTACAACGACTTTTTTACTTTGCAATACCATTACAACGCATGCATTACCACGCATGCGTTGTACATCACGAAGTCATTACTACACATTTGTTTTAGAACGCATGGTCATTTACCACGCATGCCTTTACAACGAATTTTGGTGTAAAGGTATGTATGGTAAATGACCATGCGTTCTAAAAACATGTAGACGATCCATGTCGTTGTAAGGAAACAGAGGCTGTTCCGTTTCCTCACAACGACGTGCACCGCCCCTCAGAGATGACGTGAAGCAGGAACCACAAGGAGAGAGGAACCATGAGGAGTGAGAGGTAAGGGGGATTGGGCATGGGGCGTGGGTTTCTTTTCTAGGGTTTAGGGTAGTGCAGTGGTGTTTGGGTGGTGTAGGGGGTCGTGCTGGGGGTAGTGTTTTAGGGTTTAGGGTAGTGCAGTGGTGTTTGGGTAGTGTAGGGGGTCGTGCTGGGGGTAGTGTTTTAGGGTTTAGGGTAGTGCAGTAGTGTAGGGGGTCGTCCTGGGGGTAGTGTTTTAGGGTTTAGGGTAGTGCAGTTGTGTATGGGTAGTGTAGGGGGTCTTGCTGGGGTAGTGTTTTAGGGTTTAGGGTAGTGCAGTGGTGTTTGAGTAGTGTAGGGGGTCATGCTGGTGGTAGTGTTTTAGGGTTTAGGGTAGTGCAGTGGTGTTTGTGTAGTGTAGGGGGTCATGCTGGGGGTAGTGTTTTATGGTTTAGGGTAGTGCAGTGGTGTTTGGGTAGTGTAGGGGGTCGTGCTGGGGGTAGATTTTGGGTTTAGGGTAGTGCAGTGGTGTTTGGGTAGTGTAGGGAGTCGTGCTGGGGGTAGTGTTTTAGGGTTTAGGGTAGTGCAGTGGTGTTTGTGTAGTGTAGGGGTTGTGCTGGGGGTAGTGTTTTAGGGTTTATGTTAGTGCAGTGGTGTTTGGGTAGTGTAGGGGGTAGTGTTTTAGGGTTTAGGGCAGTGCAGTGGTCTTTGTGTAGTGAAGGGGGTCATGCTGTGGGTAGTGTTTTAGGGTTTAGGGTAGTGCAGTCATGTTTGTGTAGTGTAGGGGGTCGTGTTTTAGGGTATAGGGTAGTCCAGTGGTGTTTGGGTAGTGTAGGGGGTCATGCTGGGGTTAGTGTTTTAGGGTTTAGGGTAGTGCAGTGGTGATTGGGTAGTGTAGGGGGTCGTGCTGGGTGTAGTGTTTTAGGGTTTAGGGTAGTGCAGTGGTGTTTGTGTAGTGTAGGGAGTCGTGCTGGGGTAGTCTTTTAGGGTTTAGGGTAGTGCAGTGGTATTTGGGTAGTGTAGGGAGTCGTGCTGGTGGTAGTGTTTTAGGGTTTAGGGTAGTGCAGTTATGTTTGGGTAGTGTAGGGTGTCGTGCTGGGGGTAGTGTTTTAGGGTTTAGGGTAGGGCAGTGGTGTTTGGGTACTGGAGGGGGTAGTGTTTTAGGGTTTAGGGTAATGCGCCCAACCAGCCACAATATCCGTGGACAAAGGGGATCCTGACTCTTTGGAACGCTCCGTCAATTGAATATTTTGGGTCAAGGGCCCTACCACGTCCAAGACCTATCAATTCCTTTCTTGGGATCCCTCATATACTTGGAGAAAAAGGTACATAGTTTCTCATTAATTTCAGGCGTGTGTGCCACCTTCCCCTTCAGTGAGGGCCTGGGGCATTCTCCCCTCAACCTATTCCTGACCTCCCTTTCAAGGGGTTGATGGATTTTCCCCACCACCTACTCTGCCACTTTGGCGTCAGGTGTCCACTCTGCCGACCTAGGATGGTAAATTTAGGTAGGCTCGAACATGTCCGAGTGGACCCCGTCCCCAACCGGGGACTGAGAGGAGTGGGACTCTGGACGCCAGGGACGCCCCGAGTCCTTATCCTCATCGGAGGAGAAATCGTCCTCCGATACACCCTCTCCCTCTAAGGGAAACCCGCCGTCGGGGTCTACAATAGTGGTGACAGTGTCGCAATTTTCTCCGGGCCCCTCCTCCTCCAGGCAGGGTGCATGTTTTAGCGTTCGTGCACTCTTGAGGAAGGTCTCCGTAAGTTTATTAAATCCTTCCAAGTGCCCCGCGTTATGCTTAACGGCCCTTTTATTCCCCATCTGGGAGCTACTTGGACCCGCCACCACCAGATCTGGGTCACTGAACACCCCAGGGATGCTTTTCGCCAGCTTATCAACCTGATCCCTAAGAGGAGCCAGCGCCCTAGAAATAGCCAGAGAGAGGGCTTGGTCAACTGCTGGAGGGAGAAGTTGGGGGCCATTCCTCCTCCACTTCCTGGTAGGAGGAGTAGAAATGGTCTTCTCGAGAAGACATGATAGCAGAGGGTGTGAGCACAGAACAAATGCCCTTAAAATCCTTAAGACAGCCCCCTCGCCAGTGCTCCAACAGCTGGGCTTTCCCTGAAGGTGTTATAGGAATAGACTGAGGCGCAATACCAATTACCACCACCAGGTGGCGCTGGTCACTAACGTGGCCGTGTGGGGAAATCACCGCGTAGCGGTGTCAAAATTAGGCGAGGGTTGGTCGGGAATCAAGCGGACACTAAAAGAGTGACCGGATTCCCAAACGCGCGTAAAGACCAGCGGGAGCGCTCGACGGAGCTGCCTCGCTCGGACAGACGCGCCTGACAATATCTCACTGCGCGCAGAGCACACAGCGGGAGAAACTGCGAGGGGGAGAACGCGCTCGGGCAAGAGCCTGCTGCGCAGGGAATATGAAACAATACCAAGGCAATAATGCTAATAACGTGCACAAGAAACCGCTATACAAACAGCAACAACGTCAGATTAAGCCAAGAATGTAAGGAATGCACTTAACTGATGAGCAGTGAAGAAAGAGGAAGCGGAAGGGACGTCACGATATTATATACGATGGACTGTGATATGATTGGATTATAGTTGCCTTGGAGACTACCCCCTAATGGTTCATGGGTTGTGTAGTCTTTTGTTTAATGATTGTTGTGTTACGTTTTCTTTGAACTGCTATGCAAATAAAGTGAGGAAAGATATGCATAATCCTCGCCTCCGTCCTGCCATAGAATTCATTAAACTTTATTTGATCTGATTTAGAAACATAGATCATAAAAGTGTACATAAAAACAGTAAATCCTCTTTCCTAATACAATACAGTGAGAATTAATTAAAAACGGGTGTTACAAAGCCCGGTTCAGAGCAACTTCAGGTTAACAGAATCGTAAAGTTCAATGTTTCACAATATCAATCTCATGTACTTCGTGCAAAATACGCAATAAGGGGACCAAGTAAGATGTAACGCTCCAATACCTGACCAGTTTGCACTATATAAAACTGCAGAAAAAATAAAAATAAAAAGTGTTTTGCACACTTCTGTCATTGGGCTATATGTGGGCTACATCTGGGTGATATTTGTGCTACATTTGGGCTCTTTTTTTCTCTGGTGGCCATCTTGGGAGACTTATTTGTTATGAAGTTTCCTAATTTCGTCATTTACTGCAGTCTCCTCAGTAGGAAATGCTTTCAGTTTTTTACTTTGATTCCATCAAGAAGGGATTCAGATGTGTCACACATTTGCCATAAATTCAGAATGTTAGCACTCTAGTTGTTCATTAGATCGATGTAGTAAAGCTACTGCTCACCAGGGAGTTAACTGGAAGTCTACTGCTGGTATTGAAAGTGATTTTTTCAGTCTGCATGTCAGAATTTTCTAATGAAATAGAAGAGGATTTGAGATCTCACTTAAAACATGCCCTAAATTTTCTTTCTGCAGCACTAACCATAATTTCTATGGCAAAATGAACCCCTCATTTTGTTCCTTTTTAAATTAAATGTTTTAAGTGTTACCAGTTTATTCCAATCAAGATGGCTTCAGGTGTGCCATACTTTTGTCATAAGTAAGAATGTTAGCGCTCTAGTTGTTCTTTAGAACACTCTGGGAAGCTGCAGTAGAACACAAAGGCATCAACTGACAGGCTGCTCCTGTTGAAATATAACAGGAAGATATTTGAGATCTCACTTAAAACATGTCCTAATGTTTCTTTCTACAGCACTAACCATAATTTCTATGACAAAATGAACCCCTCATTTTGTTCCTTTTTAAATTAAATGTTTTAAGAGTTACCAGTTTATTCCAATCAAGATGGCTTCAGGTGTGCCATAATTGTGTCATAAGTAAGACTGTTAGCGCTCTAGTTGTTCTTTAGAACACTCTGGGAAGCTGCAGTAGAACACAAAGGCATCAACTGCCAGGCTGCTCCTGTTGAAATATAACATGAAGATATTTGAGATCACACTTGAAACATGTCCTAATTTTTCTTTCTACAGCACTAACCATAATTTCTATGACAAAATGAACCCCATCATTTTGTTCCTTTTTAAATTAAATGTTTTAAGTGTTACCAGTTTATTCCAATCAAGATGGCTTCAGGTGTGCCATACTTTTGTCATAAGTAAGGCTGTTAGCACTCTAGTTGTTCTTTAGAACACTCTGGGAAGCTGCAGTAGAACACAAAGGCATCAACTGACAGGCTGCTCCTGTTGAAATATAACAGGAAGATATTTGAGATCTCACTTAAAACATGTCCTAATTTTTCTTTCTACAGCACTAACCATAATTTCTATGACAAAATGAACCCCTCATTTTGTTTCTTTTTAAATTAAATGTTTTAAGAGTTACCAGTTTATTCCAATCAAGATGGCTTCAGTTGTGCCATAATTTTGTCAGAAGTAAGACTGTTAGCGCTCTAGTTGTTCTTTAGAACACTCTGGGAAGCTGCAGTAGAACACAAAGGCATCAACTGACAGGCTGCTCCTGTTGAAATATAACAGGAAGATATTTGAGATCACACTTGAAACATGTCCTAATTTTTCTTTCTACAGCACTAACCATAATTTCTATGACAAAATGAACCCCATCATTTTGTTCCTTTTTAAATTAAATGTTTTAAGTGTTACCAGTTTATTCCAATAAAGATGGCTTCAGGTGTGCCATACTTTTGTCATAAGTAAGGCTGTTAGCACTCTAGTTGTTCTTTAGAGCACTCTGGGAAGCTGCAGTAGAACACAAAGGAAACAACTGACAGTCTCTGCCCTTGTTGGATGTACATGTTTTACTGAGAATGTCAGACTTCATTCTCACATGACTGAGAAAGATAATGTGAATTTACAGAAAATATGCTCTCATTTTAGCTTCTGGAGCACCTTCCAAAACTGTATGGGACAAGCATGTGAAAATAGTTTTCTCTCAAACATGATTCATGATATCCCAGCAGAAGGTTTTTCACAGGGTAAAAGCACCTTAGAACACACCACAATTCCTAAAATTAGTATGGTACCATCAACAAATGAATTCTAATGTAACTAAAGTCTGTTATCACCCTTTATAGTTCTCCTTTTGGTAACCCTCAAAATCTTCGATTCACTACAATGCATTTCAATGGGGTACTATCATTTATATTGGTCCCAAGATGGCTGCCAGCAATTCCAGGATGAAGTGCTGACAGCCAATCAGATCTCACGATGACGTGTGGTTAGGCTCCGCCCAGATATATATGGGTTTTCTTTTTCAAATTTCTCAGGAACTACTGAACGGATTTACAGCATTTAACCAAAAGGCACGACTCTGAACCAAGGGCTACCTTTTTGTCAAATTTGGTGTAATTCCGTTCAGCAGTTCGGGCTGTAACTGCGATGAAAGGTTCCTATGGAAAATTGCATGGGGAAAACATGTTTTGGGACCCCCCTTTTGTCTCGGCCCCCACTTGACGAATCACCCCGAGACTTTCAGGATAGGAGCGGACTGGAGCGCCCCACGAGTTTTGAAAATTTCGGGAAGATTCGTCAACCGGCGCCAAAGTTATTTCAAATAGAATGTTGCAGATTTCCTATGGAAAATAGGTCCTAACTATAACTATCTACTGGCGACCGCCAGTAGATAATATATATATATATATATATATAAACTAGGCTTGGGGATATATATATTTATACATGTATATATATATCCCCAAGCCATCACATGAGGCAGGGAGGACACTTAATTGTTGATAGGGGGGGGGCCTGCGCCCAACCCCAAGCCACCATGGCTAGAAACATCTTACTTTACATAAAAAAAATATATAAATTCACTGAAAAAACAAAGGTTAAAGTGATGTTATATTTAGGAATTGTAATATGTCGCTTTACATAAAAAAACCTTAGTAGTTCACTGAAAAACACAAAAAGCTTAGTAATTCATTGAAAAAAACATAGGTTAGATGGACCTTATAGTTAGGTGAAAATGTCAGTTTTAAACTAATGAAACACTCAAATTCACCAGTTATAGTTATCTCAAATAAGTATATCTCGTGCCCTAAAGTAACTATAACTCACACCCTCTCCATGGACTACTAATTGCCTCCCATATTGCATCACTCATAACATGTTCTAAGAAATCATTGATAACATCACTGAAACATCTGAAATGACATAATGGATGACAACACTGTGCATTGCAGGGGTGCGAGTTATAGTTACTTTAGGGCACAAGATATAGTTACTTGAGATAACTGTAACTGGTGAATTTCAGTGGGTTTGTTCATTTAAAACTGACATTTCCACCTAACTATAATGTCCACTATAACAACCATCTTGTTCAGTGAATATCTATCTATCTATCTATCTATCTTCCGATATATATATATTTATACACACATATATGTATATATATACATAATTACACTTGTATGAGCAATTATTTTGTCTGGTAATGTACACATCAAAATGGCACACGTGGCTAAGCATGAAATGTGTTGTGTTTGCCCATCCAGGGCTTGATTTAGAATGATCCATATCTCATTTACCGAACAACGAAGTGCAATGACTTTCTATCATGACAATGTAATTTATGCTAGGCGGAATGATTGGAAAATTTCAGCAATGTGATTAAAGACAGGACGTGAGATAATCTGTTAGATGCCCTTCCACGCATGCCCATTCAGGGACTCATTGCGTTATATATATATATATATATATATATATATGTCATGTGAACAAGGCTCGGACGAGCCGAAACGCGTAATGGCGACGAAGCAATAAAGAATATGCAAAGCACTTACTAAACGGTCTGTGTCCGTGTTTGGAGGCATCCAGGAGGCAGCGGAATGGAGTAATATATATATATATATATATATATATATATATATGCAAATCTTTTTGTTTTTCTGAATTCTGCTATATGGTATTAGTCCAACATTGGCCCCCAAAAAGAAAAATATTATAAATTAACACTTTTGGTATTTGGATTTCTGAAATTGTGTTACTTGGTGAATGATTAAAAAGTTATGACTTTCTTTTGCATATGACTTAGGACACAATTATCTATAGTTCTACACAATGGACTGCTCCATTAAACCTGGTTTATGTTAATATTAACTCTCTCATGAAGTGATGAAGAAGTAAACACTGAAATAAGTATACATACTCTAAGTGTTCCAGGTGAGCCATCACTACCGGATGGTGTCTCTGATTTTGGGATCGCACATGCATACCTCTTCGCAACTTTACACATGACGAGTAACCAATGCTTAAATTGTAAAACAATGAGTGCCGGTGCACAAAACTCTTTTCAGAAGCCCGGGTATGGCGCTATTAAATGTCAGCGTGTCAAATACCAAGGCTGCATAGTCTTCAATCCACCTCATGCCCCTTCACCGCCTTCCACTTTATCTCACTCATGCAGGTTTGTTTTTTCCCCATTTGTGACTGTTTTTCTGTCTTTCTTGTTCTCTTTCTTTCCCCTTTGTGTGTTTTCCTCTCTCTTGCTCTCAGGAAATGTCTGATCAGTAAAAATAAGTGCCGGTGGCCGCCACCGGCAACCACCAGTAGCGGCCGGTGGAGGGAGTGCCGCGGGGCGGTGGGGCGGGGCGGGGGAGGGGTAGGATGGGGGTAGTAAACTCTGGTCACGGCCGACTGGAGTAATGTAAACAAATAAATAAATAAAACGAATTTCATTGCGAGCGCTGAAACGCATATGGCGTTTCAGCGCGCGCAACGAAATTCGTTTTATTTATTTATTTGTTTACATTACTCCGGTCGGCCGTGACCAGAGTTTACTACCCCCATCCTACCCCTCCCCCGCCCCACCGCCCCGCAGCACTCCCTCCATAGGCCACTACTGGTTACCACCGGCTCAAATTAAGCACTGCTCGGAGTAACCGGTCAGTTATTGTACCTAGCAAAAATTCCTGCCAGTGTTTGTTTCGATAATACACTACCACGTGCTTATTTTAAAATTAATCTGCCACATCTTGGTCTTCGATTTTGTGAAGGAGTCAAGAAAATACGTGCTCATTTTCTCACACTGGAAATTGTACTTAGGTTCCATGTAAACTGCAGAAGTGTGAAACATGAGAAATGAAAGCCACTAGTACGTTTTCTAGTTGAGATCTTTTCTGTAACACCACCGTGTGGGCTTCCTGTAAAGTTTGTTTTCAGGGACCTTTTCTAGGATTTGTGACTGGGTCAAGAAAATACTTGTGTTATTTTTTTCACTTTCGATAATATTCTTAGGTTCCATGAAAATGTAAACGTTGTTGACAACCAGGATACAGTGAACCCAGCCACCATGAGCACAGATACAGAGTAAATCGTGACAAAGCAAACTTTCCTCATTTCACTTGCTCTTGACTGATCTAAAATATATAAATAAGACAGTGTGACTTTGGTGTACCATCAACAGGAAGAACTTAACCACAACTCTTCTGTTTCCTTTTACTATACTAGATAAAGAAGGTGTTGGCCAAACTAAATGAAAAACACAGCTCAGTGTAATCTACCCTGCCCTCGGTACGCTATTCTAGAAAAGCACGGCGCAGTGAACTGATTTTATACTTCTCCATGGCGGTGGTGGGGAAAAGACAAACCTGACTTTAAAGCTGATCTGTATTGATTTTCTGATTACAAGCTGATTAATTGGTGATTTGCATGTATATTTGTGCAAGGGGTGCTTTGGGGTGCGGGGTGAAAAACACTCATTCTGCAACATGTAGCTGAGAGCACGGTCAAACCCTATCAGCCTACCTTCAAAGATCTATTTTTGGAAAGTAGCTGTGTTCAGGAAGGAAAGGTCCTTTTCCGAATGCTATTTTTTCCACTTTAAAAATTAACTATCTATTCAGCTCGAAATAAATTGTTATCATGTAACAAATCAGTTATTTATGGTGAAACATTTGCAAAGTGACAGCTTTTCGCACTCCATTTCTAAATTGCCTTTATAAGACCCCAGGCAATGAGACTTCACCCATTGCAGTCAGTACATTCAGGGGCTTATTTACAAGCCCCTTGCGCCACCGGTACGTCACTTTTTCCCATATTAAAAGTGACGCACAGGGGGCGCAAGGGGCTTAAGCAAGGGCCTTGTAAATAAGCCCCTAAGGGGCATATGTACAAGCCCCTATCGCCACGGGAACGTCACTTTTTGTGACGTTCCCGTGGCGATAGGTGCCTTGCACTTAACGTGGCTTAAGCTGCCTTGTACATAAGGCACCCTTTCACGCTATGGTTAACGTGAAAGGGGCATGCAGTGGATGTTGCAGCGGGCGTTCCACCGCAACACCCATTGTATTTGACACTGCCCCCTATGTACAAGGGTGGCGTACATAGGAGGCAGTGCCAAAATTAAGACCAGGAAAATCCTGGTCTTAAGTTGGCGAAACGAGGAGAAATGCAATATTTCTCCTCGTTTTTGCTTTTTCCATGTGTGCTACTTTGTGCAGCACAGATGGAAAAAGCAAAATGCCATGGTTTGTTTACATACAGGGAGATGTCCCATTCTGTACATAAACAAACCTGTTAAGGATTGTTTATGTGCAGGAAGGGACACTTTCCTACACATAACCAATCCTCCCCTGCACACAGACACCCTTGCACTCTGGTGCAAGGGTGCCTGCGTTGGGGCTAAGTTGTTAAACTTAGCGCCATCGCAGGGGGAAACGCAAGGCTGCACCACATTCTTGTAAATATGGTGCAGCCTTGCGTTTCCGAAGTGGCGGGGCGTGTCGTTAAGCCCAGGAGGCTAATGACACGCTCCGCCACTTCATTGTACATATCCCCCTAAGTATTTACAAGTGGGTCGGATTATTCCGACCCGTGGGTAATCTCCTGTTTATGCACAGGTCAGAATTACCAGTTCAACTGTATTTAACTATTCAATAATTATCGGATGCGGTACATACCTTGGTTGAAGCTAAATTCCAGCAGCTCAAACCTGCCAAAATTTTGCGGGTGAAATTGTACGGTATTTAAAGTACCATGTAGATTTTGGTGTATTAAACACCACAATCTGCATGTTATTCCCCACAAACTCATGATGGGAGTTACTTATAGCACACAACAAATAACGTAAAACCCCTAAGCTCTAAATCAGGCCCTTAATCTTGCTAGAGTGATTTGTATGGTTTGCAGTTTACTGGATGTTGTGTCTGAAGTGTGAATGTGTATGCCTGATGAATGTTGTCTGGGCATCTCTGAGTTCTTCTTATCATTCTTGTTCTTGTTGATGAGTGTTTAATCTAATTCAAGCCATTTAACTGCCTAGGAACTTTACCTCATATTGTATTATTACCCTGTCCTAGGAGTCTAGAATATTTACAGGGGGTCCTTGTTACGTTGCATTGAAAGACACAAATGCCTTCATTATGAGTGAAAAGTAATTCCTGATGGGCCAGTAACCTTGCCTCCATTGCCACCAGGAATTATAAGGTCAGTGGCGTTACCGGAGACCTCTTATGGGGCATATTAGCAAGACCGGCGATAAAATTATAGCCGTTTTAGCGGCAGGAAACTGCCGCTAAAGCGGCGATAATGGGCTTGCTAATATGCGTTATAGAATTCAATAGAAGCCCAGGTTAGATGTGCAGGACATCTAACCTGGGCTTCTATTGGAATTCTATAACGCATATTAGCAAGCCCATTATCGCCGTTTTAGCGGCAGTTTCCTGCCGCTAAAACGGCGATAATTTTATCGCCGGTCTTGCTAATATGCCCCACAGTTTCCTCTGGAGTATTCGGTTGCTAAAAGTAGCTGGAAGTTCTGGAGTAAATTTCACAGAAGAACGAGGAATTACCGAGGAAAACGGGTCTGAACTTACTGATTCATGCGGTATTTCCTCACAATTTAGGGGATCCTCAGGCCCAACCTAAAATTGCCATGAATTCACTGTTTCGAAGTTAATATGACCCCTGTAATTGTTCGATAGAGGGGCGCAAAATTTCCATGTCCACATCTGGAACACTAATAATAAGTCCTATTGAAGGGTAAGCTAGAGCGAGCATGCACAATGCACCTGGAGACCCTCACTGGTGAGTAGCCGCGCTTTACAAACTCCTGATTGATTGATTGATATAATTACTAGCCAGATAAATGATTCAAATTAGAGTTTAGTTCAAGAATGCCTTGATGAGGACAAATAATTGGATTACCAGTGTTTTATCGATATCCATTTAATATAGCTGTAGTCTCTGATTCAGGAAAAGACATACACACTCCTGTGTACCACACCTGTGATGCTGTGCTCAGTGAGACTAAAAACAGAGAAATGGAAGTGAAAAAGAAGCAGAAACATGACAAAGGGGTCTTTTAAAGTATGATGGATGACCAGCAAATTTACCGGCTCGGCAGAGGCCCCAAATCTGCCCTGACTGCAGAGGACTTTTCGTCATACTCCAAGACTGTTGCTCTGTTGGAGAGCATTGTTTAGACAAAAGTGATCTCTCTGGAAAAGCAGAGTCACTGTCAGTGAAACTTAAATGTTGGCTGGCCACCATGTCTGGTCGGTCAGCCCATTATTTTCTAGTTCGCAGACACAAACACCCAAAGTGCGGGTTTATTTTTCCAACATTTATGAGACTAAAAAAATTCTCTGAAGTACTGCTGGAAACATACAGCATGCATAGAGCTCTGAGGGAACTCCTCAACCCCTCTATTCATAGGAGGATTTTTCACTGGGTAGGCAACAGGCCTATGTGTATCGGAAACGTGAAGCTTCACACTTAACTTTTACTTTTCTTTCTCAAGTGGGAAAATGTTAACCCACTGAAGAAGCCCCTTCCTCGTCATTGTTATGAAATTTGAGGTAGTTTCTTACCCTTTTCAACTTTCACCTTCCCAATACAGTTGCTACATCCTTTTTGGGAGATTGAATTTTGAGTATTTAACCGCTTCGCTGCGGCCGGAATTCCGCCCAGGTGCTGGACATTCCGATCGTGGGCGTGGCTCGGACGGCCCCCGAGCGTCGTGAGCACACGCCCACCATGACTCATGACGGCCGGGAGCCATCATGAGCACGGAAGAGGTTAATTGCAAATACTCAAAGACGTACTAACCCGTACGTCTTTGAGTATTTGCAATCATTTTGTATGCCTTTTGCCACCTTGGAAATACATCAAAAGTATTTCCACAATGGCAAAAAGTTTGCAAAAGGATTGCAAGTACTCAAAGACGTGCAAGTGTGGGTGTTCTATGCATTGTTTCATGGCACACCACAAAGACTCCACATTTACCTGCTCTAGAACTAACCTAATAACAAACTAAAATGCCCCATTCTGATGGAGTTTCCATTAAAATGTAACTTTAATTAGTTTAGGACTATTTCAGGGTTTGACGGACATGGTGTCCGTTGAGTTGGAAGACGACCTTACCTCCACCATCCCGACAGTATTCCACCTGACAAATTTAAAGATGATCAGCAGCCCAGTGGTCATATCTGCATATGGAAAGGCCTGTTATCACAAGTGTTCCTTTCAATGTAGTAAAAGTTTGGTGGACAGCCGCCGTCAGTTTTGATAGCTATCCACTAAATGTTTTAAAAGTTTTCGTTTTTTTAGAAACAAAAACTCAAAAAGTGGGAGGTTTGTTTATGAAAAAGCAAAAAAAAGAATGAGCCCTACATCCTTGGAGTTTATTCCCCGAGCGTGGTGGTCATTATTGTTTTTTCCTGCTCCTCACTGCCAGGTTTTTCCTGGTGGTGATAAACAGGAAAAAAAAGACATTGCACCATCCATCCTAAATAGAAGGGGCAGTGTAATGTCCTTCCCTGGACAAAAAAAGTATTCAGTCAAAAGAGCCAACAGTAGGCCCATCAAAGGCATGCCTAAGCTCTGTCCATCTCTAAATGAGGTAGGTGGACCGAGGTTTGGTGGGCAGTTTGGAAAATATGCTTAGGTTCCATGAAAATGTAAACATTGTTGACAACGAGGAGACAGTGAATCCAGCCACCATGGCCATGTTGTTTTAAACATTAACATTTCAAACTTTGCAGTTACGCTCAGTTATCCCTTAGTACATTTAAATACATGACAGCCAGCATGCTATTGTGAGGCCTGTCACCCTAAAAATGGAAATTTAGTAGAATTGAGTTGGTAAGGTCTTGGAATTAATTTTAGTCCCACTTTGACCCCTCTCCTCCTCCAGTCAGAATATGCAGACAAAACATTTATTGATTGCCCGACAGCGAGTGGCAAACGGCTTCTCTGTTTTCTTCCAATAAGTCACAGCACTGTTTTCAGCACGAAGTCTGTCAGCATCCTCCAAGAACCAATACGAGCTTTTCATTATCAATGAGAGTTTTGCACCCTCCTTGCCATCCCCGAGGAGTAGGAATGGGGTTGGGGGGGTTAGAGCTGGGCAACCCCAGAATCTGAAGAAAAATAGTATAGCGAGACATAACTCTTTCTCATTTTATTGTTTTAGCTGTATGAATTTGATAGTGGGCATGTGTACTGTTTTTATGTAGTTGCTTGAACTGCTTACTGTTTTGAATAAAATGTTATGAGACCCTTAAGATAAGCAAAGCAGGCTTAGGATGTTTTTGTCATTCTTTTCTCAGAACAGAAATAGTGCTTCCACTAACAGTTAACAATCAATCAAAATTCCTTTATTTTGCAATATTTCTATTGCATATAAAGTACATAAAAATATAAATGACTTCATCTCATATAAAATTACATTATATAATCAGCTTTCCATCTTGAAATACAGTAATACATTAAAATGACACACTCTCAGTTAACTTAGCTATACATGATAAAAAGTAGTAAAACAAGAAATTAGATTTTGCTGCTGTCTAGAGGACCCCAATTCGGTTGGATTCTCCTACACCTTAAGGCTGACCACAGAAATGAGGCCACGGAATAGCACACAAACGAGTCACCAAGCATTTGGATAAAATACAGAGCCACCCGACATTGCCTAAAATCATATTTCCATACAAGAGGTAAAATACATCTTTTTCTTGGCTCTACATAAAATTTACAAAAAAAAAACAATGTGTAAGTCTGATTGTAGGGATAAACCATCGGGCGGACACAGGGTTAGATCTTCTAGTGAGTACATATTACCCAGACATCCCAGCATCAATGTGATATAGTTTAATCGAAATCTCACTAAAATAAAACGGTGTTGTGGATTCAAGACATTTGCTAAATATTAGTGGTAGTCCAGCTGTATAAGAGGCGACAGTTGGTAGAGCTTGACTGAGGCTTTCATGAGTTGCTCTTCCCTTCTGTCACGGGCAACTTTCAGACAGAAGACTTCCTTTAATTTGCCTTTAGTGATCAATGTACAACTAGATGGATTCTCGAAGAGTTCAGAAAAACCCAACGCTCTTAAGGTGTCTTTTACATAATGTAGCTATCTAATTTTATCAACATGATCCAATTTTAAGCAATCACTTAGAATGGTTTGATTTAATGTTACCGTGTCCCTTCTCCAATTGGAATGCCACAGTGTGACTGGTGGTAGGCAGATTGTATAGGAAATGAAAGGGATCCCAATTTCGTTATGACAATTATAATTCGTGCAGGTACGAGGGAGGGAAAGTAGCCTTTTATAAAAGCTGTCCTCGATGCGCTGCATGTTTGTTTGCTCTATGTTTGTCATTCTTCAGAGGAGGCCACTGATATTGCTTTGGCATTATAGACCTTCATAACTTCTGGTACTGTTTTGGACCCAAGGGGCATATTATCAAGAAACGGCGTTAAAATTATCGCCGCTTTGGCGGCAGAAAACTGCCGCTAAAGCGGCGATAATGGGCTTGATAATATGCCCTTGAGAATTCCAATAGAAGCCCATGTTCTGGTGTCAACATGGGCTTCTATTGGAATTCTCAAGGGCATATTATCAAGCCCATTATCGCCGCTTTAGCGGCAGTTTTCTGCCGCCAAAGCGGCGATAATTTTTAACGCCGTTCTTGATAATATGCCCCCAAGTTTTTTAATGAAGCTGAAGATGGCCATTATGCTCTTTTCAAATAACAACCCTCTATTTGCTACCATGCTGTTCCACATAAGCTTTTCGTCAAGAAGAATCCCCAGATAGGAGAATGTATGGACCACCTCCAACCTGCATGTTTCTATGTGGAATGTGGGTCATTTCCTCAGCAGACCCCCTGCCACAAGAATATATATTTTTGTCTCATTAACTCTAAGGTCCATTTATTAACAGTTAACATATATTTAAAGGATTAGGAAAACATTATGCATTTTGTTGCAACTTCACAACTCAGTATGGGCCTTTATGTGCTATAGTTTATATAACAATGGGTGCATTTTAACATTTTACATTTTTACCAAATTGCACTTGCATTGCTATTGAAAATGTTCGGAATAGTACCCATGAGTTAATTTAATTTGATGCAATAAATATACATGTATATTCAATCTATTTATTAGTGTCATTGCACTACATTTTCTGTTGAAATTGTAATTTGTTAAAATGGTGTTCTGTCACTTTGCCTACGGTCCACACTGCTTTCTTTTATTTTCTGCAATAATGTACCTAACTTTAGAACCTCTTTGATTTTGATTGCTCCATGGCATGGGTACTCACAAACATGGTCCCAGTGGCCAAAAGGTATGGTCTGTAGTGTGACTGAGGGCTAGATTGATGCCAGCAGGGTTGGACTTGGTGCGGGGTAAGGTCGGTGTAGGGAGAAGCGAAGCATGTACATGGTGTGGGAAGTGAGTCATGGAGTTATTTTGGGGGTTTGATTTCATACTGCCCTCTAAATTAAGCTCCTAGTCTATAGAAGAGTCATAGATTTGACAATGCTGTGCTGTATCTGAACTGCTATACCTGTAACAAACCCTGGGCTAAGCCTACTCAACTTGCTATTGCTACATTGGGAAATCAAGTGTATAAAGGAGGTAACTTAATTATTGAATGGAATGAAATAGAATCTTACGCCTCACAACTTCCTTATGTATTTAGTCTGTTATCTGCAAACTTTAGGATTGTTTAGAAACAGGCTCAGTTAAGGGCCCCCCAACATGGCATGCAATTCATTAAGGTAGGCAGCCACAAGCCCCCAAACTCCACTGCTAGACATGAGACAGTGAGAACATTTTACCCTTGGCACTAGGAGACTTGGTGTTCAATCCTGCTTCCACAACATTGCCAAAATATGCTGATTGGGAACTCTGTATTTACAATGTGGGGAAGTTCAAGAGCACAGTGGCACTTCTTCGGTGAGAGGTGTCCCTGGGTCTCACCATCAGAACCACTCACACCCCAGATGTTGTTAAATGAGCAAAATGATGGACACTATGGAACCAGAGGGCATGTTTTGTATTGTTTTTGGTGGCCCGTTGTGACAAATTGTGTGCACTTGGGGAATCACTTTCTCAACAGCACTGTGGTATTGGTACTTCTGCTTCACCAAATTGTTTGTTGAATAGTCAAGTCATACCCTTCCTATGCTTTTGTTCTGTTATTTGTCATTATGTGATAGAGGTGAATGAGACACTGAAGGCTCAAGCCAAGTGTCTAGCTGTGGCTCACTTCAAGTATTTTTTTGGTTCCGAGCCCAAAACGAGCAGACCCTTCACATAGCTTCTGTCTGCCAGCCACGATCTAACCTCATTCAGCAAGAATTAAAGGCAAATCATTAATTTTTTATGTAAAATAAGAGAGGGTTAGAGCTAACCAGGTAGTGGCTAAAATGCACTAGAAAACCAGGGATCAATCCTGGCTTCCCAACTTGAACAAATTGTGTGATCCTGGCAATTGTTTCATTCCACTTGATGCAACCAGACTGACTAGACACTACATCGACAAAGGACACCCTGAGAATTACATAGAGTGGTTCATCCTTGAAAAATTGAGACCCAACAAGAAAGACATGGCAAAACCTCTTCTCATTTTTGAAAAGGAATGGGTGTATATACTCCAGACTGATATACATGGATTGAATGATGAGTTCCCTGGGGGTGGGAGGTTCTCCACTCTCAAGCACACCACTAACATTCTTAAGTCTCCCTTTAACATTGAGATTGCACCCCAATGGCCATTTGGGACATCCGAGCATTGGTTGAGGAGTGGAGGGTTATATGCCCCTCTCTACATGTAATTGGCTCTACAACTGATTCTCAGGATTGCATCGCAGCCGTGTCCTTCAACTGAATATACATTTCTTTGGATACCTCTCCCATTGATGGGCTACCCTTGTTTGTCTCCTGGCCTTTAGCTCCAATTGTATCTGCCTGACAGTATACACCATCCCAAAAGCTGATAGGGAGGCGGGCCTTAGGATTATGCTGCCCTCATATACCCCCGTAGCGGGATATATACTCCTTTAAACCATCTCCATGGAGCCATAATATTACTATCACGTAGACTTACACTACAATATCCTCGTGGGGATTCACTCCCTGTATGTCCACTACCTCAAGGAGACAGGCCTCTCACCCGCTAGGGTAGAAAATATTGCTTCCCTGATATTCACAGGAAGCAGCTAGATAATTTTTGGCCTATGGTTTTATTTTTTCCAACTCCTCTATCTCTAGCAAGTGGTGGCATTGTGGCCGCCCAATGAGTGTTGCTTTGCGTTCATGTTATTGAAAAGAGAGCCCCATCTAATTATTTGGCTCCCCTATAATAACGGTGACTTTGCGACTGCCCACCCCACGGTTGATATTGTATTTTAGCATGAATCATAGCCCAGTTCAACTCCATGGCTCTGGGACCACAATTCCCATGATCCTACACTGCAATCTGGATTATGACGCTAATTGCGCCATGACATCATCCCGGCTCACACCCTAGGGAGACATGCTGGCAACAAGCGAGACTTCGCTGTCCTCACCAGTCGAACTAGTGGCTGGGTGAGGTGTGTGCGTAGGCTAACGGCACAATGGTCCTCTTGATGAAGTAAGTGGGTTGCGGACTGGGGGTACCGAAAACCTCTTATTGACTGTATGCATCTTAACTATATTACAGCACTATGGCTCCTATTTCCATCAACGAATTAGCGGTATTGACATCCGCCATCAGGGGGCTATAAAACATTGCATATCATGGCTACATCTCTATCTATGTGTCTTGACTACACTTCAGCATTCGCACCTCCTTTAACGCTATGGCTCCCACTACCACCAACGAATTGCGGTCATGGCATTCACTTCGGGGGCTGTAAATAGTACTCCATGTGAAGGCTGAAGCCTGATACAGGAATGTAGTTACAATGTGAAGGCAAAGGGCTCCTCATTTGTCTTTACCTATGCCTATGAGCACTATTCTGGCAGGATGGTTAAACATCATATCAATGTATTCAGCAGCCCTTTCCTTTTTTGAAATGAGTTCATATGCTGACATAAAAATGAGTGCTTTTTGGAGGTTACTGTTCTTTTAACTTAAACATACGGGACATAAGGACTATGGGTTTGAGACAGTTTCATTGTGTGTTGTAATGATCAATTCATTCCATTAACTAATGTGTGACTACAGAGGATATTGTCCCCTCCCAGACCGCGGAGCTGGTATCCCCTTAGACAGGGTAAGGAAATGGTTTTTATAAACCTTTATAATCTGCATGTGCCTTTTTAATTTGTATGTGCGCTTTTCACATAGCACATGACTTTTTGAGTGGCATGCAGTGCAGTGTCACCAGTTTTCCACAATGAGACACTATGTCTCTGCATGTGAGTGCTACGATTGCCAATCTTCCTTTACAAATTCCGTGTTTTTTGCCTTTATTCCTTTGGGTGTCATTATTTGTGATCCAGGTAGGATTTACCTGGGCATAATTGGTTTCACTAAGCATTTTTAATGGGGAATAGGCCAGTCCACTAAAGATCCTTGGCCCTGAAGAATGCCCAGGACCAGTATTGGCAATAGATAGTGGCAGAAATAGTTGGCATAAGGGAGATGGATTGAGCCATTGTGCTTGTATTCCATCTCATAACTGTTTTTAGGCATTCCAGAGGTCCCCAACATTAAAGGTGATGACCTAGGTGTCTCTTGGTACTTTTAACTGATCTGCATTCCTCACTTGTCCAGTTATATTTTATCTAAGAACTCCCTGCACCCATTCTCCTTTGAAGGGTAAGTCCGCTCTGGTGGTACTGTTCTATCAGGGTCAGGAGAGGTTGCCTCTGATGAAGCATACCGCAAAACTGTGGGTGAGTTCCTCTTCCAAAAGATTGGTCTTCTTTTCTTTCCTGTCACAACTTCTGAGAAGTCTAAGCAGTACACAGATGATCTACACCTTTGAGGGATAAATGTACCCCCTTCCTTCTGTTGCTTCCACACTCTATTGTGTTTTGTCTCATATTACTTTGCCTCCTTTTTCTTCATCACCACATATAGGATTCCTGCACATTGAAATACTTGAGTTCAGGATGTGTGCTGTAAAAGCTTTCTCTTGCTTTTGAATTAATGAGCTATAATGTTGTCCATGTATAAAAGCAATCCAGGCTCCCAGAGGGTGCACGTGACACTGACTTGCCTCTTAGTTCACTATTGGCATTGTTGTCAGGGTGGGGGGAGGCATAAATGTTTCTAAGTTCATGTTTGACAACTATCCCTTTACAAACATACTACTTAATACACTGATAAAATCTGATGTAGTACTGTTAAATGCTTCTGCATGTTAATGAAATACACCTGTCTGATTTTTGAAGAGACTTTATCACATTTTAACAGACGTGTTGCAAGATGTTTTTAAGAATGAAGGTGTTCCCAAAGTTAAGTGGTGCAGGACACCTTCTGTGCTTCTTTTCTTTTACTTCTATTAACCTGCAAATAAATGCTTGCCTGTTTATTTAACAGCTTTCTGAACGTTAGTGCTCAGTCAAGTAAACAGTGGCCCAGTGCTGCAGTTCACCAGTGGGCAACATGTAAAGATCAGGATGGCTGCAGGAGGCCCAAGGCGGTACTTTGAGTATTACTGCTGTATGGCAACGCTGTGATTTAGATGTGCATGTAGTATATCTGCAGGAATCCTGCTTATTACTATTTTTCATTTGATATAAACAATTTTTGCTGTGATTGATAATTTACTTCTGACTAATATTTTCAATTTGCTCATGAAATATGTGTCTGAATTTTGGAGGGAACATGTACTTGCTGCCAAGGAATAGTCCAATAGTACAAGGTCACTTTGACCGTTTCTCTAAGATCCGAAGGCTCAAAGTGAGTGAGTTCGATCGTCTCTTCACGTTTTCAGGAAGGAGTGTGGGCCATCCTAATAATTTTAAACAGCCAAATAGTGCATTTTACAGTACAGATTTTAAAAGAATTTGTCCAAAAAGCAATATGTCTTTCAGGTAGTTCTGAAAGGGTACTCATGAATAAAACAAAAAAGGACTATGTTATGTCATTTATTTTATGGTATGTTGATTTGTATAACGCATTAACCACCTGAGAGGGTATTCTGGCACTTGGGCAGCTGTGTAGGTGTGTGGTCCCCAAGGTACGTACATAAAGAGCCAGGTCTTCAGCTTCTTGCAGAACTCAAAATGTTAGGAGGAGGCTCTGATGTGTTGAGGGAGGTCATTCCATGTCTTGGGTGCAGTGTAGGAGAACGAGAAACCTCCAGTTTTGCTGTTGCAGATGCGCGGAGTGTGTGCGAGTGGAAGTGCCCGGTTACTCACCAGTAATATTCATTACTCCGAGTCCTGGTCTTCCCGTCCCATTCCTTACAAGTGAGCAGCTAGTCTGCTCCACAGAAACCTATTACCTAGCGAGCTTTTCGCACTTCCCCCAACATGGCGCCACCATCAGGTGACAATAAAGGGGGAAGTGCGTCAGAGAAACATCCTGAGAATACCAAAGAAAAAAACCCAGAAAGGAAAACAATCACCCAAACAAAAACCAAAAACAGGGAGGGAGGGAAGGGCTCAGGAATGGGACGGGAAGACCAGGACTCGGAGTAATGAATATTACCGGTGAGTAACCGGGCATTACCTCCTCGTCCAGTCTTCCCGTCCCATTCCTTACAAGTGAGCCCATACCCAAGCACACGGTGATTGTAATAAAACAGACCAGAAAATGCAAGAAAACAGGTCCATTTAATCAACAGAAAGCAGTACAAATCATAAACCATGTACAGCAGACAAAACATGTGAGCCAAAGGCAGCCGAGGCCGCCATCCCCAACTGAAGACGATAATGGGAAACAAACGTATGGGGAGAAGCCCATGTGGCAGCATTACAAATGTCTCTCAAGGAGGCCCCCTTGAACATGGCCCAGGAGGAGGAGACGCCCCTGGTCGATCTATCCTGAACAGAAGAGGGAGAGGACAGCGGGCGGAATCGTAGGCCGAAACCACAGCACCCTTCACCCAACGAGTCAAAGTGGACAAGGAAGGACGAAGACCCCGCCCAGAGAGGCCGTAGGTGACAAATAAGGAATCAACCTTACGGAAACCAGAGGACCGATCCAAGTAGATGCAGAGAGCCCTCAGCACATCCAAAGAATGGAGGACCAACTCCTCCCGGAGAGGCAGGATCCGGAAAAAAACAGGGAGAACAATATCCTCCTGACAGTGGAAAGATGACAACACTTTGGGCAGAAAAAACTGACTGGGATGGAGAATGACCTTGTCAGCGCAAAAACGCAAAAAGGGGGCGAAGCCATCAAAGCCCCAATCTCACCAACCCTCCGCCCAGAAGTAATGGCCACCAGGAACAGAACCTTAGCTGAAAGGAACTTAAGGTCCACCGAGACCAAAGGCTCGAAAGGTGGACCCGTCAAGTCCTGGAGAACCAGGGGAAGATCCCAGGCCGGTACAGGAGAGCGAGAGACAGGACGCTGAAGCAAAAAGCTCCGCAAAAGGCGAGCCACCAACGGGGAGACAGAGGACACAGAGGAACCCCGGAAGGCAAGAATGGCAGCCCACTGCGCACGTAGGGAAGAGACAGCGAGCCCCAAGACGAACCCATCCCGCAAGAAGTCCAACACCCTCACAGCCTCACAGGAGGAAGAAGAGAGACCCTTCCCAAGGCACCAGGAGGAGAAGTTCTTCCAATGACGGTCATAGGACTTCAAGGTGGAAGGGCGCCGAGACAACTGGAGGCACTGGGCAACCTCAACCGAGCAACCCTGACCCAACAAACTCAACCTCTCAAGTGCCAAACCCCCAGCCGGAGGCGGCGCACGGAGGCAACCCTGAGAAGAGGAGCCCGTAGAGGGGAGGGACACAGGGGAAACCTCCAATGGGGGCACACAGACAAGGTCAGAAGCAGGGGAAACCAAGACTGACGAGACCACTCCGGCACAACCAGAAGAACTTCCGCCCGGTCCAACCGTATCTTCCTGAGGACCCGAGGAATCAAAGCAAACGGAGGGAAGGCAAACAGGAGCCCCAGTGACCACGGAATGGAGAAAGCGTCTATCGCCCACGCCAACCGGGAGGGAACGAGGCTGCAAAACCGAGGAAGGAGGGCAGAATCCTCCGAGGCAAAAGATCCAGCCAAGGAAGGCGGAACCGGAGGACAATCAGATCGAACAGATCCGGGGACAGACACATAGTTACCGAGGAGGGGAACACCCTGCTCAAAGAGTCCGCAGGCCCATTCTCCTTCCCCGGAAGATAGACCGCCGTCAGAGACAAGAGATTCTGCTCGGCCCAAAGCCCGATCATCCTGGAGAGGAGAAACAGAGACCGACACATGCCCCCTGACGATTGACATAAGCCCGAACAACCTGGTTGTCGGTCTGCACCGAGACAGCATGGCCCAGAAGGAGAGGAGCAAACCACCGAAGAGCCAACCAAACCGCTCGCAACTCCTTCCAGTTCGAGGACTGGAGAGACTCGAAACGGGACCACCGACCCTGAGCCTTGGAGGCACCCATCACAGCACCCCAACCCACGGCACTGGCATCCGTGGACAACACAACCACATCCCGAGGAGGAAGAAGATCGAACCCCTGGGAAAGAGACAGAGGGGACAACCACCATTGGAGATCCACCCGAATCCCAGGAGAGACGGGAATCAGGGCCTCGTAGTCCAGGGAGGCAGGATCCCAGTGCGACAGGACATGATGCAAGAGGGGATACAAATGCAGCCGGGCCCAAGGGAGGAGATGCAAAGTGGACGCCATCTCTCCCTGACTTCTCAGCCAGAGACGGGCAGACACCTGGGATTGGGACAGAACCCAAGAAAGGTGACGAAACAAAGTCAACTGGCACTCCTGGGAGAGGAACACCATCCCGAGATCCATGCGGAAGAGAGCCCCCAGGAACTTCAGGGTCTGGGAGGGCACCAGGGAAGACTTCCGGTGATTGATGAGGAACCCAAAGGACCCCAGCAGATGACACACCTGATCCACATCCGATAGAGCCTGAGAAAAAGAAGGAGAAACAATCAACCAATCGTCCAGATAGGGAAAAACCAGCAGACCCCTGGAATGAAGAATACCCACCAGAGGGGCCAAGAGCTTCGTGAAAACCCTTGGCGCCGACGAAAGGCCGAAGGGAAGCACCCGGAATTGGAAGTGCCGGGAACCCACAGCAAACCGGAGAAACCTCTGATCCGCAGGATGGATCGGGACGTGCAGATAAGCATCCATCAGATCCAGGGATGCCAGGAAGCTCCCAGGAAGCAAGAGATGCAGGATGGACAACAAAGTCACCATCTTGAATGTACGACGAGGGATGAAGCGATTGACCCTTTTCAGATTCAAAACAGGGCGCAAATCTGAAGTATCCTTCTTGGAGACCAGAAAGAGGATGGAATAACAACCCTCGCCCCTTTCCAAAGGAGGAACCTCCACGATAGCCGCCTTCTCCAACAGAAGGCGCACACCTTCCAGCAAGGCCTCCCGTCGCAGAGGAAGACGGGGTAGGGGAGTCACAAGGAAGACTGGAGGGGGAGGAGAGGAGAACTCGATCCGATAACCCTCCGACACTGTCTGAACCGCCCAGGCATCCGGAACCGTCAACCACTGTTGCAGGAAATATTGAAGGCGACCCCCAACCGGCAAAGGCAGACAGTCATTGCGAAGAGGAAGAAGCGGCGGCAGCAGCACTGGCAGGGGCTTGGCACCTCCAGGGGCCCCCCGGCCACGACCCCTGCCACGAAAGGGCTGCGAAGCACCCCGGGCAGAAGGCCCAAAGGCACGCCGGTATCCAAAACCGCGCCCCCGAGAAGGAGGGCGGACCGGAGCCACAAGCTTGCGGTTCTCCGCCGACTGTTTTACCATCTCTTCAAGTTGAGGCCCGAACACCCTGGAACCCACAAACGGCAACTTAAGCAGGACCGACTTCTGAGAAGACTCAGCCTTCCAGGAACGCATCCAGATATGACGCCTCGCAGCAATTGAAGCACCAGAAGCAGCTGCAGCGGCACTCAAATTGTCAAAGGAAATATCTGACAAATAACGCACCTGCAACTCCATGAGGGACAAGAGAGAGGAGGCATCCTCCCCATCCTGCAAAAGAAGAGACAGTGCCTGAAAATCCTTGAGGAGGGACTGGACCATGTAATTAGAATAGGCAGTTGCCCTGACAGAAAAATTGGAAGCAGCATAGGAACGCTTCACCGCCCCCTCAACACGCTTATCCACTGCGTCCACAGGAAGGGCGTCATCCGACAGAACCAAACCCTGAGAGGAAAGACCAGCCATCAAATTGTCAACCTTGACAGCCTGTGGAAATTCAGCAGCAAAACCCTCCAAAGGATAACGCTTAGACAGAAAGCGAGGAAGGCGGATTTATCCACCTCCTTCCACTCATGATCCAGCACCTTGCGCACGGCACCATGCAAGGGGAAGGACTCAGGGGTCGGCTGGTGATATTGCGTAAAGAAGTCATCCTCCAGGACATCGGACACAGGAGGAGTGAACCCCAAATTATCCCGCACATGGGCGAACAAGTCAGAGAGCTCCGCACCCTGAACAAATCGACCCCGGACACATTCCTCATCATCAGGACCCATCTCGCCATCAGGAGCGTCCAGCGGATCTACAGACCCACGAGGCACCTTGGCAGGAGGGCCAGCAGCCTCTCGAGCCCGGAAGGCAGCAGCCACCGCCTCATCATAGAAAAAAAAGAACAGGATGTTTCTCTGACGCACTTCCCCCTTTATTGTCACCTGATGGTGGCGCCATGTTGGGGGAAGTGCGAAAAGCTCGCTAGGTAATAGGTTTCTGTGGAGCAGACTAGCTGCTCACTTGTAAGGAATGGGATGGGAAGACTGGACGAGGAGGTAATGAGGCAGAGTGGAGGTGTCTAGTAGGTTGGTGAAATCAATGTGTTCAGACAGATATACACTGAGGGTGATAGCAGTTCTACTACCACCCATCCCACCTTTTCTTTCTTCCCCTCCTTTTTATTTTTGTCACCTCTATACATTGTTTTCTTTCTGCTTCCCTCTCGCTCCCAGTTTTCCTTTCTCTCTGTTTGTCTCTCTCTCTTCCTTTCTTCCCAGTTTTTATCACTGCTCTCTCCCTTTCTCCATAGTGCTGGAGCTACTCTCCCAACCTTCCACCCCCCACTCATAGCTCTGTCATTGCGTTCTGGTGAAATTCTATGACTTTCCTCATCAATTACAGACTGAAAGAGGCCGGTCAGGCAGCAATTATACGTTCACTGCGACCCAGCCTGCCAGTCATCAGGCCCAGTGGCTGTTTAAGTGGGTGGTTCCAAAAGCCACTGCAATAACAGGCTTATTTGGGACGTTCAGTAGTGTAGGCAACCTCTTACACTGCATTCGATTATAGCACTTGTATAGTAAGCACAGGACAGTATTAATTACTTGAACATCCTAGAAAGATCAAGGTTTCCAACTCGCTTTTTTCTACAGTGTTATCTGTTTATTATCGAAGCAGTTGGGAAGGTTTGTGGAAGTTTTTTCTGTGCTACAATTATTTACGGAAAACCTGATTGCACAGACGTATGCATTGTAAAAGTTCATGATCAAAAGTAAACTGTGTTTCACTTGGTGTTTTTGTGGGGTGGGATTTAAAGCTCTACAAAGTTGTCTTCCGACCACATCAGAGTGCTAGGTTTATGTCAAGTTAAAGGAGTTTGATTGAGGGTAATTAAAGTAGAATTGGGTACCAGGATAATCTCCACCCCGATGTTTCTCAGTGTCACACCTCTTAAGGGACGGCTCTCAAATAAATGCCAGCATGTCCATTTTTATTCCGGATTGTATCTCAATCGCAGAGAGTTGGGTTCATCTCTCACCAAGTTAGAGTTCAGGGCATTTCAGAGCCTGGTTTCCCAGAACTCCCATGCACAAAAATTTGTATTTTGGTCTTTGGAAGTTTTGTTCTTATGTCAGAAGTGACCGATCACAAACCACTTTAGCGGTGTAGAGTGAGTGCTGATTTCTGATGTATTCTGTGGAGTGACCACAAACAAAATATTTTCATTTTGGCAAGATTAAGCATACTCTGGGAGTCTGATGTTGCACTCTGAATTATGTCAGTAATTGTCTTCCATACCCACTGTTGCCAAAGTTTTAGTACTTAAGTAATATACACAGAAGCTCCAGTTAACTGCACTCAGTAATGGGTTTAGAGGAATGTGATGACATTCTTAAGTGTGAATAGTTGGAAATTGACAATCTGTACCACTGCATTTATCTGGGGAGCAAAGGCCAGATCTGTTTTGAAGAAGACATCAGATTTTTCTCTGTCTTTAATGTAGACATGGCCATCCCAACCTTACGGGTAACACACATGGTCAAGATTCAGGACTATTACCATCCCCTACTAATACTTCAGATTTACCTTCAGTTTGGCACAGAGGGATCTCTTTCATCCATTGATATAGATGGTCTAGTCATTTAGAGATGTTCGTCTGACTGTCATTTGTGAATCTGGATATTGTGTGTGTGCATGCTTGGAAATGCTTCTGAAACTCTCCAAAGACCTGTAGTAGTAAGCGTAAATAGTTGTTGAACAATGCTAGAGACAAGGGGGGTACCATGGATTCTATTTGTTCTTAACAGCTTTGGTTGGCGATATAGGAGTCAAACTATGGTAATACACTTCCACGCAGTGGCGGCGCCTCTGCTAAGGGGGAGGAGCGTCGCCCCACTGCTTTTCAGCAGTGAAAAAAGGAAAAATAAAATGATAATAACACAATGTCATTATAATTTTATTTTTCCCTGCTGAGGCAGTTTTGCGGAGCGGGGCTGGGCTGCTCTGCTCACAGAGCAGGCACAGGAGTGGTGGGCACTCTGTAAGTGCGCATGACAGTTTGGCCGGCTGTCTTAGGACGGCCAAACTGTCATGTGCACTTAGCATGTTCTCCACCAGGCTGTATTACAGCCTGGGTGGAGAACATGCCCATGCTCATAGTCCCTGTCTGAGCATCAAACCACTACACTCAGACCAATAACGACGCTGCTGACAGCAGCATTGTGATTGGCTTAGGGAAGCCGGTCTGCCTCCTCCTTCCGTTTCTGCCGGACTCGTCGGGAAGAGATGCGGATAGACAACGAAGGAGAAACGCGGTGATGAGGTAAGTTTCTTTTTATTTTTATACACCCCCCGCCACCCCCGATCCGTGCCAGCCGCAACAGCTTCCAGGCACCTCTATCCAGCACAACCCATCTTCAGGAATGAATTCTTCTTTTTTTGAGGATTTGCATTTGGCTGAGATCCGCAGTTTCTTTATAGGCACACCCTTTCACTCTGGATGATGACCCTGGTAAGCCCAGCAGGACATTGACCTGTAGGTAAATATTGAGAAGGGTTGTAGTAGAAGTATGGTATCTTGTGGCATGTGGCTGCAGCATGAAGTGACTAGAGAGTCTGTAATTGGTCAGCCAGAAAATTAAATGCCCTCCAGTTTCATCCATCACACCATCCATTCATCCATCCTTTCACCCACAAATCCATCCATTGATCCTGTCACCCTTCTATCCATACTTCGAATTTTCCATCTATTCATCCTATCATTCATCTGCTCCTTCACTTTTTTTTTTCGGCTAACTCTTACTTTTTTAGTTTTTAACTTTCTAGTTTCATTCCCTACTTTCTACCATTCATACTTCCTTTTTAGGTCTCGCGCCTAGCGTTGCACTGCGAAGCACGAGACATTTAGTGGGTGAAAAACGGGGATTCAGCACTGACCTAGGAATCGCACACGCTCGTGCGTGTGCGATTCCTTTTGTGCTCCCCCATTGGCCTTTTCGTGCGTCTTTGTATAAAAGACTGCAAGCATTGGCCAAAGGCGGGCGCATTGCTCCGCCCATGGCCTATTGGTGTCTATTACGCGCTTGGTGCGCGTAATAGACACAAATAGGCCATGTGGTTTCAATTATCGTGCCCAGACACGGGCGTGATAATTGAAATCACATGCTTAGCTGTGGCGCGCGTGCGCGCACCACTTGTTTCATTTCTCGTCGCCTGGATAACGGTGGAGATGTGGAGACCGCCAGGGGGACGAGTAAGTGCTTTCTGCGGTTCCAGGCAGAACGGGGTACATTACTCTGTGCCAGTGTTATATTCCTGTCATAAAACATTAACTGTGTTGTGCTAAACCAGTTGCTCTTTGTAAAGTTCTGCAGACTGCTAATTAGAATATGCGGAATACTTGAGCAGTCAAAAGTGTTGCTTCAAAGGAGCTTTTCATAATCTCTGCCCATGGAAACAGAAATCTTTTGAAATGCGCCTCGGCGTTTGGCTGTACAGTTTTCATTCTGTCAACCTCAGTATTTCCGCCAAGAAAGAAGTGTATAATATATTCTGAGAGGGATCTTTGGAACGGAGTCTAGGTGGCTTTGAAATGTCCCAGAGTGCAGATGCAAAGACACTGGTGTCTTATTATTGAGGTCACAGGATTTGATTCCATCATCACTTCCCTTGTTGTTCATTAACAGCATGCCCTCACTATATGACGTGCTGTACAGTGCAAGACAATTGTATGTCATCCATTACGTCGACCTAACGACTTCATCGCGAGGTACGCCTATGTAGGTATAAGTTGTGTGAAGAATAAAAAGCTAAGTCCGGGCAGGTAGATGTAGAGTTAGGAATAACAGGGTAAGCCTAGGTAGGTAGATGTGGAGTTGGGAATAATCAGGTAAGTCTAGGTAGGGAAATATGGAGTTAAGAATAATAGGGTAAGTTTAAGTAGGTAGATGTTGAGTTAAGAATGAGAAGGATGCTGAGCCGACACCCAGACTCGAACCCTGTTCTCCAGTTCCAAAGTCGGCAGCTCTTGCCGCAATGCTACGTTCTCTCCGTGACACGCGTTCTACTTTAAAAGTAACTGGTCTACGCGATCGTTCGGAGTGCGCGCTGCAGCTGGACGAGTGATTTACTCACTTTCCTAAACGGTGACTTTGATCCTGTCAATTAAATTACAGAGCCTTTCCCAGCACAAGAGAGAGCAGCACGGAAGTCAGCAGCATCGGGTAACGGGGACAGAGCAGCAAGAACACACAGAGGCGAAGAGAGAGACAGTGAGAAGTGTGAATGGAGAGAGGCAATAAACGGGAAAGAAGAACAAGCACTGGCAAAGCCAATGCCTTTCACGTATGCGAGTCCTATTGGCTTTGACAATGTCTTTTAGTCATAAAAGGCAAAAAGTTAGTAAGCAATGTTGCGCAAGCAAAAACTGTAGTGTAATAATGTGTACAGTATAAGGTTATTGGCAGCCCCCTGGTAATACTGAGTGTTTGTAGGGTGATAGGGGGGCCTTGGGGCAGCCTATTTAAGATATAGTAGAGCTAAAAAATACATGGGGAACAATAAAAAAAAAAGGTGTAAAATAAGTTGTGTATGGGTATATAAGATAGTAAGGCGCTATTGTATGCTAAAAAGATAAAAATAAGCATATGGAAGAGGGGAAAAGAATTAAAGGGCATTTGTGTGGGTATTTAATAATGGAAATAGGCTGGCATTTAATAACGAGACCTATTGCATTTGCAATGCAATAGCTCGCGCAGTTACGAGAGTTTAAGCTATTGGCATTGTAAATCACAATGCCTTTTATTTATGTTTTAAAAACCAAAACAAAAATACAAGTCATTGTTATTTGCAATGTCAATAGCTCAAACTCGCGTAAATACGAGACCTATTGCATTGCAAATGCAATAGGTCTCGCCTTTGCGAGAGTTTAAGCTATTGGCATTGTAAATGACAAAGCCATTTATTTCTGTCTTCAAAACCAACACATAAATAAAAGGTTTGTCATTTACAATGCCAATAGCTCAAACCTTTGCAAATGCGAGACCTATTGCATTGCAAATGCTTGTTCCCTTTTGTCTTCCCCCTTTCTATATACCCATATTTATTTCATAGCTCTCCTTTTTACTTTTTCTTTTTTATCATCCTCTATACACTTTTTTTGCTCCTCTGTCATTTTTTTGCTATTTTTATCATTTCTCTTTTTCCCCCGCTCTTTTCCTATTTTCACAATTTACGTTTGTCTCCTTTACTGTAGTTGGCTCATTTGGCAGACCTTTGCTCACACTCTTTATTCCGTTGTTGTATCATTAATGAACTATTGCCCACAGTTCTACAGACAAGAGTGGCACATAAAACACTATTCAACATTTCAGTGAACCAGTGGCAACCCCAGCTGTAGTTGCCAAAGTCTGGGGTTCATAATGCCACATAGGGTGGGTTGTGGGATTTTTTCGATGGAAAATGAGATTCAGCAATGTTGGATCTGGAGTTTCTGTTGTTAGGAAGGTGTGTTAGAGGCTAGGACAAGGTTTCGTTATTCTAACAGTAGGCTGATGGAGCATCAAGGGTTGACCAAGTGTCACTAGGATCTTTGTCTTTCAAGAGGTTATGGTTGTTTCTAAGTAGTTGAGGTTTATCTGAGGTTTGTGTCATTATCTTGACTCATTACTGTAGCGTCTTCCTAGCCTGGGTACCTGCCAATGACCATGGCACACATGGAGCTTAGTATTACATCTCTTTATTCTGCTGCATGTAACTGCAAACCCAACATTCTAAAAAATGCTTTCATGGTATTGCGATCTCACACCTATGTCACAGCTCTACAGAGTGCGTTAGGAGGAAAAAGGGTTCCGTCATAAAATATAGCAAGGCACTATATCCCCTCCTTTGTTAAATAAAAAAATTATAAATATATATTTCCAAATGAACAGCAACGCTTTGGGACACCCAGCCTAGCAGACCGGGGCTTCTTGAGTAGCGTCAGTCTCTTGTACTCCAAAAGAAAACCACACTTCCCACCTCAATGAATGTGAAATCCAGCCCAACCACTGTCCATAGTTCAGAAACCTTTATTCCAGCATAGCAAGTAGCTTAAAGCGTTTCGACTCAATTGAGTCTTAATCATATGCATTCCCATCGGTGGCTACTCGTTGGTCTAATTTATACGTCGTATTCATGAACATCGACGAGGGACACAATATTCATCTTAACAAACAGCAAAGAGGACTTCTGATATAAAAGTAATGTTCATAATTCGGATACAGTGGCTTCCTTTCACCAAAATTATTGCCATGGTAAATTAAAACAAGAGTTTTCCTTTCACATTTTCAACACAGTATTTCAGCTTTGAATTGGTAAAATAGCAACCAAGCCAGCCTAAAGTGCCTGGAGTGATAAATGGCTTTTGTCATTTTACAGCTCGGCAGGGACAGCACTGTGCTAGTCCTATGCTTAAAGCCTTTGCTGTAGAAATGGCAAAAGACTTTGGGGCATATTAGCAAGAAAAGGCGATAATCATCGCTAACCCTGCTTAGCGTGATTTTTTTTATCGCCGGCTATCGCTGGAATATATCGCCACGCTAACGCTGTATTAGCAACGATTAGCGCTATGGCGATGAATATTCCAGCGATAGCGGGGGAAATGAGCCAACATCGCTGAAAAACCAGCGATGTTGCATGGAGAAGGGAGAACACCTTGCTGATACGACCCTGTGGTCGTATCAGCATAATCCACCCCCATGTTAGGTATGGCTAACACCTGCTAATTGCAGGTGTTAAATAAATGGCGATGACCCCGGTTAGCGCGACTTTCACGTCGCTAACTGGGGCCATGGCCACCTTGCTAATAGGCGATAGGCCTGTTAGCGGGTGTTTCCCAGGTTTGTTCGTCGGGAACGCCCACTTTACATGTCATTAGCGATAAATATCGCTGACATGCAAAGCGGTAAAAACGGGCGCTAATGCCCGCAAACTGTCGCTAACTGCTGTTAGAGACAGTTTGCTGATAGGGCGATATGAATATCGCCGCTTTAGCGGCAAAAAGTGCCGCTAAAGCAGCGATAGTGCCCTTGCTAATATGCCCCTTTGTCCCTTTCTATATCGGCGTGGATGGCACTGTGCTAATCTTATGCTTAAAGACTTTGATAGAAAAGCAGATATTTGAGGTGAGCAGATCTAGAGTGTCGCTGGTGTTGAGAATGCTGTATACAGGAGCTGCTTTCCACCTTAACTTGAGAACTACCCAGAGTTCTCTACTTCTTTTTTTGCATAATTTATGCGTCACTCTATGCCTGAAAGGGTATTGTTTTGACTTATACTGGGCGCTTCCTTGAGTCTGGACAAAGCTATATCTCTCTGAAGAGCTCTAATTAGGGTGAAACAATGTGTCAGGGGTTACTTTTGCTCATTTCAGGTTGACTTGGTTGGTATTTTACCAATTCAAAGCTGTAATACTGTGCCTGAAGTGGTAAATGGCTTTTGTCATTTTACAGCTCGGCAGGGACAGCATTGTACTAGTCCTTTGCTTAAAAACTTTGCTGTAGAAATGGCAAAAGACTTTGTCCCTTTCTATCTCGGCATGGATGGCACTGTGCTAATCTTATGCTCAAAGACTTTGATAGAAAGCAGACATTTGAGGTGAGCAGATCTAGAGTGTCGCTGGTGTTGAGAGTGCTCTATACAGGAGCTGCTTTCCACCTAAACTTGAGAACTACCCAGAGTTCTCTACTTCTTTTTTGGCATAATTTATGCGTCACTCTATTCCTGAAAGGGTATTGTTTTGACTTATACTGGGCGCTTCCTTGTGTCTTGACAAAGCTATACCTCTCTGAAGAGCTCTAATTAGGGCGAAACAATGTGTCAGGGGTTACTTTTGCTCATTTCAGGTTGGCTTGGTTGGTATTTTACCAATTCAAAGCTGTAATACTGTGCCTGGAGTGGTAAATGGCTTTTGTCATTTTACAGCTCGGCAGGGACAGCACTTTGCTAGTCCTATGCTTAAAGACTTTGCTGTAGAAATGTGAAAAGACTTTGTCCCTTTCTATCTCTGCATGGATGGCACTGTGCTAATCTTATGCTTAAAGACTTTGATAGAAAAGCAGACATTTGAGATGAGCAGATCTAGAGTGTCGCTGGTGTTGAGAGTGCTCTATACAGGAGCTGCTTTCCACCTAAACTTGAGAACTACCCAGAGTTTTCTACTTCTTTTTTGGCATAATTTATGCGTCACTCTATGCCTGAAAGGGTATTCTTTTGACTTATACTGGACGCTTCCTTGTGTCTGGACAAAGCTATACCTCTCTGAAGAGCTCTAATTAGGGTGAAACAATGTGTCAGGGGTTACTTTTTCTCATTTCAGGTTGGCTTGGTTGGTATTTTACCAATTCAAAGCTGTAATACTGTGCCTGAAGTGGTAAATGGCTTTTGTCATTTTACAGCTCGGCAGGGACAGCACTTTGCTAGTCCTATGCTTAAAGACTTTGCTGTAGAAATGCGAAAAGACTTTGTCCCTTTCTATCTCGGCATGGATGGCACTGTGCTAATCTTATGCTTAAAGACTTTGATAGAAAAGCAGACATTTGAGGTGAGCAGATCTAGAGTGTTGCTGGTGTTGAGAGTGCTCTATAGAGAAGCTGCTTTCCACCTAAACTTGAGAACTACCCAGAGTTCTCTACTTCTTTTTTTGCATATATATATATATATATATACATTTACAATCACATTTCTTCAATCAAACTTCTTCGCACTTTAATTATTCAACCTAATCTGGTTATTGGAAGCTGGGAGTTCTCAACTTCGCTGTCAGAGATTTTCAAAGACAGTGAAGAAGTAACAGCAGTCACTGGGTTTTCAGGTTCAGTCTTTCTTTCATCATCGTGATCAGAACACCAATGATTCAAATGTCAAAAGTGAGAAGAGTATCTAGTAACAGACTTCCCAGGATCCTGGGCAGTCACCATATTTCCCTTGCTGGAAGCAACATGGAAAGGTGCAGTATCATATGGAGCATCAGATTTTCTCCTTCGCTGTTGGCAGGCGATCACTAGATCTCCTGTCTTAAACTCAATGTTCTTTGAACGTTACCTCTTGTCGGCATAGGCTTTCATCTTTTCCTTATTAAGCAAGTCCTTCATTTGAGTTGTATTCTCACCTCCTTCTTTTTTGTTGGTCCATTGAAGTAACTTGGTTGTCATTTCTCTCCTGAACATCAAAGATGCATGACTTTTGCCTGTGATTGAGTGAGGTGTTGAATGATAGGCTCGTGGGGTGGTATTCAAAACAGTTTGCAAACTGAGCCTCTCTCAAGACTTGCACACTTTACTGCTTTCTTTAGCGTACTCATAAAATGCTAAACAAGCCCGTTGCCTGTGGCCAAAAGGTGTACTCTTCTGATGCTTTATGTTCAGATGCTCCAGAAAATCCTTGAATTCTCAACTGTTGAAAGGCGGGCCATGTCAGAGTTCAAAATGGCTGGAACGCCCCATGTTCAAAAAATGCTGTCAAGTCTCTTAATGACTCGCTCATGAGTTGTGGATGAAAAATCCTCTATTAAGGGAAATTGAGAGTACTCATACACAATTACCATCAGATGATGTCCATTGTCGAGTGGACGAAAGAAATTGATGGCTATTGTCTCTCATGCATGCTTAGGGAGTTCTGACATGGTAAGAGTATGGTGAGTAATGTTTGGAGAGAGGCACTTATGTAGATGACAGGCCTTTTCAACAGTGTTGACTGGCAGGGAACAGGGGTGTTCTGGGGTGGCAGGGTGGGGGGAACAAAATTTTAAAAAACACTTACCCCCCTCACGGCCGCCGTCTTTCCTCCGTCGTTGCTTCTCTTCCTGGAGAGTCACAGAAGCAGGAAGCACACAGGTTCCCCAAAGCCAATCACAATGCTGCAAAGCAGCGATGTGATTGGTCTGAGCGCGTTCTTGTGACAACTTGAATGAAACGTTTTTCTTTGTTAACTGTCGTAAGGGAGCACTTATGGTCGCAAAGTCTCGTATATACCGTGACCAATAACAGGCCATGCCAAGAAATGAACATATCATAGAAACATCTTTTGAGGGATAAGCATTTGACAGCACTTGTACTTTAGCAGGAACAGGTGTCATACCCCCCCCATCAAAAATGATATGGCCAAAGAATGTTAACTTTGTCTTGTGGAACTCACACTTGTCTGCATTCAAAGTCAGGCTTGCATCAGTCAGTGGGTGACATACTTGGGTAAGAGCTTTATCATGCTCATTCTGTATAGCTCTGAAAATCAATATGTCATTGCTATAGTTGAATGCATTCACAACTGGCTGTCTGACACGATGAATGTCATCTTGGAAAAGTTCTGCAGCCAATGACACACCACAAATTAGTCTTTTATATCGAAACTGACTGCCATGTGTAGAAAAGGTTGTAATATACCTGCAATCTTCTTCGAGGTCCAGTTGATGATAACCTTTATTTAAATCAAGGCGAGAGAAAACCTTTTCACCATTTAATGTAATTATCATGTCAGCAATGTGTACCTGGATGTCGTTCTCTTTCAAGTGCCTTGTTTACTTGGCGTACATCAATGCATATGCATACAGCTCCTTCAGTGTCCTTTTTGGGCGCTACCACTATGGAAGAAACCCGTGGAGTCGGACCAGTTGAACGCTCAATAACGTCATTCCTAAATAATGTCATACTTAAGTAATGATTTAAGTTCTTTTTCAACGGCTTCTTATAAATGAAAAGCAACTTGTCTATGTCTTTGAGCAGCAGGACGGACATCGTCATTAATGTGTAACTTTACTTTCATAGCCTTAAGCTTTCCCAAATCATGAAACAATGAAGGAAATTGACTTCCTGTTTCGTGGTGAGCATTCATATTATAATTCACAGAAATCAGTCTCATATCAGCAGCGGCATTTAAGCTGAGCAGATAGGCACTTGCCGCTGTACCTTGTAGCACATGGATGGGTGCTTGCACCTTCACTTTCTTCTGTTTCAGTGTCGCTACAAATTAACCTTGACTTTTTATGTGCATCGATGCACCCCAAGTATACACTTTGGTTTTAGATGGTGTAAATCGAGGGAATGGAGACAATTTATTGTATTTATCTTCAGGCATTATGTTTATCGATGCACCACTGTCGATGATGAAAGGTATCGAGCAATCATTTATTTTTAATGGAATTTTTGGACAATGTTTGTATGACTTTGGTGCTTTGGCATGTCAACTTTTCTTTGACTGACATTTTTCCTCACATGCAGCCAGTCAAACATGCGTATGGTTCTCTGAGGTAAACATTGACATGGCGCAACCGTCTTCCTCACTTTCATTTGATATTGAGGTGGACAAACTGTTTGACGATGATTTAGATGACAATCGACTTCGATCAGTGTCAATTTGCCTCAATTGTTGTCCCGCTTGGCCTTGTGGGGGTGCGTCAAGCGTTGCCTAGGAAATCTTCTGGTGGCAATTTTGTCTTTGTGGCGTGACGCACTTGCTTTTTCCTTTGCTTTACAAACTGTCACAAAATGGTTCTCTTTCTCACAGCCTTTACATATCTGTCCAATGGCGGGGCATTTACCTTTCTCTGGAAACAAAAATCCACATCTAAAACATAACTTCTTTTTACATGTAGACAGTACTTTGTGTCCTTCAGTCTTTTGCTTTGGCCTACTTTTTATAATCATGACTGATTCACTATCGGCATCACCAGCCTCCACGTCAGCAGCTTGTTTTTCAGCATGCTCCCCAGTTCTGGCAGCTATCAACACTTTCTCCAGACTAAGAGATTCTCTTAGCATTCATCGTCTGAATGAATCTGACAAGCATCCATCAATAACTCTAAGTCACATAGCTTCCTTATCATTAAATTAATTGAACGTACAGTGTTTGATGAGCGTATCAAGTCTCTCCACAAATTCATCAATGGTTTCACCAACCTTTTGACATTCTTGACTGAAAATGTATCTTTCATACTCAACAGTTGGTTCTTGATTGAACTTGAGATTCAGCATTTCTTTAATCTGACAATATGTAATATCTTCGTCAGATCACTGCATTTTCTTGATGACTTCTTTCACATCATCACCAGCAAGATCTTCAAGATCCTTGATCATCTTTTTGTTATCAGTCTCGTCAAGTGCATTAATGAAATCCTAAAATGTCTCTATCCACGCAGACCATCTATCACCAATATCTAGTTGTTTGGCGATATCGAAAGGTGGTGGTGGTTTCAAAAAGGCAGCAGCATGGTAACTAGTTATGGGACTGGCTGACCTAGAGGGTGGGGCTCTTTCTGCTCCTGTCAACTGTTCATTTGAGCCTGCGTCATTTGTTCTATTTCTGAGGCCCTGTGATGGACCAGCCTCAGAGTGGTCATGGACAATCGGGGAAGCGATGACTTTCTCCTCGTTCTCCATCAGACCCCTTCACTTGTTGGAGACCTCTGGGGTTATTCTGAGCCATCACCTGGCAGCTTTGGTGGTGGGGCACATCAGGTACCAGACAGCTCAGTAAACACAACCCTCCTGCTTCTTCTTGGGTCTTCTCGCCCGGTAGTGAGGTTGTAAAGCTCTGCTTATCGAGTCTCTGGTAAGTGCAATGAAAACATAAGTCTTTCTTGCTTATTCTGTCAGCCAGCACTTTTTCCTGTATCAGTACGTAACCACCTTTTTTCAGTATCACTCTGTATAATGTACAACTTTAACTTACGTGTCAGCGTGGTACCTTTATATATGGCTTGACCAGCAGGTTCTCGACTATCATTGTGTAAATTCTTTGCAATGCTTCCATTGTCTTCACTTGCTTTACAGTGGCTGGAGTTGTGCTTTGACTCCATGTCCATGAAGCATCGATTGAGTTTTTCAACAGTGACACACGAGGCATGCATGAGCAGTTTGCTTGGACCATGGAAAAATCTCTGGGAAAGCACAATCGTTTATCGAGTTACTTATCCCCTAGCTCGTCGCCATTTGTAGCGTTGCACCAGGAGGCGCATCCTGTAGCTGCTTTGATTGTAACAAATATGGGGCTACTCCTGTGTTGTGAAGGCCCACCCCAGCACAACATGAGGGAGCGTCCAGGGCCATGAGCCCCTGAATGCCAGAGAAGGGTGCCCGGTGCTCTTGCTCCAACAGCACAACTTCTGCCTCTGAAATGAGTGCTTTCAACTTGGTACCTGCCATGAAGAACTGGGGGTACATTATCTTACAGACCCATTGGCCCTTTGTCCTTTGATTAGTTGGATTTTGGTATGGACCAACTCGGAACTAGCCCTCAGCAGAGAAATATTGAGGGACTGTTTAGACCTTGACAGGTCCTTACAGATACCCTGGTTTAAATATTTAAAAACGGCATTCAGTGCTTTGGGCCGTACTGATTTGTTTGAGAATGCAATTCTGCAATCGGAAGCAACACCTCTGCATACACACATCAGCTCTCTGGAGGACTGGTGTGCAATGGCCTATAGTGGTGGCCACAGACTGTTTTCCCTCTACATACCTCCTCCTTCCCATATAACTCACAATGGCTGACCCTCCAAATGCAGAATGACTGTGTCAGCTGATCCAAATTGTGAATGGCATTGGCAGCAAAGCTGGTAGTTGAAGGAGGTTGACTCATTACCGTACTCTAATTATGCTGACTGGTGGCAAAGCCAGAATGTGACTGACATTGCAATCAAGCAGTTGCTGAAGGGAGATGTTACAAAGCCCTTTTTATATGTATTATATGTTATTTAATTGGTATTATTGTCAAGAAATCTGGGATACAATTTTAGTTGTCTCTAGACTAGACTACAAAATTAATCAGGAAAAACTTGCAACTTGGTTAAGACTGCAAAGTGTTTTGGTTTGCCACAATCACCCTAAAATCATGACTTTTACGATAATTTGTGTTGCATATATCCTTGTTGAACACTAACAAAACAGTTGCACATAAAATATACTTTGCAGAAAATAGTTAGCCCTGCAAAAGACAAACTTGCAGAAAAAATCTGGATATATTTTACAACTTCAGTGGGTTGAATTGAATTAAAAATTACCTTGCTCTTCAGTGAAAATTGTGTTGCAATGTGTAGAAAGGCTGAGCACCAGCGAAGGGAAAGGTAAACCAGGATCCTCAAAAAAGACAAACATCAAGACATTTGCAGGACACTGCCGACAAAAGACCTTGAAAATCTCTAAAGAAAATGATCTATACGTTTTTTGCTGTGAAATCATATTCGCTAACTCAAGTGCAAAGGACAACAGGAAAAAGGAAGACACCTGTGTTTGGCCTGCTATCTCTGTGTCCTTGTCTTCCTTTTTCAGCAAGGGTGTGTCCCTGCTCAACCCTATTAGTTTTCATCTTCCATGTCTCTCTTCTCTGACGATTGTAATTCAGTAGCCTCTCAATCATTATAATCCATAGTCAGGATATCTAGTTCGACTAAACAAACATTTCCTGTGTAATGGAATACAAAGCTCATCTGAAAAAAATAACTCTAGTAAGATTCTCAGTAACAGCTATAAATCCCCTGAAACCCATGGAGGCATGGGCTCATTCTCAACAAAAGGCCAATCAGTGCTTGTGTTATGTCCTTCTCTTACTATTCCTATGTACATGTATCCCTGAGTCACTGCCTATGTCAAGTGTGTTTCTATCATAGTGTTTGTGCCACTGCCCTTTGTCTCCACCATGTGTCTGTGTCTCCCTGCACGTGTGTGTGCGTGTGCGTGTGTGTGTGTGTGTGCATGCGCTCCTTTATTTTTGGATGATATAGAAGCCCCGAAATCCCTGTGGCCTTTGAGTAAATCTGTCCCATTGTGCACCTCTGACACCTGTGTTTGGCCTGCTATCTCTGTGTCCTTGTCTTCCTTTTTCAGCAAGGGTGTGACCCTGCTCAACCCTATTAGTTTTCATCTTCCATGTCTCTCTTCTCTGACGATTGTGGGTCATATTTACAGGCCCGCACGGTCACAAGAGCGTCACTTTTTTTGACGCTCCGGTGGCGCAGTGCCATTTTCCATATTTACAAGGTGACGCTGAGCCCCTTTGCATGGCTTAACACCACCTTGTAAATATGCCCTTTTCCACCGCAGTCCTCTGCAGCAAAGGGGCGTGCAATAGGTGTTGCTGTGGGCATTCCAGTGCAACACCCATTGCTTTTTGACGCTGCCCCAGATTTATATCGATACCAAAGGGGATGATGGACGGAGCGCTTGAGCAAATCAAACACTCACCCCCAGTCAACTGATCTGGGTTTAATCCATCATCATTCTTTAGCTCACTCCACCACCCCAGTTCAGACATGGCCATATGCAAATCAGTCTGACCCTGTGCCTCATGGGAACAGTCCAGCCCGAACTGCCAAGCCATGTCTTCCCTGGACCGGAAACAAGCATCCTGGGACCGGTTTCTGGCTATTCAGCCGTCATCAGCCAGGCTAGCTTGAATCCAGTGGCAAAGTGAGCAAGGGACCCACGTCTGGGCATACCCTGCCAACTTAGGGCGAACAAAGCGATACCAAAGGGGATGATGGACGGAGCGCTTGAGCAAATCAAACACTCACCCCCAGTCAACTGATCTGGGTTTAATCCATCATCATTCTTTAGCTCACTTCCACCACCCCAGTTCAGACATGGCCATATGCAAATCAGTCTGACCCTGTGCCTCATGGGAACAGTCCAGCCCGAACTGCCAAGCCATGTCTTCCCTGGACCGGAAACAAGCATCCTGGGACCGGTTTCTGGCTATTCAGCCGTCATCAGCCAGGCTAGCTTGAATCCAGTGGCAAAGTGAGCAAGGGACCCACGTCTGGGCATACCCTGCCAACTTAGGGCGAACAAAGCGATACCAAAGGGGATGATGGACGGAGCGCTTGAGCAAATCAAACACTCACCCCCAGTCAACTGATCTGGGTTTAATCCATCATCATTCTTTAGCTCACTCCACCACCCCAGTTCAGACATGGCCATATGCAAATCAGTCTGACCCTGTGCCTCATGGGAACAGTCCAGCCCGAACTGCCAAGCCATGTCTTCCCTGGACCGGAAACAAGCATCCTGGGACCGGTTTCTGGCTATTCAGCCGTCATCAGCCAGGCTAGCTTGAATCCAGTGGCAAAGTGAGCAAGGGACCCACGTCTGGGCATACCCTGCCAACTTAGGGCGAACAAAGCGATACCAAAGGGGATGATGGACGGAGCGCTTGAGCAAATCAAACACTCACCCCCAGTCAACTGATCTGGGTTTAATCCATCATCATTCTTTAGCTCACTCCACCACCCCCAGTTCAGACATGGCCATATGCAAATCAGTCTGACCCTGTGCCTCATGGGAACAGTCCAGCCCGAACTGCCAAGCCATGTCTTCCCTGGACCGGAAACAAGCATCCTGGGACCGGTTTCTGGCTATTCAGCCGTCATCAGCCAGGCTAGCTTGAATCCAGTGGCAAAGTGAGCAAGGGACCCACGTCTGGGCATACCCTGCCAACTTAGGGCGAACAAAGCGATACCAAAGGGGATGATGGACGGAGCGCTTGAGCAAATCAAACACTCACCCCCAGTCAACTGATCTGGGTTTAATCCATCATCATTCTTTAGCTCACTCCACCACCCCAGTTCAGACATGGCCATATGCAAATCAGTCTGACCCTGTGCCTCATGGGAACAGTCCAGCCCGAACTGCCAAGCCATGTCTTCCTGGACCGGAAACAAGCATCCTGGGACCGGTTTCTGGCTATTCAGCCGTCATCAGCCAGGCTAGCTTGAATCCAGTGGCAAAGTGAGCAAGGGACCCACGTCTGGGCATACCCTGCCAACTTAGGGCGAACAAAGCGATACCAAAGGGGATGATGGACGGAGCGCTTGAGCAAATCAAACACTCACCCCCAGTCAACTGATCTGGGTTTAATCCATCATCATTCTTTAGCTCACTCCACCACCCCAGTTCAGACATGGCCATATGCAAATCAGTCTGACCCTGTGCCTCATGGGAACAGTCCAGCCCGAACTGCCAAGCCATGTCTTCCCTGGACCGGAAACAAGCATCCTGGGACCGGTTTCTGGCTATTCAGCCGTCATCAGCCAGGCTAGCTTGAATCCAGTGGCAAAGTGAGCAAGGGACCCACGTCTGGGCATACCCTGCCAACTTAGGGCGAACAAAGCGATACCAAAGGGGATGATGGACGGAGCGCTTGAGCAAATCAAACACTCACCCCCAGTCAACTGATCTGGGTTTAATCCATCATCATTCTTTAGCTCACTCCACCACCCCAGTTCAGACATGGCCATATGCAAATCAGTCTGACCCTGTGCCTCATGGGAACAGTCCAGCCCGAACTGCCAAGCCATGTCTTCCCTGGACCGGAAACAAGCATCCTGAGACCGGTTTCTGGCTATTCAGCCGTCATCAGCCAGGCTAGCTTGAATCCAGTGGCAAAGTGAGCAAGGGACCCACGTCTGGGCATACCCTGCCAACTTAGGGCGAACAAAGCGATACCAAAGGGGATGATGGACGGAGCGCTTAAGCAAATCAAACACTCACCCCCAGTCAACTGATCTGGGTTTAATCCATCATCATTCTTTAGCTCACTCCACCACCCCAGTTCAGACATGGCCATATGCAAATCAGTCTGACCCTGTGCCTCATGGGAACAGTCCAGCCCGAACTGCCAAGCCATGTCTTCCCTGGACCGGAAACAAGCATCCTGGGACCGGTTTCTGGCTATTCAGCCGTCATCAGCCAGGCTAGCTTGAATCCAGTGGCAAAGTGAGCAAGGGACCCACGTCTGGGCATACCCTGCCAACTTAGGGCGAACAAAGCGATACCAAAGGGGATGATGGACGGAGCGCTTGAGCAAATCAAACACTCACCCCCAGTCAACTGATCTGGGTTTAATCCATCATCATTCTTTAGCTCACTCCACCACCCCAGTTCAGACATGGCCATATGCAAATCAGTCTGACCCTGTGCCTCATGGGAACAGTCCAGCCCGAACTGCCAAGCCATGTCTTCCCTGGACCGGAAACAAGCATCCTGGGACCGGTTTCTGGCTATTCAGCCGTCATCAGCCAGGCTAGCTTGAATCCAGTGGCAAAGTGAGCAAGGGACCCACGTCTGGGCATACCCTGCCAACTTAGGGCGAACAAAGCGATACCAAAGGGGATGATGGACGGAGCGCTTGAGCAAATCAAACACTCACCCCCAGTCAACTGATCTGGGTTTAATCCATCATCATTCTTTAGCTCACTCCACCACCCCAGTTCAGACATGGCCATATGCAAATCAGTCTGACCCTGTGCCTCATGGGAACAGTCCAGCCCGAACTGCCAAGCCATGTCTTCCCTGGACCGGAAACAAGCATCCTGGGACCGGTTTCTGGCTATTCAGCCGTCATCAGCCAGGCTAGCTTGAATCCAGTGGCAAAGTGATCAAGGGACCCACGTCTGGGCATACCCTGCCAACTTAGGGCGAACAAAGCGATACCAAAGGGGATGATGGACGGAGCGCTTGAGCAAATCAAACACTCACCCCCAGTCAACTGATCTGGGTTTAATCCATCATCATTCTTTAGCTCACTCCACCACCCCAGTTCAGACATGGCCATATGCAAATCAGTCTGACCCTGTGCCTCATGGGAACAGTCCAGCCCGAACTGCCAAGCCATGTCTTCCCTGGACCGGAAACAAGCATCCTGGGACCGGTTTCTGGCTATTCAGCCGTCATCAGCCAGGCTAGCTTGAATCCAGTGGCAAAGTGAGCAAGGGACCCACGTCTGGGCATACCCTGCCAACTTAGGGCGAACAAAGCGATACCAAAGGGGATGATGGACGGAGCGCTTGAGCAAATCAAACACTCACCCCCAGTCAACTGATCTGGGTTTAATCCATCATCATTCTTTAGCTCACTCCACCACCCCAGTTCAGACATGGCCATATGCAAATCAGTCTGACCCTGTGCCTCATGGGAACAGTCCAGCCCGAACTGCCAAGCCATGTCTTCCCTGGACCGGAAACAAGCATCCTGTGACCGGTTTCTGGCTATTCAGCCGTCATCAGCCAGGCTAGCTTGAATCCAGTGGCAAAGTGAGCAAGGGACCCACGTCTGGGCATACCCTGCCAACTTAGGGCGAACAAAGCGATACCAAAGGGGATGATGGACGGAGCGCTTGAGCAAATCAAACACTCACCCCCAGTCAACTGATCTGGGTTTAATCCATCATCATTCTTTAGCTCACTCCACCACCCCAGTTCAGACATGGCCATATGCAAATCAGTCTGACCCTGTGCCTCATGGGAACAGTCCAGCCCGAACTGCCAAGCCATGTCTTCCCTGGACCGGAAACAAGCATCCTGGGACCGGTTTCTGGCTATTCAGCCGTCATCAGCCAGGCTAGCTTGAATCCAGTGGCAAAGTGAGCAAGGGACCCACGTCTGGGCATACCCTGCCAACTTAGGGCGAACAAAGCGATACCAAAGGGGATGATGGACGGAGCGCTTGAGCAAATCAAACACTCACCCCCAGTCAACTGATCTGGGTTTAATCCATCATCATTCTTTAGCTCACTCCACCACCCCAGTTCAGACATGGCCATATGCAAATCAGTCTGACCCTGTGCCTCATGGGAACAGTCCAGCCCGAACTGCCAAGCCATGTCTTCCCTGGACCGGAAACAAGCATCCTGGGACCGGTTTCTGGCTATTCAGCCGTCATCAGCCAGACTAGCTTGAATCCAGTGGCAAAGTGAGCAAGGGACCCACGTCTGGGCATACCCTGCCAACTTAGGGCGAACAAAGCGATACCAAAGGGGATGATGGACGGAGCGCTTGAGCAAATCAAACACTCACCCCCAGTCAACTGATCTGGGTTTAATCCATCATCATTCTTTAGCTCACTCCACCACCCCAGTTCAGACATGGCCATATGCAAATCAGTCTGACCCTGTGCCTCATGGGAACAGTCCAGCCCGAACTGCCAAGCCATGTCTTCCCTGGACCGGAAACAAGCATCCTGGGACCGGTTTCTGGCTATTCAGCCGTCATCAGCCAGGCTAGCTTGAATCCAGTGGCAAAGTGAGCAAGGGACCCACGTCTGGGCATACCCTGCCAACTTAGGGCGAACAAAGCGATACCAAAGGGGATGATGGACGGAGCGCTTGAGCAAATCAAACACTCACCCCCAGTCAACTGATCTGGGTTTAATCCATCATCATTCTTTAGCTCACTTCCACCACCCCAGTTCAGACATGGCCATATGCAAATCAGTCTGACCCTGTGCCTCATGGGAACAGTCCAGCCCGAACTGCCAAGCCATGTCTTCCCTGGACCGGAAACAAGCATCCTGGGACCGGTTTCTGGCTATTCAGCCGTCATCAGCCAGGCTAGCTTGAATCCAGTGGCAAAGTGAGCAAGGGACCCACGTCTGGGCATACCCTGCCAACTTAGGGCGAACAAAGCGATACCAAAGGGGATGATGGACGGAGCGCTTGAGCAAATCAAACACTCACCCCCAGTCAACTGATCTGGGTTTAATCCATCATCATTCTTTAGCTCACTTCCACCACCCCAGTTCAGACATGGCCATATGCAAATCAGTCTGACCCTGTGCCTCATGGGAACAGTCCAGCCCGAACTGCCAAGCCATGTCTTCCCTGGACCGGAAACAAGCATCCTGGGACCGGTTTCTGGCTATTCAGCCGTCATCAGCCAGGCTAGCTTGAATCCAGTGGCAAAGTGAGCAAGGGACCCACGTCTGGGCATACCCTGCCAACTTAGGGCGAACAAAGCGATACCAAAGGGGATGATGGATGGAGCGCTTGAGCAAATCAAACACTCACCCCCAGTCAACTGATCTGGGTTTAATCCATCATCATTCTTTAGCTCACTCCACCACCCCAGTTCAGACATGGCCATATGCAAATCAGTCTGACCCTGTGCCTCATGGGAACAGTCCAGCCCGAACTGCCAAGCCATGTCTTCCCTGGACCGGAAACAAGCATCCTGGGACCGGTTTCTGGCTATTCAGCCGTCATCAGCCAGGCTAGCTTGAATCCAGTGGCAAAGTGAGCAAGGGACCCACGTCTGGGCATACCCTGCCAACTTAGGGCGAACAAAGCGATACCAAAGGGGATGATGGACGGAGCGCTTGAGCAAATCAAACACTCACCCCAGTCAACTGATCTGGGTTTAATCCATCATCATTCTTTAGCTCACTCCACCACCCCAGTTCAGACATGGCCATATGCAAATCAGTCTGACCCTGTGCCTCATGGGAACAGTCCAGCCCGAACTGCCAAGCCATGTCTTCCCTGGACCGGAAACAAGCATCCTGGGACCGGTTTCTGGCTATTCAGCCGTCATCAGCCAGGCTAGCTTGAATCCAGTGGCAAAGTGAGCAAGGGACCCACGTCTGGGCATACCCTGCCAACTTAGGGCGAACAAAGCGATACCAAAGGGGATGATGGACGGAGCGCTTGAGCAAATCAAACACTCACCCCCAGTCAACTGATCTGGGTTTAATCCATCATCATTCTTTAGCTCACTCCACCACCCCAGTTCAGACATGGCCATATGCAAATCAGTCTGACCCTGTGCCTCATGGGAACAGTCCAGCCCGAACTGCCAAGCCATGTCTTCCCTGGACCGGAAACAAGCATCCTGGGACCGGTTTCTGGCTATTCAGCCGTCATCAGCCAGACTAGCTTGAATCCAGTGGCAAAGTGAGCAAGGGACCCACGTCTGGGCATACCCTGCCAACTTAGGGCGAACAAAGCGATACCAAAGGGGATGATGGACGGAGCGCTTGAGCAAATCAAACACTCACCCCCAGTCAACTGATCTGGGTTTAATCCATCATCATTCTTTAGCTCACTCCACCACCCCAGTTCAGACATGGCCATATGCAAATCAGTCTGACCCTGTGCCTCATGGGAACAGTCCAGCCCGAACTGCCAAGCCATGTCTTCCCTGGACCGGAAACAAGCATCCTGGGACCGGTTTCTGGCTATTCAGCCGTCATCAGCCAGGCTAGCTTGAATCCAGTGGCAAAGTGAGCAAGGGACCCACGTCTGGGCATACCCTGCCAACTTAGGGCGAACAAAGCGATACCAAAGGGGATGATGGACGGAGCGCTTGAGCAAATCAAACACTCACCCCCAGTCAACTGATCTGGGTTTAATCCATCATCATTCTTTAGCTCACTCCACCACCCCAGTTCAGACATGGCCATATGCAAATCAGTCTGACCCTGTGCCTCATGGGAACAGTCCAGCCCGAACTGCCAAGCCATGTCTTCCCTGGACCGGAAACAAGCATCCTGGGACCGGTTTCTGGCTATTCAGCCGTCATCAGCCAGGCTAGCTTGAATCCAGTGGCAAAGTGAGCAAGGGACCCACGTCTGGGCATACCCTGCCAACTTAGGGCGAACAAAGCGATACCAAAGGGAGGACCTGGCTTGGCAGTTCGGGCTGGACTGTTCCCATGAGGCACAGGGTCAAGACTGATTTGCATATGGCTGGGTTCAAACTGGAATGGCATGGTGAGCAAAAAAACGATGGATTTAGGCCCAGATCTCTGTACTGGGGTGAATGTATGACATTGTTCTGCATTCTGTCCATCAACTGTTGTTTTTGCATTTGCCCCAGATTTATATGGCTGAGGCAGCACCAGAAACTAACGCCATGGAATACCAGGCGGTAGAATGGTGATATGAGGAGAAATTAATTTGTCCTTGTTTTTTGCTCTTTCCATGTGTGCTGCATATTGCTGCACACATGGAAGGTGCAAATCACCATTATTGATTGTTTATGTGCAGGAAGGTCTCCCTTCCTGCACATAAACAATCATGCCTGCAGCACAGGCAGCCTTGCAACATAGCGGCAGGGTGCCTGTGCTGGCACTAGGTAGCTTTTTTTGCGCCAGCGCTAGGAGAAACACAGGGGTGCGCTGTATTCTTGTGAATACGGCTCATCCCTACATTTAAAAAATATCAGAGCGCGGCGCTGCCAAATGTGGCGCAGCTCGCGCTCTGACATTTTATTGTAAATATGCCCCTGTGTCTCTTGGTCTCAGGGCCCCAGTCTCCTTATCCCTGATTTCATGTCTCCCGTTCCAAGTGGCTTGACTTCCTTTCTGGTCACTGTACCTCCTTGACCAGTGGCAATGTCTCCCTGAATGAATGGTTTGTGTGTTCATTGCCCCGTGGAGGTTTCTCCCTGCAATAATAAGCATGTTATTTTTTACAAGAAAGACAGCCTATGATAAGGAATGGGCTGGCCCAAAGCCCACTGTGAGTATTTAATAAAAAGATCTTTATAGGCAATACAGGCACAACCTGAGCATATCATCCCAGCTCCACTTGGTTTCATCCCTTATTCAGCGAACCAGAAATTAGGTAAAATAATTTCCCCAAAAATATTAGATGCAATACTTTACACAACGTTGCCATGTGGCTCTGCCTCTTCGCACCATACTTTATTAACTTGAGATTCCTGGATATTCAACTTCCTCATCCTTTGCCACTTATGTCTGGACATAAATGTAATATACGAACATCCGACCAAATGTTTCAAGGATATTGTCAATTATGAAAAGGAACTGCAAATTTAATGATGCCTTTGCATATTCTTAAATCGTTAAACACCCATTCGCAGGGTGATCATATTGCCTAGTTTAATGTATATATTTTTTCAAGAAATTTAAATATTATTGCATTTTCACTTTGTGTGCAGAAACCATATTATTTATTTATACTAACATCAGTGCAGGCAAATCCAATTTTAATTTAGACCTACGGGGCTCATATTTTAGTAATTAAATCTAATTATTTTATGACAGCGCCATTTCACTGTCATAACATGTTCACTCAAATACCTTGGCGTTTTCCTTTTGATTAAACCAAAGGCTTTAATAAGGACAGTGCAGGGCCAGCTGAATCGCATGCATAGGAAAAGCTGCACAAAGAATACTTAATGAAACAAACTTGAAACGAAAGTTATTTTGTCTAATCCACATGACCCATTCAGAAAAATGCCAGTATTTACAATACTTCTACAATAGTGGAAGAAACACTATGGTGGCTATTCACAAAGGTAAACGTACCCATGAATAAATCTACACTTGTAACTTTACTCTTACAATTTTGAGTAACCTTACTACTTTTGGTTATTCGCCATTCAACATGTGTAAAGTTACGCAAAAGTGTAGACTTACATGTCCCGTACTTTATTATTGTAAAGTTACTACATGTAACTTTTCACACATAGGTGAAGGTCTCTGCCATTGAGCCGCAAAACTCCCTATGGTAGAGTATAGGGAAACCTTTTTTCAAACTTAAACAGAAATTAGTAAAAATATTTTAAAATTAAATATTAATAAAAAATTATTTTAAAATGTTTATTTTAAATATACAGCAAAATCGAAAACATTACAGCAATATTAAATTCATTTAAATGATATATTTGATTATTTTTAATAGTAAAATAAAATTCAAATTATTTTTTTTAAGATTTAATTTATAACATTCCCACCTAAAGCATAGCATGTATATTTAGTTATTATGTAGTAAAATTACTTAAATTATGATTGAAAATATTTTTTTATTTAAAGTTACATTAATGTTAACATTTAAAATGGATATTAGTATATTTTATAGTAAACTAACATTTAGGTTGTATTGTATGTAATTTTTAAACATGAAGTAAAATGTATTTACATTTAAAAAAAAGTTGAAGTAAGTCAATTTACTTTGAAATTATTGACCATGAGGTGTTATTATAAGTCCCTGCCTCCATTATTTTGTATCTGAGGGTGTTGCCAGGCGATGTGTGGTGCTGGACTTAATCTATCTCTGTGCAAGTGCATTTTGTGAATAGCACTAGACTTATTCATTTGTCTTTCCCCAAATACCTTCTTAGCCCTCCCTGAACCCCTCGTTACTCTACCCTAAAGCCCATCTTATTCCTCCCTAAGCCCCTCCCACTTAGGAGTACGTATTCCCCATTTTCCAACCACTTTCCTCGCCCGTCTTACATTTGCTCCTAAAAAGTATATTATGTGCATGGAGATTTCAGTAGTCAGGGTATAGATCCCCTCTCATAAATCATATGAGAGTCAGAGATGTAGACCTCTGCACATATGTTAGTGAATAACATTTTGTAGTATGTTAGTAATGGTGTTGTAGTACTACAAAATGCAGTTTGTGAATAGGCCCCGAAATCTCAGAGCTAGATACCTGTCAGAATTTAAGGGTGGCCAATAAGCATGTAAATGAGTTCCATTTACATTTATTTTATGTGGATATCCTGAAAGTCTGGCATGGCTACAGCATTTCTATACCCAGGCATGTAGGAAGGTTTTGCAGGGCCGGGGTCAGTAAACTCACACATCTGGCACCCTGAACATGTAACTAGAGCAGACTTGTTTTAAAATCAACCAATAAATGTTGCAGCACAAGTGCATGGCCTGGGCAATAATAACCTCCATGCCACTCTTTCTGATGTGGCAGCCAGGAGCATTGCAAGACTATTCTTTTTGCTGAGGGGGTGACTGATATTGTTAAAGCATTAAAACTGGAACAATAACAAGGGGATGGATGGAATGCTTGAATTAATCTTAGCCACTGACAAATGCTAAGGTCCGCATTCTAGTTTGTCATTTTTTGCCCACCATGCCATTTTAGACAAAGGCCTTCCTTATGCAATAAAGTACCAACTCCACTCCTCATGCGAACAGCCCCTTATGGTCTGCCAAGCGAGGCCCCCTCTAGAAAGGGACCACAAGCAACCCCAGACTGGCTTTTCCCTACTGGGGTTCATCAGGAGGGTACAGCATGAGTCCTCTGGCACAGTGAGCATGTGACCCACATCTGGACATACAGTTGTGACCCATCACACTTAGGGTGTCAAATGCAAAAATGACAAGGTGATGGATTGAATAGGTGAATTAATCTCGTCCAGACGCTATTGCTGGGGACTTCCGGCTGATCATTCTTATCCCATATTGCCACTCTAGACAAAGGCCCACCTTATGAAAATCAGTACTGACCCTGTACCAACCATGCTCCTCATGGGAACAATCCCTCCTGATCTACCAAGTGAGGTTCCCTCCAGAAGGATCCTCAGATCAGTTGTGCCCTACTTAGGGTTTGTCAGTAGACTGCAGCTTGAGTCCTGTGTCACAGTGAGCACAGGACCTATGTCTGGGCATGTCCGCCACACTTAGGTCATCAACTGCAGCACCAAAAAGGTAATAGACGGAATTCTTGAATTAATCTCAGCCTCTTGCAATTGCTCGGGCTGCATTCCAGTCCATTGTTTTCGCTCTAGGAAACAGCCCATCTTGTGATAATCAGTACAGACTCTGCTCCTCATGGAAACAGTCCATCCTGAACTACAAATTGAAGGCCCCTCCAGAAGGCACAGCAACGAACCACTGACCTGTTTTGCCTTACTTGGGGCTTGTTAGTAAGGTACTCCTTGAGTCCTATGGGAGAGTGATCACAAGGCTCATGTCTGGGCATACCCTTTGCACATAGGGAATCAACTGCCTGTGTGTTTGATGTAACTTCCTCAGTGGCCAATGGTATGTCCAGATGTACGCCCTTTGCTCCCTGTGCCATTGGAACCAAGCTAAACCCAACTGTATAGGCCCCAATGTGAAATATTGCAAGGGGTTACATGATGTTACTCTTCTATTAGTTTGATATTACCATGGACCATGTAGCTTCTCCCCACCAGCACACTGGAGAATGCAGGAATCTAGGCATACATTTCCAGATTTTAAAAAGTCCCGTAACTCGCATGTGGAGTTCTATAACAAGGTGGACAAGAACTCATAAGGGCTGTGGGCACGGTGACCTAGAGTGACACTTACAGCACAGTTGAGTAATGATTCCTCACCAAACCTGTAATGCCAACTAGAGGCTGAGAAATTTGCCATTATCTTTCTACCTACCTTTACTGTGGGGAAAGCACTAGTAAAATTAAAAAGGAGACACTAACACTATGAACATGGGGAGAAAGAGGCTGCCTGCTTGCATATCAGAAGCCTCAGTGAGAAGCCCAATCAGATATTACTACAATAGACAACAGTGCAGATGAGGAGGAATACTGAGGAGGGGTTCCGTTGGGAAATGAAATCACTATGGATGAGATTGCTATAGCAATCTCTGATCTGTCGATTTGCAGATCTCTTGGGGAGGATGATTTCTGCAGACAGTTTTATAAGACATATAAAACCAACCTGGTCTCGATGCTTTATAAAGCTTTTGAAGAATCTGGGATGACTGAATCTTTGGGGTCCATTAGCAAAATGGCCATTATATATCTTATCCCCAAGAATGTGAAGGATCTATTGTAATGTGGAAGCTAGAATCCATTTATCTTATTAATGCAGATGTTAGAATTCTGGTCAAGATTCTGGCCCCTAGATTACGCAGGGTAATTTCCTCACTCACTCAATCATCCTAGGTGGGGATGATACCTGGGCAAGCTTTCTAGAATTACTTGAGGTCACTAATGCTTCTTCAATGGTGCTTCATTGAATTAGAGGAAGACATGCTGGCTACATCGCTTGATGATGAAAAGGCATTCAACAGTGTCAAATGAGTGCTCATGTTCTGTATGTTGGAACAATTCAGCCTGGATCAGGACTTTATCTCTATGGTAAAATGTTTATACAATCACTCATCTGCCTAAAGGAATCGTTGACATTCCCAATAATATTGCAAGACAGGAAGCAAAGTTGCCCTTTTCAGAAACAAGAGAGAGATACCCTGTAGGAGCCAAGGGGACAGGGTCACAAATACAAACAATAAAAATACAGTGGGCAAAATATATAGTCACTTAAAGTGCAAACTGTAGAAACGTTCTACACAGCAAGCAAATATACAAAAATATATTATTTATTACATGTAAACACATATAATTAAAAATCATAATACACAACATAAACAAGGCAGACAAGAAAACTCCATATCAATACAACAAATTAAAATATAAATAAATGGATATATCATTGACATTTTCCATCATGTATCATTGGATATTAGATCCACAGATATTTATATACATATACAAAACAAAATAAAACAAAAACATGTTACACAACATCAATTATACACATTTGTCAAACTATAAACTTAACATATATATATATTTATATTTTATATTTATAGTTATACACATATGTCAAACTATAAACATAACATATATGTGTATATATATATATTACCTACTGGCGGTCGCCAGTAGGTAGTTATAGTTAGGACCTAGTTTCCATAGGAAAAGCGTTTTTTCTTTTCCCAATAACTTTGGCGCCGTTTGACGAATTTTCGCGAGATTTTCAAAACTAGTGGGGCACTCCGGTCAGCTCCTGTCTTGAAAGTTTCGGGGGAATTCGTCAAGCAGGGGCCGAGAAAAAAGGGGGTCCCAAAATGCGTTTTCCCCATGTTATTTTCCATAGGAAACTTTAGACAAAGCTACAGCCCGAACTGCTGAACTGAATTACACCAAATTTGGCAAAAAGGTAGCCCTTCGTTCAGAAAGAGCCCTTTTTGTTAAATGGTGTAAATCCGTTCAGCAGTTCCTGAGAAATTCAAAAAATAAAAAGCTTCGAAATCTGGGCGGAGCCTAACCCCCGAGCACGAGCTTGGCTCTAATCGGCTGCCAACACTTCAAACCAGGAAGTGTTGGCAGCCATCTTGTGCTTCGAGGAGGGAGAAAGAAAAAGGTGAGAGAAAAGATAAGGCGGGGTCGTGCCGGTGCGCGAATCCGTCTGAAAATTTTTAAAAAACAAAGCGAGGTCTCCCGCGCTTCGTTTTCAAAAACCCCAGGTGGGCCAAGTCACGGGGGAAATGTATTTATGTAACGGGGGCCCGCGGGGGCCCCCGCAGCCCCGGGGACTGCCACCTCCCCGGGGCTATGTAAATTATGTGCGGGAGGGCATGCGGCCCTCCCGCAGCCCCGGGGACCGCCACCTCCCCGGGGCTTCTTTTTTATTAATCTGTGGGGGGCCTCCAAGGCCCCCCAAGCCCTGGGGACCGCCACCCCCAGGGCTTTTCTTAAATATTCGCAGGGGCACACGGCCCCCCACTGCCCTGGGGCCCACCACCTCCCCGGGGCTTGCATTTTTTAAATAATTAAACCTGTGTGGGGGGGCTCAAACCCACCCACACGCCCAGGGACCACCACCTCCCGGGGCACTAAAAATGTAAATACGGGGGTCCGTTACGGACTACCGAGCCCCAGGGACCACCTCCCCAGGGCTTCAAACACATTGGGAGGGGGGCAGCGAGGCCCCCCTCCTGGAGCCCTCGATGGCCCTGGGGACAGCCACCCCCCAGGGCCGGCTCCTGCAGTGTCCCGGGGTGCCCACCCTCGGGACACTGCTGTTTGCTATGGCAGGGCGGGAGCCGTGCGGCTCCCACCCTGTCATAGCAAACTCTGCTTTGGATTTTGGAAGCAAGAGCAGGTTTCCTCCTCTAGCTTCCAAAATCCAAAGCAGATTGCTTTTCCACAAGGGGAGCTGCATGTCAGCAGCTCCCCGTGTGGAAAAGCAATGCCGGCTCCCGCAGGACGCGGCGAGCTGGCAGGGACCGTGGGGGCATTGAGGCTCCCCCCACGGTCCCCATCACAGAGGCCAGGCCCCGGGGGATGGGGTCCCCGGGGCCAGAAGTGGCCCGGGAGGGGGGCCACGTGGCCCCCCCTCCCCAGTGAATTTAATTTATAAAAATAAAACAGAGTGGCCAGGCCCCGGGGGATGGGGTCCCTGGGGCCAGAAGAGGCCCGGGAGGGGGGCCACGCAGCCCCCTCCCCTAAAAAAAAAATAAAAAAAAAATTTAAAAAGGGAAGGCCGGCCCTGGGGGATGGGGTCCCCGGGGCCATAAATGGCCTGAGGAGGGGGGCCACGTGCCACCCCTCCAAATATAAGAAAATAAATAAATACTGGCCATGCCCCGGGGGATGGGGTCCCCGTGGCCGAAAATGGCCTCGGGAGGGGGGCCGCGCGGCCCCCTTCCGTTTAAAAAATAAATAAAATTACCAAAATAGGGGTCAGGCCCTGGGGGATGGGGTCCCCAGGGCCCAAAAATAGGAAAGTAAGGGGGCCACACAGCCCCCCTTCTAAAAAAATTAATAAAATAAAAAGCCGGCCCGCCCCCTCCCAGCAACACTCTGCAAACATGCCCTGTGGTGCGTTTTAAGTTGGGGAATTAATTCCGCTTCAATCCTGAGGGTCCCTGAGGGCCAACTAGCCCACCAGGTACCTCCAGTAAGCGCCACAGGGCTGCGTTGCAGAGAGGTGGTCTGAGGCCACGCCCCTTTTAACACCTCTCTGCAACGCAGCTCTGTGGCGCTTACTGGAGGTATCTGTTGAGCTAGTTGGACCCCAGGGACCCTCAGGATTCAAGGGGACTTAATCCCTGAACTTAAAAAGCACCACAGGGCGCGTTTGCACAATTGTCAAATCAGGCCCGCCCACTCCCTGCACCACTGTGCAAACGCGCCCCGAGGCGCATTTTAAGTTGGGGGATTAATTCCCCTTCAATCCTGAGGGTCCCTGGGGGCCAACTAGCCCACCAGGTACCTCCAGGGAGCTGCGTTGCAGAGAGGTGGTCCAAGGCCATGCCCCCTTTTTACACCACTCTGCAACGCAGCTCTGTGGCGATTACTGGAGGTAGCTGGTGGGCTAGTTGGCCCCCAGGGACCCTCAGGACTCAAGGGGATTTAATCCCCCAATTTACAACGCACCAGGGGGGCGTCTTTGCACAGTGGTGCAGGGAGGGGTCGTGGCCTGATGTGAAAAGTGTGCAAACGCGCCCTGTGGCGTGTTTTAGGTTGGGGGATTAAGTCCCCTTGAATCCTGAGGGTCCCTGGGGGACAACTAGCCCACCAGGTACCTCCAGTAAGCGCCAGGGAGCTGTGCTGCAGAGAGGTGGTCCAAGGCCACGCCCCCTTTTTACACCACTCTGCAACGCAGCTCTGTGGCGCTTACTGGAGGTAGTTGGTGGGCTAGTTGGCCCCCAGGGACGGTCAGGACTAAAGGAGACTTAATCCCCTAATTTACAATGCACCAGGGGGTGCGTTTGCACAGTGGTGCAGGGAGGGTGCATGGCCCGATGTGACAAGTGTGCAAACGCGCCCTGTGGTGCGTTTTAAGGTGGGGGATTAAGTCCCCTTGAATCCTGAGGGTCCCTGGGGGCCAACTAGCCCACCAGGTATGTCCAGTAAGCGCAATAGAGTTGCGTTGTAGAGAAGTGTAAAAAGGGGCATGGCCTCGGACCACCTCCCTGCAACACAGCTCTGTGGCGCTTACTGGAGGTACCTGGTGGGCTAGTTTGGCCCCCAGGGACCCTCAGGATTCAAGGGGAATTAATCCCCCAACTTAAAACCCGCCAGGGGGCGCGATTGCACAGTGGTGTAGGCAGGGGGCGGGGCCTGATGTGACATGTGTGTACTTATCCAATCACTCCGCCAAAACCCAAGCACTTATAAATTCACCATGCACTCTCCTTGCAGCACTCTAATCATCCAGTCACTACCCATGCACTCATGCAATGACCCATGCACTAACTCATGCACTACTAAAATACCCTGAGCACTACCCATGCAGTCCAGCCATCTCCTTGTCACTACCCATGCACTCCTCCAATCACCCAGCCAGTTCCATGTCCATATCTAATCACTGCGCCAAAACCCAAGCACGTATAAATTCACCATGCACTCTCCTTGCAGTACTCTAATCATCCAGTCACTACCCATGTACTCATGCAATGACCCAGGCACTAACAAATGCACTGCTACAATCCCCTGAACACTACTGATGCAGTCCAGCCATCTCCTTATCACTACCCATGCACTCCTCCAATCACCCAGCCAGTTCCATGTCCTTATCTAATCACTGCGCCAAAACACAAGCACTTATAAATTCACCATGCACTCTCCTTGCAGTACTCTAATAATCCAGTCACTACCCATGTACTCATGCAATGACCCAGGCACTAACACATGCACTGCTACAATCCCCTGAGCACTACTGATGCAGTCCAGCCATCTCCTTATCACTACCCATGCACTCCTCCAATCACCCAGCCAGTTCCATGTCCTTATCTAATCACTGCGCCAAAACACAAGCACTTATAAATTCACCATGCACTCTCCTTGCAGTACTCTAATCATCCAGTCACTACCCATGTACTCATCCAATGACTCAGGCACTAACACATGCACTGCTACAATCCCCTGAGCACTACTGATGCAGTCCAGCCATCCCCTTGTCACTACCCATACACTCCTCCAAATACCCAGCCAGTTCCATGTCCTTATCTAATCACTGCGCCAAAACACAAGCACTTATACATTCCCCATGCACTCTCCTTGAAGTACTCTAATCATCCAGTCACTACCCATGTACTCATGCAATGACCCAGGCACTAACACATGCACTGCTACAATCCCCAGAGCACTACTGATGCAGTCCAGCCTTCTCCTTGTCACTACCCATGCACTCCTCCAATCACCCAGCCAGTTCCATGTCCTTATCTAATCACTGCGCCAAAACACAAGCACTTATAAATTCACCATGCACTCTCCTTGCAGTACTCTAATCATCCAGTCAGTACCCATGTACTTATGCAATCACCCAGGCACTAACACATGCACTGCTACAATCCCCTGAGCACTACTGATGCAGTCCAGCCATCTCCTTATCACTACCCATGCACTCCTCCAATCACCTAGCCAGTTCCATGTCCTTATCTAATCACCGCGCCAAAACACAAGCACTTATAAATTCACCATGCACTCTCCTTGCAGTACTCTAATCATCCAGTCACTACCCATGTACTCATCCAATGACCCAGGCACTAACACATGCACTGCTACAATCCCCTGAGCACTACTTATGCAGTCCAGCCATCTCCTTGTCACTACCCATACACTCCTGCAAATACACAGCCAGTTCCATGTTCTTATCTAATCACTGCGCCAAAACACAAGCACTTATAAATTCACCATGCACTCTCCTTGCATTACTCTAATCATCCAGTCACTACCCATGTACTCATGCAATGACCCAGGCACTAACACATTCACTGCTACAATCCCCTGAGCACTACTGATACAGTCCAGCCATCTCCTTGTCACTACCCATGCACTCCTCCAATCACCCAGCCAGTTCCATGTCCTTATTTAATCACTGCGCCAAAACACAAGCACTTATAAATTCACCATGCACTCTCCTTGAAGTACTCTAATCATCCAGTCACTACCCATGTACTCATGCAATGACCCAGGCACTAACACATGCACTGCTACAATCCCCTGAGCACTACTGATGCAGTCCAGCCATCTCCTTGTCACTACCCATGCACTCCTCCAATCACCCAGCCAGTTCCATGTCCTTATCTAATCACTGCGCCAAAACACAAGCACTTATAAATTCACCATGCACTCTCCTTGCAGTACTCTAATCATCCAGTCACTACCCATGTACACATGCAATGACCCAGACACTAACACATGCACTGCTACAATCCCCTGAGCACTACTGATTCAGTCCAGCCATCTCCTTGTCACTATCCATGCACTCCTCCAATCACCCAGCCAGTTCCATGTCCTTATCTAATCACTGCGCCAAAACAGAAGCACTTATAAATTCACCATGCACTCTCCTTGCAGTACTCTAATCATCGAGTCACTACCCATGTACTCATGCAATGAACCAGGCACTAACATATGCACTGCTACAATCCCCTGAGCACTACTGATGCAGTCCAGCAATCTCCTTGTCACTACCCATGCACTCCTCCAATCACCCAGCCAGCACCATGTACTTATGCAATCACTCAGCCAAAACACAAGCACTTATAAATTCACCATGCGCTCTCCTTGCAGTACTCTAATCGTCCAGTCAGTACCCATGTACTTATGCAATGACCCAGGCACTAACACATGCACTGCTACAATCCCCTGAGCACTACTGATGCAGTCCAGCCATCACTCTGTCACTACCCATGCACTCCTCCAATCATCCAGCGAGCACCATGTACTTATCCAATCACTCCGCCAAAACCCAAGCACTTGTAAATTCACTATGCACTCTCCTTGCAGTACTGTAATCATCCAGTCAGTACCCATGTACCAATGCAATGACACAGGCACTAACACATGCACTCCTACAATCCCCTGAGCACTACTTATGCAGTCCAGCCATCTCCTTGTCACTACCCATGCACTCCTCCAATCACCTAGCCAGTTCCATGTCCTTATCTAATCACTGCTCCAAAACACAAGCACTTATAAATTCACCATGCACTCTCCTTGCAGTACTCTAATCATCCAGTCACTACCCATGTACTCATGCAATGACCCAGACACTAACACATGCACTGCTACAATCCCCTGAGCACTACTGATGCAGTCCAGCCATCTCCTTGTCACTACCCATGCACTCCTCCAATTACCCAGCCAGCACCATGTACTTTTCCAATCACTCCGCCAAAACCCAAGCACTTATACATTTACCATGTACTCTCTTTGCAGTACTATAATCATCCAGTCAGTACCCATGTACTTATGCAATGACCCAGGCACTAACACATGCACTGCTACAATCCCCTGAGCACTACTGATGCAGTCCAGCCATATCTTTGTCACTACCCATGCACTCCTCCAATCACACAGCCAGTTCCATGTCCTTATCTAATCACTGCCCCAAAACACAAGAACTTATAAATTCACCATGCTCTCTCCTGCAGTACTCTAATCATCCAGTCACTACCCATGTACTCATGCAATGACCCAGGCACTAACACATGCACTGCTACAATCCCCTGAGCACTACTGATGCAGTCCAGCCATCTCCTTCTCTCTACCCATGCACTCCTCCAATCACCCAGCCAGTTCCATATACTTATCCAATCACTCCGCCAAAACACAAGCACTTATAAATTCACCATGCACTCTCCTTGCAGTACTATAATCATCCAGTCAGTACCCATGTACTTATGCAATGACCCAGGCACTAACACATGCACTGCTACAATTCCCTGAGCTCTACTGATGCAGTCCAGCCATATCCTTGTCACTACCCATGCATTCCTCCAATCACACAGCCAGTTCCATGTCCTTATCTAATCACTGCGCCAAAACACAAGCACTTATAAATTCACCATGCTCTCTCCTGCAGTACTCTAATCATCCAGTCACTAGCCATGTACTCATGCAATGACCCAGGCACTAACACATGCACTGCTCCAATCCCCTGAGCACTACTGATGCAGTCCAGCCATCTCCTTGTCACTACCCATGCACTCCTCCAATTACCCAGCCAGTTCCATGTCCTTATCTAATTACTGCGCCAAAACACAAGCACTTATAAATTCACCATGCACTCTCCTTGCAGTACTGTAATCATCCAGTCACTACCCATGTACATATGCAATGGCCCAGGCTCTAACACATGCACTGCTACAATCCCCTGAGCACTACTGATGCAGTCCAGCCATCTCCTTGTCACTACCCATGCACTCCTCCAATCACCCAGCCAGTTCCATGTCCTTATCTAATCACTGCGCCAAAACACAAGCTCTTATAAATTCACCATGCACTCTCCTTGCACTACTCTAATCATCCAGTCACTACCCATGTACTCATGCAATGATCCAGGAACTAACACATGCACTGCTACAATCCCCTGAGCACTACCCATGCAGTCCAGCCATCTCCCTGTCACTGCCTATGCACTCCTCCAATCACCCAGTCAGCACCATGTACTTTTCCAATCACTCTGCCAAAATCCAAGCACTTATAAATTCACCAATCTCTCTCCTTGCAGTACTCTCATCATCCAGTCAGTACCCATGTACTCATACAATGACCCAGGCACTAACACATGCACTGCTACAATTACCTGAGCACTACTCATGCAGACCAGCCATCTCCTTGTCACTACCGATGCACTCCTCCAATCACCCAGCCATCACCATGTACTTATCCAATCACTCCGCCAAAACCCAAGCACTTATAAATTCACCATGCACTCTCCTTTCAGTACTCTAATCATCCAGTCAGTACCCATGTACTTATGCAATGGCCCAGGCACTAACACATGCACTGCTACAATCCCCTGACCACTACCCATGCAGACCTCTAACCACCTACACACTACTGATTCACTCCTCCAATTACCCAGGTAGTACCCATGCACTCCAGCAATCCTTCTGTCACTACCCATGCACTCCTCCAATCATCCATCCAGCATCATGTACTTATCCAATCACTCCACCAAAACCCAAGCAGTTATAAAATCACCATGCACTGTTCTTGCAGCACTCTAATCAGCCAGTCACTACCCATGTACTCATGCAATGACCCAGGCACTAACACATGCACTGCTATAATTACTTGAGCACTACTCATGTAGACCAGCCATCTCCTTGTCACTACCCATGCACTCCTCCTATCAACCAGCGAGCACCATGTACTTATCCAATCACTCCGCCAAAACCCAAGCACTTACAAATTCACCATGCACTCTCCTTGCATTACTCTAATCATCCAGTCAGTACCCATGCACTCATGCAATGACCCATGCACTAACTCATGCACTGCTACAATACCCTGAGCACTACTGATGCAGTCCAGCCATCGCCCTGTCACTACCCATGCACTCCTCCAATCACCCAGCGAGCACCATGTAATTATCCAATCACTCCGCCAAAACACAAGCACTTATAAATTCACCATGCACTCTCCTTGCAGTACTCTAATCATCCAGTCACTACCCATGTACTCATGAAATGACCCAGGCACTAACACATGCACTGCTACAATCCCCTGAGCACTATTGATACAGCCCAGCCATCTATTTGTCACAACCCATGCACTCCTCCATTCACCCAGCCAGCACCATGTACTTATCCAATCACTCCGCCAAAACCCAAGCACTTGGCGGTCCCCGGGGCATGTGGGGGTGCTCATGGTTCTTTTATTTAAAAAACAACAAGCCCCGGAAGGTGGCGGTCCCCGGGGCTGCGGGGGGCCGTGTGCTCCCCGCAAATATTCAACAAAAGCCCCGGGGGTGGCGGTCCCCGGGGCTTGGGGGGCCTTGGAGGCCCCCCACACATTATAAAAAAAAAGCCCTGGGGGGTGGTGGTCCCCGGGGCTGCGGGGCCCCGTGTGCCCCCTGCAAATATTTAAAGAAAGCCCCGGGGGTGGCAGTCCCCGGGGCTGCGGGGGCCCCCCAGGGCCCCCGCAATTACAATTTTGCATGCCCCCTGGACTTGGCCCACCCGGGGGCTAAATATTAACGAAGCGTGGAAGCCCGCGCTTCGTTTTTTTTATTTTTACGGCAGGATTCGCGGATCCTACGCAAATCTTGTGGATTTTTTAAAAAAAAAATGTTTTTTTGGGCCCTGAGGGTCCTTGTGGGACCCCCTGAGCAGGCCTAGGGGGTCAGGGTGTTTCTACCCTGCCCCCTTTTCTTGTTTTTTTATGTTTTTTCTACTGTTTTCTTGTGACTCGGTTCTACCGAGTCACAAGATGGCTGCCAACACTTCCTGGTTTGGAGTGTTGACAGCCAATTAGAATAAAGCTCGTGGTCGGGAGGGTCCGCGGATCCACCATGCCTCTAGATATCGAAACTTTTATTTTTTAATTTTCTCAGCAACTACTGAACAAATTTACACCATTTAAAAAAAAGGGCTCTTTCTGAACCAAGGGCTACCTTTTTGCCAAATTTGGTGTAATTCCGTTCAGCAGTTCGAGCTGTAGCAGTGTCTAAAGTTTCCTATGGGAAATTGATTTTCCGACCTCTTTTTTTTAAATTTCTCAGGAACTACTGAACGGATTTACACCATTTCAAAAAAGGGCTCTTTCTGAACCAAGGGCTACCTTTTTGCCAAATTTGGTGTAATTCCGTTCAGCAGTTCGAGCTGTAGCCGTGTCTAAAGTTTCCTATGGAAAATAACATGGAGAAAACACGTTTTGGGGACCCCCTTTTTTCTCGGCCCCCGCATGGCAAATCAACCCGAAACTTTCAGGATAGGAGCTGACCAGAGCGGGCCACAAGTTTTGAAAATTTCGCGAAGATTCGTCAACCGGCGCCAAAGTTATTGGGAAAGGAAAAAACGCTTTTCCTATGGAAACTAGGTCCTAACTATAACTATCTACTGGCGACCGCCAGTAGATAATTATGATTATAGTTTGACATATAAATATTCTATATAAACATAACATATATATATGTGTGTGTGTGTGTGTGTGTGTTATGTTTATTGTTTGACTTATGTGTATAATTGATGTTGTGTAATATTTTTTTATCTTTTTTTAGGCAGATTTGTGTACCTTTAATTGGCTGGAATTTTAATCAAGAATTTTATAGGCCCATTAATTGTCCTGAAGAAGGTGGCTTTTATAATTTTAACCAACGAAATGCATCAATGAGCAAAAGGCATATTTCTTACCACATTGGATTTTAGAAATGCTTATAAATATATATATGGATCTAATATACAGAGCTTTTTGAGTGTCTTATGTTTCTATTATTATGTGCATACAATGCTTTCAATTATATATGTTTACATTTAATAAATAATATATTTTTGTGTATCTGCTTGTCGTGCAGAATGTTTTTTGCACAGTTCGCACTTTAAGTGATTTTATATTTTGCCCAAAGATACCTTTTTCCTCACTTCTATTTCCACTTATAAAAGAGCACTTATAGGCTTTGATTTGGTCTTCAGAGCAGATTCAGGGTATACCTATCCCTGTAGGACCAGTAAAATCCTTTCTTCATGAGGACAATATCCTCATGACCGCTGTGTCCCCTGTATCTTCCATGTGTGCTCATACCTTCCTCACATTTGTCTGGATTTCACATGTTAACTGGGGAAAGTGTGAGGCAATGTCCATGTCTTTTGCTACAACATTAGTCAACAATGTTGGGTGTGACATGATACAGGTCCAAAAAGGTTGAAGATAGTTAGGGATATTTCTAATAAGAAGTCTGGATAAAGTAACTGATAATAATTTACAGCCTTTAATGATCAAGCCACTCCACAACTTTGGGAGATAATCACAATTAAATAGTTTACTTTGGGTGAGAGTGCAAGTGATTATGATTGTCATTGCCTCCAGATACAACTATGGGGCCGATTACGATGTCGTGTGTAAACTTTCCGCCGACTCCTTGTCTGAATAGGTTCTGACCGTCTCGCGATCTGCAGTTCCGCACGACCGATTACGATGCTTCCGAACACCGTTCGGTCGGACTCCCATTGACCTCTATGGGTGCCCATGTTCCGACCGACAACACGGGCTCTTATGGGTAAGAGGGGTGGTTGCGGCAAACCTTGCACCCTGTCACAGGCACCCCATGGTGCCTGCCACACAGTGCATGATTTTACAGGGGGGTCCCTTGGGTACCCCTTGACCTCAAACCGGTTTGGATTCTGACCGAGTCGGGCGGATAGGTTCCAACACGGTCTAGGAGAATCCGACTGTCGGTCGGAGCCTTTCCGCACGACATCATAATCGGCCCCTATGTGTATGAGATGATCCCATTGTTGATCCATTAAATGATTCTGATCAACATTGACCCTGATATTATGACATTTATTTGGGCTGTATATTGAGCCCCACTATATAGCCTGCCAACTGTTTAAATGGCCTATTTAACACTCCAGACAATGTGCCCTGCTGTGGGTCAACATAGAGAACAGCCTACCAGATTATAGTCAGGGTTTGGCCATGCTGTACCATCACAAGTTCCTACCAAATACAGCTTGCAATCCCATTCTAAGGTCCATACTGGTCAAATAGCTCACAAAGGTTGATTTGTGATTTCATACTTCAGTCACTCTTCAGAGAAATGTGGACCTGACCATAGAATTCAGAACCGTTAGTTGGTATTTCTGGGTCATCGAACAAATGAAACAGCTTACCAAAAAAGGGATGCTCAAATCTTTCCACACTCTTTGTGCCATGTTTGGTCTACAGGCTTCATACCAATGACAATAAATCCCAATATATCACTGTCTCAGGGAGTGCCTGGGAGCAGTTCCAGACTCATTCATACAGAAATATCTTTAAATATATGTTTGCAAAATACAGAGGATCATTGCCATGCCTGTATGAGGTACTTTTGAGTTCAGTAAAGCTTTATTCAGTATATATCAGACCATAAAAGTACACATAAAAGTAAAGACATTAAATAATAAAACAAAGATAAAAACAATTACCTAAGTATAAAAACACAACAAACAGATAAAATCTACAAAAAATGCATAAAATATCTAAGTGTGTTAACACAGGCAGTGCAGTCCATTTCCTCCACTTCTTAGTGCAGTGCATAGTACATAGCTTTTTATGCTATGTCGATGAAATGTAGGCAAAAGCTGAGATTTGGGCTTAGCTAGGAAAACATACATTCACTTCCCGACATTTCTCCTGCATTTAACTACAGAGACAAGGAATCTGTAAATAGTATAACACACAATGTCAGTCTGCATCAACTGCAAATGCTCTAATACCTCTTGACATTTCCACATATTTAAAGTTTGCATCAAAGGTCTCGAGATATGGGCTAATTGTTCTCTATAGAAGTCACAGAAAAAGAACAAATGGAACTGTGACTGCAGTACTATTGAGTTATATGGGTAAGGAAGAAGATTGTTACTGTTATATACGTTTGAAGGATTTGGTACTAAAAAATTAACCAATCCCAGCCTAAACCTAATAAGGTAGAACCTTTGGTTGCATGGAAATTTGAGCAAGTATAGCTAAATGGCTGGGGTTGTAATTAGTGGAAAATATAACTCAAATGACTTTCTCTTAATTTTAGCCTCCCACCTCTTTTCAACTATCAATTTTAGTAGGTCATCTTTTACAATGGATTTGTGAGTACAACTCTGCTGACGGATTGTCATACAAATCCCTTCTGCTGATTAGGTGAAGATCTTCTCTAATATGCGTTTACCAGTTAATTTTGATTGCCCTGAAATGGCTGGGACAGAATTGGGAAGGGATAATAATCTGCAGAAAATTTGTTTTCTCGCTAGATTGCAATTCGGAGTTATCAATAAAACCTCACACCCCTACTTCATAGGTGACAGTCGGCACTAGTCTGGCTTTATAGATTGTAATGGTGGCTTTAAGGGGCAAAGACCCTAACCTTGCAGCAAATTTAAATAGGGAGGCCGTGGTTTGTTTATTCTGGGTTACTCTCACAATCCTCAAGTGACCCGTGTGATCTCTTTGTCGAAAGGAATACCCAAATAGGTAAAGGAGGTCACAGACTTAAGTGTGTTCCCGCTAACTTGGAAATGCGTCAACCTACTTTGGGGGCATTCACAGACCCTGGCATATGATTTAGATGTGTTTGTTGTTAGGCCCAGGTCAGACATTACATTTAAGTAAGTGTCTAGGAGTTTTTAGAGTCCCAGGCCTGTTCTAGCCATAAGAACGTATTCAACTGCGTACATAAGGACAGGTATCAGGCAATTTCCTGCCATAGGTGGATCTGCTGCAGCATTCACCAAATGATCAAGATCATTGATATAAATGCTGAAAAGAAATGGTGCTCAGACGCACCTCTGTCTAACCCCTTTTCTGATCTTAATATAGGGGGTACACTCACCACATGGCCCAAATCTAATGCAGACCTCAACATCGGTTTGTAGCTGGGCAAGAAGGTGCACAATATCTGGGTTGACACCCTTACTTACCAGCATGTTCTACAATTTTGGTCTTATAACATTATCAAATGCTGCACTGAGATCCATAAACTCCAAGTAGAGGCATCATTGCCTTGGCAAGCACATATTTGCATGTTATTAAATGTAGGTTTAAACATTGATCAACTGTCCCAATACCCTGTCTAATTCCATACTGAGTGGAGGATAAGATATTATTCTCATTTGCCCAGTTTTCAAGTTGGTCCAATAGTATTCTACCCAGTAACTTGGCAGTCAAAGAGATTAGAGATATAGGCCGATAGCAATGGGGGTCACTCCTATCCCCTTTTTAAAACTTGGCACAATTGTCGCCCTGATCCAGGATTTTGGGGGGCCGTGGGCACACCCGTAGCAAAGCACACTTGCCAAGACGGGGGCCCAGAATCTTAAAGTTTCCTTAAAGAAATCTGGAGGGACACGACTGAGCCTGGTGCCTTCGTGCCCGAGCTCCTGCTCATGGCTGCTAGAACATCCATTACAGTGATCACTAGCTGTTCGAAATTCTACTACCCTTCAAGATTGTGATGCCTCATTGTATTACTTTCTGCATATGCTGATTTCTACCTGTTCCCTCTGATGGTTTTTGACTGCGTTTTTAAGATTTCTATGTGCTTGTGAGCATAATTTATTGAACTATTCAATGGGTTTGGGATTATATGTGCATTTTGATACTGTTAACTGTTCGGATATCTTCTTACAGATTGTGTCAAAAGCCTCCAATACCTTCTCAAGATCAGAGTCCAATTTTTGGCATATCTCAAAATGCTCCTTCTGGCTATCCATAAGCATGTCTAAAAATGCGTTAGGTTCCACATCTTGCCATTTATGCCTTGCTCCCTCATTTTTAGTATACTCAATCTTACCAGTCACTTTGTGTGTCGCTACAGTAAATCCTAAGCTAAGGCTTAAAGCCAGCGGATTGTGGTCACTGATAGTTGTTTGCAAGATCTGGAACTTGCACACCCTATTGGGCCAGGATTTGGGCAATGGTATAAAGTCTATCATGGACGCTTTGCCTCTGCCCATGAATGTGGGTTGCTTCAAAGATGTCTTTGAAGCAACTGAGACTCAGGCTGTAAATCTTCAGTAGCCTATTCAGTTTAACGCTCCAGGAATTGTGAATGAAGTGAGAGAAGTTGCAAAAATCATAGTCCCCTGTTCCCCGCATACATGTTCATCTCGAATAGGGCATAATCTTAGATTAAAATCCCCACCCTACACAATACTTATATCCTTATTCAAACTGGGTAGCAGGTGTCCAACACACAAGAGAGTGAGTCAATAATTAATATATTGTGACTAGAGAAGTTAATATGATAAAAATTAATAAGCAACACTAGGCGAGTCCCAATCAATGACAAACAGATAATCTGAAAAAAGGCTGAGCCAGCAAGAATTTTGACTATTTTAACTCCCGCTCTAGTACTTAGTAGGGTATGAGGTACTTACCACCAACCTCCAGAACCCACTGGCTGTTGACAATAAGATTTGAACTTACAGACAAAGATTAGATGGCACTACTTATCTCTCAAGGCAAATAGTTTAGGGAGGCCAGAACTGAAACTCTCCTATTATACAAATGTTTCATAGCCCCTATTGGAGACACCTCTGAAACTACAAAAAGCTGGGCTTCTGCATCATTTGTAATGCCAGAAATGTAAACACTCTCGATGTGGCAAGGCCAACACTTTTTGCACTGTATTATGGTGGTACTACACTGGACCTCCATTTAGTCTGCCAAGTCTTCTATTGATGGACTTGTGTTCACTCCTTTGATATGTCTAGTCATTCTCTGACATTATTGGTGCGTCTAATCATAAGCAAAGGTGTATGGTTACTTTGTTCGCCATTGCAAAACTCAGTGGGCCTGATTCACAGAACTAACTTACGTCAAAAACGTAAAGTTAGTACTTTTTGGTATTCACAGAATACACTTACTCATTTTGGTATTCACAGAATGAACTTACTCATTTCGGTATTCACAGAAGTTAGTAGTCCTAACTTTAGGACTCCTAAATGCCTTCTGTGAATACCGAAAGTCTTAAAGTTAGGATTTTCTCAGTTTAGGAATAGTAAAGTTAGGACTCCTAAATTTAGGACTCCTAAATGCCTTCTGTGAATACCGAAAGTCTTAAAGTTAGGATTTTTCTCAGTTTAGGAGAAGGCATTTAGGAGTCCTAAAGTTAGGAGTCCTAACTTTACTACTCCTAAACTGAGAAAAATCCTAACTTTAAGACTTTCGGTATTCACAGAAGGCATTTAGGAGTCCTAAAGTTAGGACTACTAACTTCTGTGAATACCGAAATGAGTAAATTCATTCTGTGAATACCAAAATGAGTAAGTGTATTCTGTGAATACCAAAAAGTACTAACTTTACGTTTTTGACGTAAGTTAGTTCTGTGAATCAGGCCCAGTATTATGTGCTATTGGAGAAAAGCCACAATTCAGACTTTGGAGAAGTGGCTAACTGAGATTGCGAAGCTTGCTGCATGTAAATGTGTTTTATAGAAGGTGAGAATAACCAATTGACAGTGTTTAACCAAATATGGAAGCAGTTCTTACAACCCTCCCTAACCACAAAATAAGACCACTGAATTAACTAAACAGGTGAGGTCTCAGATGTCATAAAATCTATCTTGAAAATCGGGGCAGCACTGACACCTCAGAACAAGGCAGCACTGACACCCCAGGAGAACGAGGCAGCACTGACACTTCAGGAGAACGAGATTGTGGCAGCACTAACAACCCAGGAGAATGGGGCAGCACTCCCACTGACACCCCAGGAGAATGGGGCAGCACTCCCACTGACATTCCAGGAGAATGGGGCCGCACTCCCACTGACACCCCAGGAGAATGGGGTAGAACTCCCGCTGACACCCCAAGAGAACGGGGCACACTGACACCTCAGGAGAACAAGATTGGGTCAGCACTAACAACCCAGGAGAATGGGGCAGCACTCCCACTGACACCCCAGGAGAATGGGGCAGCACTCCCACTGACACCCCAGGAGAATGGGGCACCACTCCCACTGACACCCCAGGAGAACGGGGCAGCACTGACACCTCAGGAGAACGAGGCAGCACTGACACTCCAGGAGAACGAGGCAGCACTGACACCCCAGGAGAACAGGGCAGCACTGACACCTCAGGAGAACAGGGCAGCACTGACACCTCAGGAGAACAGGGCAGCACTGACACCCCAGGAGAACGGGGCAGCACTGACACCTCAGGAGAACGAGGCAGCACTGACACCTCAGGAGAACGGGGAAGCACTGACTCCACATTAGAACGAGGCAGCACTGACACCTCAGGAGAACGGGGAAGCACTGACTCCACAGGAGAACGAGGCAGCACTGACACCCCAGGAGAACGTGGCAGCACTGACACTTTAAGAGAACGGGGCACACTGACACCTCAGGAGAACAGGATTGGGGCAGCACTAACAACCCAGGAGAATGGGGCAGCATTCCCACTGACACCCCAGGAGAATGGGGCAGCACTCCCACTGACACCCCAGGAGAATGGGGCCCCACTCCCACTGACACGCCAGGAGAACGGGGCAGCACTGACAACTCAGGAGAACAAGGCAGCACTGACACCCCAGGAGAACGGGGCAGCACTGACACCTCAGGAGAACAGGGCAGCACTGTCACCCCAGGAGAGCGGGGCAGCACTGACACCTCAGGAGAACGAGGCAGCACTGACACCTCAGGAGAACGGGGAAGCACTGACTCCACAGGAGAACGAGGCAGCACTGACACCTCAGGAGAACGGGGAAGCACTGACTCCACAGGAGAAGGAGAAGCACTGACACCCCAGGATAACGGGGCATCACTGACACTTCAAGAGAACGGGGAAGCACTGACACCTCAGGAGAACAGGAAGGAAATGACACCCCAGGAGAACGAGGCAGCACTGACACCCCAGGAGAACGAGGCCGCACTGACACCTCAGGAGAACGAGAACGGGGCAGCACTGACACCCCAGGAGAGCGGGACAGCACTGACACTTCAGGAGAATGAGATTGGGGAAGCAGTAACAACCCAGGAGAATGGGGCAGCACTCACACTGACACCCCAGGAGAATGGGGCAGCACTCACACTGACACCCCAGGAGAATAGGGCAGCACTCCCACTGACACCCCAGGAGAATGGGGCAGCACTCCCACTGATACCCCGGGAGAATGGGGCAGCACTCCCACTGACACCCCAGGAGAATGGGGCAGCACTCCCACTGACACCTCGAGAGTACAGATCAACATTTGTTCTGGCACTTCAAGGGCCTGATTCACAGAACTAACTTACGTCAAAAACGTAAAGTTAGTACTTTTTAGTATTTACAGAATACACTTACTCATTTTGGTATTCACAGAATGAACTTACTCATTTCGGTATTCACAGAAGTTAGTAGTCCTAACTTTAGGACTCCTAAATGCCTTCTGTGAATACCGAAAAGTCTTAAAGTTAGGATTTTTCTCAGTTTAGGAGTGGTAAAGTTAGGACTCCTAACTTTAGGACTCCTAAATGCCTTCTGTGAATACCGAAAGTCTTAAAGTTAGGATTTTTCTCTGTTTAGGAGTAGTAAAGTTAGGACTCCTAACTTTAGGACTCCTAAATGCCTTCTCCTAAACTGAGAAAAATCCTAACTTTAAGACTTTCGGTATTCACAGAAGGCATTTAGGAGTCCTAAAGTTAGGACTACTAACTTCTGTGACTACCGAAATGAGTAAGTTCATTCTGTGAATACCAAAATGAGTAAGTGTATTCTGTGAATACCAAAAAGTACTAACTTTACGTTTTTGACGTAAGTTAGTTCTGTGAATCAGGCCCCAAGAGAAGAGGTCAGTGCACTCTCTTTGACTCACCAGGACAACTGGACAGAACCCTCGCCACTCAATTCAGATACACAGCTCAGAGCCAAATCACAAGCAGGAACTTGAAAAACAACAGAAAACAGACAATAACCAACCAACTTACCACCACACACTGCCACATCAGCAGAAAAGGTAATAGCTCAGATTTCAAGATAAACCGGCGAGAACATCAAACACAAGGGTAACAAGTTTTTAAAAAAAAGATGCTGTTCAACACCTCAAAGGTCCCCACTGCAGCTCTCACAATTAGCCAGGGTAGGTGATTCCACTCAGGAGGAGCCCTCTCTCACCTCCTGCCAGTAAGGTGATGCACTGCCCACTGCCCTCTTCCGCAAGGCTGCCACACATGGCAATATCTTTAAAGATCCCTTCCCAGCGACAAGAGAATGCCGTGCCTCCTCTTGCCTCCAGCGCTCCCTCGCAATAAAAAGAGGCTGCAGTGCCCTGGAGGCTGCTGTCTGCGGGGCTTCCCCTTGCTTTTTCAGCAGTGAGAAAGGGATGGTGAAAATTCCATCCAATCTCATGTGCCACCCATGTCTCGAGTGTTTACCCACCTCCCCCTGCATTGCCCTCATCACACTACAACCCACACCGCTCACCAGTGAGAAGAGGTTACAGTGGCAGTCCGCCAAGCTAGCTCTGTTCTCCCCCCAGTTTCCCGACGCGCTCATGGTCCACTCCACGGCCACCCCGTGTTGTGTTGTGTTGCCTTTCCATAGTGCATTAAAGCAGTCCCTATGGTTGGGGTCTTAGGTGTAGACTGTAGGGCTCATTTATAACAGATGGTTGTGTTTCCTTACTCCCCACCTTTTATATCTGTCTTAGTAGACTGTATTGCACCTGGAACTGAGTCAAGAATTTGTGCTGAGGTAAGATCTTATTACAGAACTGTTGCAGTCTTCTCATTTCCTCTGTGGAGCTTTTGTAGTTGCTTGCACAACTGAAGGATGGGACCTTTGAAATTTTGGGATTTTGTATTTCTACATACCTATGAAACACTCAAGATGGCTTGTTGAACAGGTGCGCTCATGTGGGTTTCACTTTCTTTATGAGTAGGGCCACTGCAATTATGCAATTTTATGGTTGTGGTGTTTTCCCGCATACTTGCTCAAGTTATTAACAACTCAGCAATGCTTGTTGGCGCGCAGTGGAAGACCCTAGGCAAAGGTTGCCAGGTCACCTTTCGGTTGCTTATTGCTGTGTTTGTCTGTTAAACTGGTACTAATTAGATTAAACCAGCCGCGGTCCATGCAGGTAACATCGGTGGGGTGGTGGGGCGGTGTGGGGAGGGATTTCGAGGGACGATGCCGAGGGAAAATTAATTACTTATTTAATTTTCCCTCGGCATTGTCCCTCCAAATCCCCCCTTAAAGCAGCCCCACCGCTGTTACCTGCATGGACCGCGGCTGGATGAAACCTTTACCCAGACAGTGTACACATGTATAATGATAAAATAATGAAAGAATACTATCAGCAAATCTGCTGAATTACGCTGCATAATTGGCTTTTTCTTGCTACATAATCTAGTAAATCCTTCCGCTTAATTTGTTCCTCCTTCTCTACCACGTAATTCCAGTGGCCTTGATCATAGATATTGGTTGATTGTAGTTTATAGTGTTTGTTGGGAGATTCTCAAGATGATGTATACTACTATGCTACCTTGATTTTATGTATGTATGAGCAGCTAATAAAAAATTGCTGCAACAGAATAAAAGATCGGCCTGAGTTGAATGCATCCTTGCCACGGTTGATATACAACCACGCAACTCTAAGAGGAGAATTCATGGTCACTACTTTGGGGCCGATTCCGATTCGGGCCGGAAATTTCTCCGACCGAGCCGGACCCGGAGAGATTTCCGACCGAATCGGACCCGTGCAGTCCGACCGAACGAGTACGATGCGTCCGTATGTTATCGGACACGAGTCGGTCGGACTCCCATTGAACTCAATGGGAGCCGGTCGTACAACGCGTACGCGGGCTCCCATTGCCTCAATGGGTGCGAGGCGGACAAGGGCGCCCCCTACAGCAAGTACGCCGCGAGCGCCCGCGGCGTACACGCACAGGTAGGGGGGACCCATGGGTCCCCCTGTGTGCGCCTCGCACGGGTACGCGTACAGGGGGTCCGACACGGACCCCCAAAGTACGGCTCCGACAGCGAGTTCGAGTCGGACGGCGCGAGTCGGTCGGAGCGGTCGAGGTGCGCATCGTACTTACCCGGCCGGAAAACGTCTCCATTGCGCGGTGCGAATCGGGTCCGAGCGAGTCGGTCGGAGCGGTACGATCCGGGTACGAGTCGGTCGGAGCGGTCGGGTCGCCCGGACGAGTCGGTCGGCGAATTCGCATCGTACTCGCTCGGCCGGACCCGCGTACGGTTCGGTCGGGAAACAGGCTTTCGCATGGCTTTTTTCCCGACCGAATGGTATTGGGTGCGCCTCCGACCGAGATCGGAATCGGCCCCTTTGTGTCCAATTGATAGTATTTAGCAAGTGGCAAGACGACCACTTACAGCTGAGTGTGGAGGCGAATCTAATTGCAACCCAGACAGAGGCCTGATTTAGAGTTTGGTGGACAGGCTACTCCATCACAAACGTGACGGATATCCCGTCTGTCGTATTACAAGTGCCATTGGATAAAATGCACGGTAATATGGCTGACGGGATATCCGTCATGTTTGTGATGGAGTCACCAATTCTCCAAAGTCTAAATCAGGCCCAGATTCTGTCCAACCCTCGCCCCTAATACTCCAACCAAGTACGACTGGACCCCAAGTTATTAAAAAGACAGAACCAATACTCTATGCATTGAATTCAAGATTAAATTCTAGATCATTGTGAGTACATAAAATGTGCTGGTGCCAAGTACAGGGTAGCATTCCTATTGAATAGTGCCCAATGCATGAATTGGCACACCCAATAACCTGTGGTTTTGTATATGATATGGACAACACATTTAGGCCCAGATTTACTATGATTCTGTGTCCGGGTTGCGTCACTTTTGTGGCACAATCTGATGCAAAATAATTTTTGGGCGTTTACTAAGCAGAGTAAAGGCACTTCGTACGGCTTTGCGTGGTTTAGTAAATACAAAGCGATGTGATGAGTGCAGTGCACAGTGCTGCCTTGGGTTACTTTGCTTTGGGGAGGCATTACATAGGTGGAGCGGGGTGTTCCCATGCATTTACCCATGTATTTTGTTGCAAACCCAAATTTACAAAAAGTTGTAAACCTGGGTTTGCTCCAAAACAGTGTGCCTACCCGACAGAGTGTAACAAGGAGAAATATATTTATTTATCATTGTTACTTCCTCTTACCATGTGTGCTGCATTGCTGGAGAGGAATAAGCCTCTAAGGCTTATTTTTAGGTCTCGGCTCTAGATGGCGCGCATGCGTTATCTCGAACCGAGACTTGCTGTATCTACTGTGTGTGGGCTTCAGCCCACCCACGGCTAGCCATTTGCTGGCACCAACGTCTCTCCTTTTTGCATGCTCCCCATTTGTCAAGGGCTTGCATATGTCATGGCTCTTCCGCTGATTAGCCCTCCCCAAGCGACTGGCTCTACTACTGGTAAACACCGCATCGGCCGTTGTTATGCATGTTTTGGGACTACATTTTTACATATGGAAATCCTGAGTGCCTACAGGCACGCCACCATTTTTTATACGTGCAGTGTTAGTGGTAATCATCAAATACACACACACACTCTTGTCTTGTGCATTGGTGAATAGTCTGCCCCACACGTGCGGCTGCCATCCTCCTCCACCGCCCTTCTGTTATGTGCTCTTTTCTTTACTTTGGATTTAGCTTAGTTTTACTGCTCTTCGTTTCCTGACACCTTCCCTTTGCAACGAAGACAATGTCTTCTCTTTTAACCCCTCCCTCGCTCCCCCCTGCCCTCTCTGAGAATTCTTTACATTGCTGAGGAGTCTGCCTGCTGTCAGCTTGTGACCAGCGCTCATGCACCACAGAGAAGGGCGAGTTTCACTGAGTGCCAGTGTGTGATTTCACTCTAGGCGCTGGCGAGTGACCTCGTGTGCTCGTGCTAGAGGAGAGGAGGCGTCACAAAAACAATGACGTCACGCGAGCTCCTGAGAAAGCCTTGATTGATTGCATGGTGACGTCACCTTAGCGCCTGAGAAAGCCATTCATTGCAGGTGCTTGGCTTGTCCTTAATCTGTCTTCTGCTCGGGATTCCCCTGAACAACACTGAGGTTAGTGGCTTACAACTCCATTCACTTGAAAGAATACCGAGGTACAACTGCATAACATTTTATCTCTGCTCCAACAGTTTTGATGAAATGCGGACAATTCTCGTAGTTGCAGTGAAATTCTAAACATCTTCACTGCCGAGAACACAAGGGTAAGGCTGGAGGCCATACTAAAAACGTTGTGTAGTACGCTTTTATACGTGATGCTCTTCGGTGCAAAAAAGGATCGCCAGCTGGGCGGGGGAGGCAGATATACCTGCCCCCCCGCTCACTGGTGCGCCGGAAATGACAGCGTAGTGCTTGGACATCCGGGAGGTCCAAACACTAGCCCTGTTGTGTTTGTGCCATCATGTGGCACTAAGGTGGCCGCCCTCTTATGGGGCCCCTTGCGTGGGCTGCGGGCAGCCTCAAATATGTAGCCAGTTCCGCCGTTCGCTGCTCCTGATTGGCCTGCTTCGCAAGATGTGTCTATCTTGCACACAGGCCCGGTTCTAGCGGGTGGGCCGGGTGGGCCAGGCCCACCCAAACATGAGCCTTGGCCCTGACAGTGACGGCACGAAGGCCAGTAGTAAATGGCATCTTTCATTTAAAACGTTTCACCGAACGTTGTTTTTTTTGTCTTCCTGCTCTAGGAGTTGCGTGATTGGGCCTGGGCTCTCTCTCACAGTCACGCCCATTCACGCATCTCCTTTTAGAAAGGTGGGATTTGTCCTCTCCCACTCGTGTAGGTAAAAGAGGGGCATGGCGGGGACAAATCCTCTCTTTGGCACCGGGTAACCTTAACCGTTCTGCTGTGTGGATATTTCCTTTTCTATTCCACACTGGAGAAAAAAAGTTTGTTTCTCCGGATTCACCTTTCCTGGCCCCTGCAGATGCTTATCAGATGGGCTGTGACTAGGAACCGAGCAGGTGAGAGAATGTCTGGCTATTTGTTCTTCTTTTTAAAATCATCAGGGAAGGCCCAGCAAGACACATACTTCCTGTATGCTTTATTTAAACAGTTTTTATCATTATCAAGGCCGGCTCTGCCAGGGATGTAAGACAACAATAAAAATGTCCAGATAACTGGTGATTAATGATCCTGCCAATGCTTTGTCTGTTGGTAGTTTTGAAATGCAGATAAACTGTATTTTATGTGAATAGCTCAGTGGGTTACTGCCTTTGTCACAGAGATTCTTGTGTTACTTGCAGTTCAGAAATTACAATCCTATCATAGGACAGTGACCTATGAACTGTCATCAAAGAGCTGCATGCAAACCTGAATGATATAGTTAGAACGTAGCTTTTTTTTTGTGTTGTAATATAGTTAGAACTTCCCCAGTCTTTCATTATTCTAATGTTGCTGAAAAGAGTTTGTTTAGGCAGATATACATTTTTATCAGTAAAGCCAACCCCTAATGACTGGGTATGCTTTAAATCCTGAGTTTGTGCTACTCCAGACCAAACCCTCTTAAAATATACTGCCCACCAGTATGGATGACATGTGATTCCTACACCATGTAATCCTCATTGGCTTATGTGACATTCCCTGTAGACTGATTTACATACTTGCATGATTGCGTGATGTAAAGTACTGTGACACCCTATACTGATATGAATAGCGCTATACAACAAATGAAATGCATATGAGAGAGTGGCTATGGAGAGATGAGGGCCACTGGTGGAGGGTGGTAGTGAGGGTGGCCGAAATGGAGGTCAATAGGGGCAGGGGGTATGGAGAGATGAGGGGCGCTCGTGGAGGGTGGCAGTGAGGGAATCCGAGGAGGAGGTCAATAGGGGAGGGGCTACGGAGAGATGAGAGGCACTGGAGGAGGGTGGAAGTGAGAGAGTTCGAGAAGGAGGTCAATAGGGGGGGCTACGGAGAGATGAGGGGCGCTGGTGGAGGGTGGCAGTGAGGGAATCCGAGGAGGAGGTCAATGTGGGGGGGCTAAGGAGAGATGAGGGGCGCTGGTGGAGGGTGGCAGTGAGGGAATCCAAAGAGGTGGTCATGAGGGAGAGCCCGAGAAGTGTCACTTGCCTGATACTCTCACCTCAGAAACCTCCTCTTCCCATCAAAGGTATATTACATGGAAATAAACACTTTTTTGAGAGTGATAACATTTAGAAAGAGATTTGGAAAGAAAAGAGTGCGTTTTACTGGGCCTTGTAAGACTAAGGAGAGCTAAATGAGGGTCCTGAAGCAGGCCTGGCTAGACATATAGGTGACAAATCGGGCCCGCAGTGGCCCACCCAAATAAAAATTCCTGGAGCCGGGCCTGCTTGCACACAGGAGCACTTGTGTTAAAAGCGCTAGTTTTGTGAGCAGACCCGTTTTAAAAGGAAAGGGAACAATGACCCAGCGCTCCCACATTAAAGGTGCCTTCTAGTAATGGGATTGGACTATCAGACGTCCCACTATAGTAACAGTATGCTTATCAAGGGATTCTGCTTTAACCTGACTACCAGGCACGAAGGATTCATGTATCCAAACTTAACCGTTGCACTCTTGGGTAGTTGGTGACTGTTGCGTAGGCACTGTGCGTTGAAGAGTGCATGGTCAGGAATTCCATCGTAACGCAGTGGTTGGGGTACTCTGTTAGTATCCAAAGGAACCCTTTTTAAAAACTTTACAATGAAGACAGATTGAGAAAAAATACAAAGTTCTGAACCTGTGCCATGCACTTTGCACTCAATTCATTAATACCGGTCATGGCTCACTGTGCTATGTCGGAAGTATTTCAATAACAGAGCCTCTGTGTCAAAAGCATTAACTGCTACCTATCCAGATAAAATACAAATCTGTGATCTACATGTTATATGATGAGCTTTGCAGCAGGCGCGTTAGCTCTCCATGCAACTTTCTGAGTAAAAAATGAAAACAAAACTCTCACTAAGCAAAACACAGATTTACCCAGCAAGCACATTAATCACCTGACCTATCTTATTATTATTATTGTCCTCTGCCATTTGCTGGACACAGAGATTTCTGCAGCCAGTGCCTTATTCCTTAAGATATTTTAACATGCAGCCTCTTTTTGATCAATTCAGTGAACCTCTAGAGATTTATTGTCACATTTTTACTTATTGATATTTAGTTTGCCACAGAGTTTTCAAAAAGTTAATCTGTTGGTTTCCTACGAGACTCCACACCTCGTGACTCTTCCCCCTCACCACTGCCACACTTTCACCCCCAATCTATCAGTTCTTGTCGTAAATGGTTTCCAATTCCAGTACTGCCTGTCTCCCAACTTTCATTCAAAACCCTCAGGTCTCTCTATCTTACCCATGGTTTATTCAGCTCTCTCCATACAACTCTTTTTACTCCAACCCGCAACCACAACCTCAGTTCTCTCTCTACCACTCTCTGGATCTACCACTACTTCTGTATTTTTTTGCCCCTCACTCTACCTCCCATCTTAAACCCCTCTATCTGCACCTCACAGCTGTTTACATCTGACCGTTGTATCTCTCCTCCATCTACTTCAACTTTTTCAATACTTAACCTCTCTATCTTATTAGGCCCTTTCTACTTCACCACTCTATACCTCTCCTCTCTAACTAATTTCTCTCCGTACTACACTTCTTTCTCTCACTACCTAACCTCTCAATTTATGTCTAGGTTTGTTCACTACAGCACATCTATACCGCCACTCTTTCTACCTCTGTTCTTTATCCTCACCTACTTATTCCTTTCTCTTCAATATTTTCTCTACTTCTCTGTATTTCTCTGTAATCTTTTCTGCATCTCCTTCTGTGTCAGCTCACCCTTTCTACCTCATCTACCTCTATATATCCCCCTTCAAACATCTCTTTACCGCACAACTCTTTCTCTCTGTCTCACCCTTTCTCTCTTTTGCTCCTGTCACTCACCTTTTTTTTCTTACTGCACCCTTTATTCTCCATACTTCACTACTCTCTTAACCTGCCCTGTTTTTCTGTACCTCTTTTCATTTTGCCTTTACTTCACCACTCTCTCTACATTATGTCTCTATTCTTCTTTACCTCACCTCTCTACATGACTACCTCTACCCTTCTCTGCCTTACTTACCTTTCTAACTTACCTCAACTTCAGTGTGCCCCAGTACTCTTTCTCAACATTTCCTTCTCCCTATCTCTAGCTCTCTCCGCCACATTCTAAAACGTCACCAATCTCTCTACCTCTATTTGTCTACCTACTTCTTCCTCTTTCTGCCATTCTTTATCTTTCTTTCTCGTCGTCTCATCTTCCTCTCTTTACCTTATGTACCTCTTTACTTCATCCGTCTCTCTAGCCCTACTTCCTTCTCCCGCTGCTTCTCTGCTTTCGCGGTGCCATTCTCATTACCTCTCTGACCTCTCTGTATATTTTGAAAGAGGAGAGGAGGGTCTAGGTGTAGAAAGAAAAATATGGTGATAAGATCCAGATTTCACTTGATTTAATGATGAAAATCTTTGGAGTACTGTTTTGATTTTTCGCTGTTATAAAAAGTGCTACTTTTGAAAGGGATATATTTGTCATTGCAAATATCCAGCAATTAAAGCTGCATCCGAAGAGCCATGTGGACATGTTTCTTTTTAATATTGTTCATTAGATCACTAAACAACCACCACATCACCCTTACTCTGTCTTTCTTACAATGGAAAAAGCAGGCTTGTTTAACATCTACTCTCTCCCTTCTCCAACCCCCTTGATTAGTTTCCATTATAACTGATAACCGTCTTCTAATGTGTACCCGTTGTTGTCCATAGTCCGGCCCCAAGCAACTGTAACCTCCTGAACCTATCTGTGCTCATCCAGGAAATTGTTTGAGTATGTACAAATCCAAGTCTTAGGCTGGTCTCCGGATTCCTTCTCGTCATGGACTCCGCTATTGCATGCTTGATTGATTGAGTGGTGATTCAGCCTTGGGTTTTTTTCCGTTACCCAAAAGTATATAATATGCACAGACATCTGTGAAACGCTGCCTTTCGCCCATCCTGCAGCTGTCTTTTATACAATTATTCTCGCATTGGCCAAAAGTCACCACTTAATTCCACTCCACAACACAATTCCCCTACACACAACATACATCCAATCCACAGCAAAGAATTCCACATCATGCCACAATAGTCAACACCATACCACATAATTCCATGCCACTACATGATACACAATACCACTCCACATAATTATACTCCATGACAAACAATCCCACTCCACATAATCACAGTAAACTCAATATCACATAATTACAATCCACATAGTTCAACTACACATAACTCCAATCATCACCACTCAATTCCATGCCACACAATCCCAAAACAAGCAATTCCATTCCACCCCACATAATTCCACTCCACACCACATACATCCACTCCAAAACACATGGCTAAAAGACATGGACATTAACAACACCATTAGCTCTCGGATTGCCGAGACCTATTGGCTTTTACCATACTTGTTTACAGGAAGGTGCCCCTCCCTGCACAAAAACAATTCTGCCCATAACGCCGGCACCCTTGCACCATGGTGAGAAATTTCTATTGTGGATATGCACACTTCACACTTCTCTTTATCTCTTGGCATAAATTAGAAATCAGATTTATTGGAATTGCTTAATATTTCATCTATCTTATCAAAATCACAAATGCGTTACTTGGTACAAGCTTCGAGGGCATGCAGCAATTGTCTGTTCTTTCCATTCCTTCTACTTAGCCAAGAACAACTCGTGATATTACATTTCTGCTTGATATGAGCTCAGAACATGAAAACTGACATTTTTATGAAATGCTAAATTTCTGCCAGAAATAGATCTTAACTTCGGGGGCTCTAAAATAATGTAATAAAAACATTCCTCTGTAACTCTACTGTGCAAGTGTAAACACATATACACCCTTTTTGCCATTATTCTCCTTCTACTGTATCCTTAAGATGTGTTTAAGTGTAAAAAAATGGTATAGCTGAAGCAATCCTTACTGACATCAAATCTCGGCATAGTCGACCAACACTTTGCAGAATCCTTCTGCTGACTAAATGCAAAACCATAACCTTTAGGTCTGTTTTTGTAAACTTATTGGACTGAAAGAGTTGGAAAATCTAAGGTACCTTTGATTCAGTTTATCACCATGGCAACAACTTCAAGCCTCCAAACCTGAAGATGTAAAGCAAATTTCTTATTTTTATTAGTTTTATGAACCATCAGGGTTTTGAGAGGGATGAAAAAGGAGGGGGAGCCCCTAAAAGGCACGTGGTCAAAGAAGCATAAAGGGAAATCCTTTCCAAGAGGCATGCTCTATGTAGTCCGGATGTGTCATAAAACATGTAATCTGAAATCTCGTGCTTCATACAGCATGCCACCTCAACAGTATCCAGGTTCCCCCGGATATATCACCTGTTAGACCTGATATCCTTGGCGTGGTATTCCCCTAAACCTTTTGCCTTCACCCCTCCTGTTCACTGAATTTGTTTTTGTTGACTCCAGGATTCTGTGTACTTTATCACTGCTCAGTGCTAAGTTGCTTGTGCTCTCTCCTTCAAACATGGTCAAATTGGACTACACCTGATTGGCAAATTAAATATACCTGTACGTCCCTATTAAATGGTACAACTAGTACCCACAGCCTGTACATTAAATTCTGCCAGTGGGCTACAGCACTCATCGTGCCATCTGCTAAAGTACCACTGTAAAACATGTATCAGTCCTGGCACTGCAACCTGTGTGTGCAGTTCTAAACTGCCATTTTGACCAGGCAAAATAAGCCTTTTCCAGATATAAACCTTCAGTTTTTAATACTTATAAGTCCCTCTTAAGGCAGGCCCTAAATACCCATAGGACAGGGTTCATGGTATTTAAAAAGTAGGACATATATATTTAATGTTTTACATGTCCAGGCCAAAGTGGTTTTTCACTGTAACAAAGCTGGCTCTTATAATGCATCTAATAATGCTTAATTTCAGTTAGTGAGCTGCTGGGAAAACGATTCATGGACTCATTTTAATAGTCATTTTAAATCCAACTTAATGGTAAAGTCAGATTTTACATTACTATTTTGAATATGACACATTTAGAAAGTAGTCATTTTCCTACCTAAACCAAATGTGTCTTTCTGCCAGTTTCCAGTGTCACCTGACTACTGAACGGCTCCCCTATGGTGAGTTATGGATAGCTCCCAGGCAGTGGATAAAAGGCTTGGGTGTGGAGTCGTGTTTTTGTCTCCTTGAGGAGGAGGCTCTGGGGGCTGTGCCCAGCCCCTTCCCGAACTGTCACTGGCAGATGTAGCTCACACCAAGGCCTGCCTTCATTTATCTTCCTAGTCAGTTTGGCTCCAACCCCAGTGGAAGAGGGAGCTACCCCAGAACTGGTTTGGAGTGACCACAAGAGAAAATATCTACATCCACATCCATCACCACACCTCCTGGTGGGCACAGGGAGCTGTGACCAGAGAATGAAAGGTTCTGTCATGTTGGGTTTGGGTACATAAGGGTCTGTGGATAGATTACAGTGAAACCCACAGACAGTGCTGCAAAAGTGGGTAGGGTCTACCCTAGGAACTTTTACTCCATTGGTTCCGAAGTGGCGAGCAGGTTCCCCCACCTACAGCATGGCACTGGTCATAAAAGTGGCATCTCCAGTACCCCTTCCACAACACTCCTTGGCCTGTGAAGAATCAGAAGATGGACTGTCCTGCTGTCTGAAGAACTTGAAGGAAGACTGAACCTGCTTGCCTTGAACGCATGAACCCAGAAGTGACTCCAGGGCTGACTTTCTATTTGAGCTACAGGGACACAACAAGCTTCCAGAGGGCTTTCCTGCTACTGCCCAGCTGGCCAGCTCCAACTGAACTTGCCCTGGACCCTGCTGCTGTCCTCTTATGGAGTAAGTCTTCACCCTCAAGTGCTGTCTCCATGGTCCTGAACCCTTGGCTGGTGTCAAAGTGTACTCCTCCTAAAATTTCCTGAAACCTAAGACTTAGAATCTTTTTGCAAACGTTTTGCTCTGAAAACAGGTGGAGGACCGGGGCCAACCTGCCAAGCCGATCCGATGAAGGTGCATTGCTTTTGTGCCAAAGATTCAGGTTGCTCCAGCTATCTTCATATCTAGAGCAGCCAATATAATTCAGCTGGCCCTCGCTGAGAAGGTGTCCTGTCCCATGGAGCCCTCTTCATCTACAGCCTGTAGCTTTGCCCTACTGGAAGAATCCAAGTTCCAAAAAACTAACTAAGTATGAAGGTTAAACGTCATCCCTGTATCTTACTCATGTTCCATCGCAATCAGCCTTAGATTTTGACTTTGACCACATAACCACTGTTGGCGCTTAATGCTTTTTGACTCTATATTGAACCTTAACATTTTTACATTCATAATTCCAGCACTACTTTTTGGATTTTTGTTATTTTATTTATTAAAATATTCTCTAATTCTCTAAATTGGTTTGGGATTTTTTTGTGTGTTTTGTTTTCACTTTATTACTGTTTAATTACTCCGTAAATACTTAACACATTGCCCCTAAGTAAAGCCTGGCTGCTTTAGTGTCAAGCTACCAGAGGCTTATGCGCAGGTTTATTTAGTTACTGTTGGAGTTCACCCTATCAAGGATTGTGATTATTATTTAAGGTGGGTTCTCACCCCCCCCCAACTAATACTCACATTTCTTACAATATCCATTGACTCAAATTGTACCCATCAAACACTATTGCGTTGGATAGAATTCACATCAGCAAATTCTGATTAACTAGTTTAAGCTACCAACCATGCACAATTCCATCACTGCACAAGAGGTCTCCACAAGCATAACTCAAGTAAGTGCATGTTATAATTAAACGTGGACAAAGAAGTTATTCTGAACAGCCACAAGAGACCACATTTCGTGCTGTGCCTTGCTCCAGCAGGCACTTTCTGATTCCCTCTTTTTTTTAAGGTAAAGGTGACAAGTGACACCTCTTTGCAAGAATCAGTAAAATATTCTCTTGCGTTCTATCAGAAACTCAGACTTAGACCCAATCAGCCCACTTACACGTCCCCTGGGAGAGCACATTATAATTGTATACAAAATTAAACTTTGGCACAAACAGACAGGCTATATTTCTTAATTATGCTAGCATTTTCTGCACCCCCTGTATCCGATTGGCAACCGACTCCTCACCCTTCTTGATAAGATGCATCCTGAAATCTTGCCCTGCAGCCTGAGGAGTGGCATTCAACCGAGCATCATTAAGAAAATGGAGAGGGACAGTCACACGTGGAGTACACCCTCCCAAAATTACAACAAATTCTCTTACGAGTAGTCCAAGAAGCACAATAGTATTGATGGGTATTGTGCTAGGCAGTGGTGCTGGAATTGTTTTTTAAGTGGGGGTACTGGCCATCACCTCACTAAAGAAACAGCAAATATATGACAGTTTGTTTTTGAAAACACAACAAATGTTGCAAGAAGAAAAACATTTGAAGGGCTCCCTTTATGTTGATTCTCCATTTAAGCTTTTTCAGTGTTTTATTGCGGCGCCCGAGCACCTTCCACATCCCTCGTTCCACCGCCACTGATGCTAAGGCCTTAGTATAAAGGACAAAAGTCCTACCTACCCAATGAGTAGAATGCTTCATCCCATGGCATCTCCTCAAACAAGTCAAATGTTGTACCTATGTAGGCTACAATTTTAATTAAGGGGAGCTCATTTTGACCATATGTAAAAGTGTCCTAAGGATGAAAAAAAAAGGGAGGCTATGAAACTAACTGTGACCTGGGGCCATATTATACATTTTGCCCCGTGGGCATAGCAGATGTGTGCGCCCGCTTTGTGTTTCTCTGGGGCACAACAGTATTACAAAGGAGGCCTCGGATGCTTGAGCGTCCCCTTCTGTAAAACAGACAGTGCTGGTGCTATCATAAGACGAAGTTCCCCGGAATCAGTTTGCCTCTGCGCTCATGCCATATTATGGACGTAGGCGCAGTGGCAAACATGCTGTTAGGAGGTGCACTGAAAGTGCACCACAAAAAGGTGGAGTGCTTAAAGTGCACCTCCTAAAGGCAGCCCTCTGGAAGGGAGAAAAGGGGTTCCATGGACCACCAGTCACTCACTGCACCTGTCTGCAAGGGGATCTCTCTCCCCTCTTTAAAGCTTTGAAGCAGCCGCTCCATATTTCACTTGAATGGGCTGCCCCCGGGGCAGCAGGGGGCAGCGCATTCACGGTAATACAGTGCACTTTCCTTGTTTTTGCATGGCGCATCTATTTATATGTAATATGGCCCCTGGTGCAGTAAGCATTTTTGTGGCCGCAAAACCTTGACAGACTGTATGACCGCAGAAAGGCAAGCTGCAAAGTACAAAGGAAAACTGTGTGTCAAAAAAGTACTTTCCGACTCACAAAATGCCCCTTGCTACTGACTGCTATTCAGTAGGAGGAGGAAACATGAAAAGGACATCCCCCTCTTCCACCGAATTACAATGGAACGTAGCGATGGTTTAAGAATGCAGATCTCCATTCTTGCACTCCCCGCCATTCACAGGAAGTCGCAAAAAGAATCCTGCCTCCTAAATCCTAATGAAGCATGAGGTTTAGGACTCCCGGCAAACACAATATTGTGCTGCAACAGATTACTACTTGCAAATGCAAACAAAGTCAAGTGCAAAAACCATTGACTGCTTTGATCCTCACACCTTAAAACACCGGGCCCTAAAAAATGAACAAAAATAAAGATGTTGCCTCTGCCAATTAGCTCTACACATACACAATGTATGAAGCATGTACAAAAATCTACACAGGTGATGTTTAAAGTGAGATCAAAGACGACAGGAGCAATGCTCATTTGGTCTACGATTTCGCTGTATCCTGGGAGGTGATTCACAGCTCCCCACTTTCAATTTAATGTTATGTTTGAATTTCATCCGTTATCATCAACAAAAGCTTCCTTTTTTGTTAAATGTGGAAAACTAGTGCGCAATGTTTCTATATGAACTCATTTGTTAACTATTCACCGTTTTCGGATGGCATTTTGCAATCATTTTCATGTTTTTGTAGTTTTGTAACAATTATATCATGTTAAATGTGTTGGTGTTTCTTTACCTAAATGAGTGTGGTATTTTTGCTATTTTTTATGTCTCATGTATTTTCTCAGAAGGGGCTGTGCATTCATGTTTTAAGTGTGGTTAGACATTCTTTGCTTTTAGGAAGCGGGACCCAGTTAGAGGGCTTTTCTATGTGACAACTATGGTATTACAGCAGGAAACAACCAGTTTGTTTTTCACTGCTGTGATATCAGGAGAGTTAGTAGGTGGATTTGTTCTGAAATATGTGTTGTGCTTAATGACTGTGAATGAGACCTATGCATAACATCTACAAATATATATCAGTAGGTGTTATTAACCGGGATGTTTTACACTCAGGGATTCCAAGCCAAGGAACATCATATCTGTGATGCCTCTTTATTGACATATATCAAAGTCACAATTATATGTTGTTTATGTCTTCTCTAAGCAGCCCCTTATCTGTGGATCGTAGGGACCAGTTTGCAGTAGCAGAACGGTATGTGGGTAACTGTGAACAACATAGCGTTCCACCCACTTACTTCCCTCTCCCCTGTTTCATACTTTTCAAAAACTGTGTCTGGGTTTCTGCTAGCACCTATGATTTCTTTCCACCCTGCACACTCTCCTTCCCTTAATAATTTTCAAAAAAGTGAATGCCAAGCGTCTTGCGACCTTCCCCTCTTCCATTGGCACCTTGTTATGTCATGTTACCAGCAGTGGCGGCTGGTTTGTACCGAGGGTAGTGAGGCGGGGGACACAAAAAAAAAATATAGACTTGCCTTATCGTGCAGCGTGACGTACTCCTCTTCTCTCCTCATGGAAGCTCCCAATGCCGGAAACTTCACTACCCAGTCCTGGCGCTGCTTTCACAGCATGTAAGCAGCACTAGGATTGGATAGAGTAGCCTCTCCCAGTGCTTCTAGGAGCACTGGAGGCCTGCACTTTCTCTAACTCAGCTGTCTAAGACAGCTAGGTTAGAGAAGTTTAAAATGTGCATGTCTGGCTGGCCGGCCCCAGACGGCCGGCCGAAGAGACTTGCGCATTTTAAAGCGCATAGCTCTCTGCTGCTGCCACTCAGTAGCACTAGCCTCGCCCCCTCCTGACACTTATTTCAGGACGGGTTGCTGAAAAATATAAACGGTAATAAATAAACTTTATTACCATTTTATTTTCAGCTCTGGGACTTGTGGGGCGACTCTCCTCCGCTCGAATGGAGGGGCCACCCCTGGTTACCAGGTTTTTATAAAGCGCACATCCAGCAAAAGGTCTCTTGGCGCTAAAGCTACAGAAGCAACGCTGCAATTATGCGCTCTAACTTCAACCCCTCCTTCCCTCAATGAATTTTAAAAAAGCACACCATGCATTTTGTGATACCGCCCACCGGCCCACCCCCAACCAAACCCTTCTGCTTTCTGGCAGTGCGAGAAGCAGAAGCATAAAATAGTATTTATAATATAATTTTATGTTTCTGCTTCTTGCACTTCGAGAAAGCAGTGGGGCGACAATCCTCTGCCGACATGGAGGAGCCGCCCCTGCCTTACCTGCCTCTGGCTCCACAAGGCTGCGCTCTCCCCTCTCCGAGAGACGGCAGAAAGCAGGCACTGTGATGACAATGGCTATGTCAGAACCTCTGCTGTCTCTGGTAGCACAGTGGGAAATCTGCAGTCAGCCCTGAATGTGTACTGATCTGGGGATGACCAGGGATAGGGACACCAGAGTATCACCCGCATGCCGCCACCTTATTCTTTATTTATTTATTTTATTTTATTTATAAAGTTTTATAAAGCGCGAACATGACCAAAATGTTGGTGTCAGAGCGCTGTACAACCTAATAAATAGCATTAAATATACAAGGAGCAAAATATAGACAATACAGCATGAAAAGATAATACAAAGAGACATAGTGAAAACACCAGCAAAGAAATCAAATTGGCATGGATAGTCGCCTCAGATAGGAAGGACATTATTCAGCAGTCTCATTTTTACTTTGTTTTTGAAAAGAACGAATGAAGGGATGGTCCTGATCTCTGGGGGAAGAGAGTTCCAAATTCTTGGGGCAATTCCAGAGAAAGATCTCTTATAGGTTTTCTTTTGTGAAATTTTGGGGGTTTCAGCAGTAGGGAGCATGTACTACGAGAAGCTCTATTCCTTCCGGATAGCACCAGTTTCTGAGCCAGGTAGCGAGGAGTGTTGTGGTGGATGGCTTTGTATGTCATGCATGCTATTTTTAGGTAGATTCTAGATTCATAAGGTAGCCAGTTCAGAGAGTGGAGGGCTGGGGTGATGTGATCATTTTTCTTTACGCCTGTGATGAGCCGTGCAGCAGCATGGAGGGTAGCCCTCAACGGTGCTAGTTTTATTTTCGGTAGGCCAACAAGGGTAGCATTCCCATAGTCAAGTTTGGAGATCACAAGATCCTGAACCGCCATCTTGAGATCTGCATTGGGCAGGAAAGGCTTTAGTTTTCTTAAGATGTGGAGATGGAAATTGGCCGCTCTGGTTGTGGAGCTGATGTGATTCATCATGGAGAGGTTGTTGTCTAGCGTTATTCCTAGGGATTTTGCTGAATCAACAATATGTGGGGTACAGTTCAAGGCGGTGAGTAGTGGGAGCCAGTCTTTGATGTTAGAGGTGGTGTTGGGAGGCGAGATTAATAGGAATTCAGTTTTGAGGGCGTTAAGTTTGAGGTGGTTAAGTGTTAACCAGTGTTGAGTTTTGTTCAAGATGTTATTGAGAGTGCTGATTTCGTTAGGAGAGGTAATCTTCATGTACAATTGCGTATCATCAGCGTACATATGGTATGAGATGTTGGAGTGTTTGAGGATTTCAGTTAGGGGTTCCATGTAAAGATTAAACAGGGTGGGCGAAAGTGAAGAACCTTGGGGAACGCCGATAGTGACCGGTGTCTGATCGGATAAGTCATGATTGATTAGGACTCGTTGAGATCTGTTTTGTAGGAATGAGCAGAACCATTTTAAGACAGTGCCAGAGAGACCCATCCTAAGTTCTAAGAGGTTCAGGAGGGTTTCATGTTTGACTGTGTCAAACGCTGATGATAGGTCAAGAAGGATTAAAAGACAGGATTCATTATGATCGAGAAAGCGTAAAGCATCGTCGACAATGTGGACCATGGCGGTTTCAGTACTGTGACCTGGTCTGAAACCATATTGGCAGTGGTCGAGGAGTTGGTGCTGGTCAATGTGATTGCAGAGTTGTTGATGAACACATTTTTCCAAGAGCTTGGCTAAGGTTGGGATGCTCGAAATAGGGCGAAAATTGTTGGGATCAGAGAGGTTCGCGTCTGGCTTTTTTAGTATAGGTGTGACTTGTCCACTTTTTAGACATTCCGGCATGGTGCCTTGCGTAAGAGAGGCATTGATAATTCTGGTCCATAGGGGTATCAGGAGGTGTGAAGTTTCCTTGAGGAATTTGGAGGGGAGAGGGTCATTAAAGTGGTTGGATAGTTTAGTGGAAGACAGTAGTTTTGAGATGTCAGTGTCCTCAAATGTCTGAAAGATGGACCACGAGGCATTGTTTTTAGGTTTAAAGAGAAGGTGGCTAGGACAAATTTCCTGCAAGGTGGAGGTGCATTGTGACTGGGTTTCAGGCGGTAAACAATTCTCAGCAATGCGGAGCTCATTGTCAATTGACTTAGTTTTGATCAGAAAAAAAGGAGGAAAATATTTGACAATTAGGTAGGGTTGTAGTGTCAGATGTGGAGGATTTATGCTTTCCATTAGTTGTTGTTTCACTAATTCAAAGAGTTTTTTTGGACGGTTGAAGGCTGTGTCCAGTTGCTGACGGAAAAATGATGATTTGGCACTTCTGATGCACCTATTGTAGTTCCTTCTTTTTTTACGCAACAGTTTAAGGTTTGAAAGAGATGGGGTCTGTCTCCACACTCTTTCTGCAAGTCTAAGGGCACGGCGTTCCTCATTAAGGCTACAGTTGAACCAGGTATTGGTTTTACTTATCGGGACTCTCTTTAGTTGTTTGGGGGCAATGGAGTCCATGATGTTAGACATAGAGCTAAGGTAGTGCTTAGTGAGGTCTTGAGCATCAACCATATCAGTGGGAGGAGACAGGAGGTTAAGGCTGGTGGCAGATATCAAGTCTGGATTGAGATTCAGGGTGTTTCTGATCCAATGTTTAGCTTTCACAGGCTGGCCTTTGTGGATGGTTGCCTTTACAACAATGGAGAAGGTGATGCAGTGATGATCGGTCCAGTCGCAGGGTGAAATAGAATCCAATAGTATGGTATTTTCCTTGGCTATGATTAAGTCTAAGATGGCCCCTTTTGTATGAGTAGGACGATTACAGACTTGGGTCAGGTTGAGGTCCTGGAGGAAAGCCTTAAAGCAATTCACTAGTGGATCCTTAGTGTCATTCCAGTGAATGTTGAAGTCACCTAGGAAAATCTGGTTGTTGTATGGGGTAAGGTTGGTGGAGATGATCTCCATGATTTGTTCAATGAAGGTAAGATTATCACCTGGGGGATGGTAGAAAGTGTGCAGAGTGCAGGTGGAGTTGTCTTTGGTAGAGATATTGATCATCATATATTCACAGCCAGATGTTGGAGAGGAAAGTGATTGTTTGACAGAGAGGTTTGATCGATAAATACAAGCAATACCGCCCCAAGACGGATAGCGCGATCTTGACGGATGATAGAGTAACTGGGTGGAACCAGGATGTCTAGTATAGTAGAAGAGGAATCATTTAGCCAAGTTTCAGTGAGAATTAGTAGATCCAGGTCCAAGTTGAGTAAAAAGTCCTGTATGTCGGCCGTGTGTTTCACTGCTGATCTGCAGTTGAGTAGTGAGCATTTTAGGTTGGTTTTGGTAATGGTAGTGGAAGAGTGTGAGATGGGAACAAGTTTGAGGTTAGATTTATTGATGAGTCTGGGTTTGGTATATGGTAACCTTTGCGGTTGGGTGATAATGGTTTGAATCCTAACTGGAGGTGGGACTTGGTGGGTGGGATCATAAAGCAAGAGAAGGGAAAGGATATCTGTGGTCGAAAGGTATTCGACAAGCCTGTTGGGTCGGGTGGAATGGTCTAGATTAGGTTTGCATCTCCATCTAGGTTGAGATCTGGAGTATGCACCATTAACTGTGGGAGGGCGAGTGGGAGAGGGAAGATTACAGTGCTGGTGGTAGATCGAAAGGTTTGACATATTGAGTTCTAGATTAGAGGTGATGCGTAGAAGACTAAGGATATCAGCCCGCAACAACTGTATATCAGATTGTATAGTATCCAGCGTAGAATAGAGTATTGGGGTATTATTGTGGGTGGTGTTACGGCAGAGAAGTGATGGGGGAGGGGAGTTATCTAAAATATTGTATGTGACGGAGGGGTTCTTTGGTTTGGAGCAATAGTTAGTAGTCTTAGAAGTATCCCTACCTAAGGTGATGGGATTATGGTCAGACACCGTAATGTGATGAGTGAGGGGACGCGAAGAGGAGAGGTCATGGAGACAAGAGGTGGAGAGAGACCTGGGGAGGCAGGCGGATCAGTACTCAATCACTTCAAAGTGCATTTTTACATTTCTCTTTTATAAGAGCCGTTAGAAACAAAATCTATTTTACAGTGCTTTTGTAGAACCTTGAATATCTGGCCTTCAAATCACTGCATTCACTTGGGCCCGAGTACACCTAAGATCTTTACTGGAACCGTTGGAGAGGGACGGACTCAACTATGACAGTGTCAACTCAGGTGACAAAACACCACGACCACAAGCAATGTTGTGAAGACAGGGCCTGGGACCATTTTTTATTCCTAGCTGTGGAGAGGTACCACCTAAGGACGCCACCTAAGAGAGCCCCAAAATCCTCCTCCTTACCTTCTAGCCAGATGTTTTCCAATTCAAGCTTTTTTGCAACGTTCTGCCAGAAAACAGAATAATTCACTGCTCACTAAAATATGCAAGCTACAGATCTGCAATCACTCACCATTATTTGTACATCATCACCAAACATACTTTCGCATCACATATCATCAAAATGTGGATGGTTACAGATAAATAATGCTAGAATATTTTTTATTTATTTATTTATTTATATACGGAGCAACTAAGCAGCCTTATGCAGCCTCAGAACACTTTGAATGTGGCCAAATATAAAATGTGCCAGTTTACAGAAGAAAACATAAAAAAATCTGTGGATGTAAGCCTAGTAGGCCAGATAAAGGTAAGGCAAGCAGAGGACGTCTGAAATAAATATGATCCAAAAGATGACAATGGCTCACAGAAAAGAGTGCCTGAATTAGAGTTCGGGGGGAAGGGTACTCTGCCACAAATCTCCACCAAACTGACGTCCACCTGCTCTAGATTCATGCCAAAAGTCATGTTTTAGCCAACAGTGCCCCCTGGCTCTGCCACTGGAAAACATACGCTAATAGCCCAATAGACTTTGGGCCATCAGTGTAGACCATCTGCCGTATTTACAACAGATTGCATTAGGTCCATTTTTTATCTCTATGGAACCATTATTAAAAGCTGAAGAGAAAAGAATTACCTCCTGTGAGAAATTGGATTGTTGGTATGGCGGGAGGCGTGGGAGGGTGAAACAATACTCAAGCAACAGCCATAAACCCTGTCAGGGTGAACCACAAAAAGTCACTAAATTAACCTGTGCATAACCCTCTGGTAGTTTAGTATAAAAGTGATTAGGCTTAACTTAGATGCAATGCGTTAACTATTTATGCAGCACACAAATGTACTAAAGTAAATGCACCACACAAGAAAAATCTCACACCAATTTAGAAAAACAGAGTAAACTTTAATAAATTGACAAAAAATGAGAAAAAAAACAATTAGTAGAACCAAAGATATGCAATTTCAAAGGCTTAGGTAAAAACAGTGCTGAATAGTAAAAGGCACCTACAGTGGCTATCTGGTTGCGTCGGACCAGGACAAAGTCACAAGTTCAGGCCGATCGCGACAGAGCGCAGGCCAGAGTGAGGCGGGGTCCTGCGTCGACTTGCGTTGCACTATGTTGGTTAGAATAAAGAGCTGCGAGGGCGGTGATGTGAGGTCCATGTTGAGTTGCATCACAATGCGTCTGTTCCGAAGAGGAGCTACAAGGGCTGAGTCGGGTTGCGTCGTGCTGTGTCAGTTCTGATGAGAAGCTGCAAGGCTGCATCGGGTTGCATCACACTATGTCAATTCTGGTGGGGATCACAGCTGGGCTGGCAGAGCACATTTAGTCCCACTTCTCAGGGTCTGGGACTGGGAGGCACTACCTGGGGGGGGATTGGGGAGGGGGGGTGGTTGGTCAGGAATCACAGAAGTCAGAACCCAGGTGCAGGATTCAATGATATTGGATCATGTTGTGTCCCAGTAGCTTCAAAACAGGAGCCAAGCCAACTAGCCCTTGGAGTCCCTCTGTTGGTTCTGGGTTCAAGGTGCAGGTCCAGTCCTTCTTCCTAAGGCAGGAGGGCAGAAGAGCAGTCCTTCTTGCAGCAGAGCAACAACACAGCAGAGCATCTTTTCAGACCTTCTTACAGCAGAGAGCAGTAGGGCAGCAGAACATTCCTTCTTTTGAGTCTTCCACAGGTCCAGAAGTGATCTGAAGAATGGGACTAAGGGTCCCCTTTTTATACCTGGTGCCCACTTTGAGGTGGGAGAAGCTTTTGGAGTTTCCCCCTCCAAAGGTGTTTGGGATTTTCTGCCTCCTTGCTGTGGTCCCAGCCTGTCTTGGTGCACAACATGCTAGCGTGAAGTCCTTTGTGTGGGAGCTGGGCCAGTGCCTTTGAAGTACAAGTGTGGTAGGTGAGAGCTCCATTCCCCATCCTGCCAAAGATGACCCATTCTGCCAACACTCAGGCCCTCTGTTGTGATGCTATTTGGGAGGAATACACAAAGCCCAACTGCCAACTAAATCTAGTCATGTGTTTCAGGAACAGGCTGCAGGCAGCGAATAGTTAGGAAATGCCAACTTTCTAAAAGTGCAAAAAGAACAATTGATGGACAGAATGCAGAACAATGTCATACATTCACCCCAGTACAGAGATCTGGGCCTAAATCCATCGTTTTTTTGCTCACCATGCCATTCGAGTTTGGATCCTGTCATATGCAAATCAGTCTCGACCCTGCACCCAATGGGAACAGTCCAGCCTGAACTGCCAGGTCAGGTCCTCCCTGAACTGGAAACAAGCATCCTAGGACCGGTTTCGGTGTTTCACCCCTCATCAGCCAGGATAGCTTGACTCCAGTGGCATGGAGAGCACGGGACCCACATCTGGGCATACCCGTCCCACACGGGGTGACAAATGCAAAAAGAACAATTGATGGACAGAATGCAGAACAAAATGTCATACATTCACCCCAACACAGAGTTCTGGGCCTAAATCCATCGTTTTTTTGTTCACCATGCCATTCTAGTTTGGACCCAGCCATATGCAAATCAGTCTCGACCATGCACCCAATTGGAGCAGTCCAGTCCGAACTGCCAGGCCCTAGGTGCGCTGGGTATGCCCAGACGTGGGTCCCGGACTCAATGTGCCACTGGATTCAAGCTATCCTGGCTGATGAGGGGTGAAACCCCGAAACCAGTCCTAGGATGCTTGTTTCCGGTCTAAGGAGGACCTGACTTGGCAGTTCGGGCTGGACTGTTCCCATGAGGCACAGGGTCAAGACTGATTTGAATATGAACAGGTCTAAACTGGGTGGCATGGTGAGCAAAAGAATGATGGATTTAACCCAGATCTCTTGACTGGGGGTGAATGTTTTGATTTGTTCTGCATTCCTTCCATCAATTGTGTGTCTTTTGATTTCTCCCCCTAAGTGTGCCGGGTATGCCCAGACGTGGGTCCCGGGCTCACTGTGCCACTGGATTCAAGCTATCCTGGCTGATGAGGGGTGACACCCCGAAACCAGTCCTAGGATGCTTGTTTCCGGTCTAAGGAGGACCTGGCTTGGCAGTTCGGGCTGGACTGTTCCCATGAGGCACAGGGCCAAGACTGATTTGCATATGGCCAGGTCTAAACTGGGGTTGGCATGGTGAGCAAAAGAATGATCGATTTAACCCAGATCTCTTGACTGGGGGTGAATGTTTTGATTTGTTCTGCATTCCACCCATCAATTGTGCGCCTTTAACTTTCTAAAAGTGGCATTTTTAGAATTGTGACTTCAAATCCGACTTTATCATTATAGAGGGGTTTAAATAACAATTCCTCAGAAACCAAACGTGACTTTTCCAATCAAAAGTTATCACTTATTAAATGTAAAAAGGGAGCCCAAAGTTATCCTATGGGAGAGGTAGGCCTCACAGTAGTGAAAAACGAATTTGTGAGGTTTTCACCACCAGGGCATGTAAACTTAAAAGTACATGTCCTACTTTATAATTTGAATGCACCCTGCCCTATGGACTGCTTAGGGCTTACCTTAGGGGTGACTTATATGTAATAAAAAAAAAAGGTGTGTAAGTCTTGGCAAGGGGGTTGTTTTGCCAAGTTGAAATGAAAGTTTAAAACTGCCAACAGTCTGTAACGGCAGGCCTTGGATATGTTTTAAGGGGCTAAATTAGTTGATGGCACAATAAGTGCTGCAGGCCCACTAGTAACATTTAATTTGCCAGCCCTGTTATATGGTATATCATTTTACTAGGGACTTATAAGTAAATTAAATATGCCAATTAGGGGTAGCCAATTTTATCATGTTTTAGGGAGTGAGCACAAGCACTTTAGCACTGGTTAACAGTGGTAAAGTGGTAAAGTGGTAAAGTGGACAGAGTCCTAAGGCCCAAATTAACGAATTCAGAAGAAAGAGGAGGGATGAAGGCAAAGGGTTTGGGGAACGACCACCCTAAGGCTTACAGGTCTAACACCCGCATACCCTGGAAGTAAACTTCCATGACATCAGGGTCTTTTTTTCTTGTTTTACAGAATCAAACTTTCACTTTGGGAAAAGTGTACTGAGCGGCTACATGAAACATTGCACCCACTCAGCAAACATTAAATGCTTTAAGAAGAGTTGCCATGGTAGTGCTTCTCTGACACATAGAGATCTCTGCCAAGCTGGCAGAGATCTCTAAATAAGGTTGGCTGCTGCGTGCCAGGGCAGTGGTGGTTCTTACCTACACCACCCAGGAAGGTGGAAAACCTGCCAATCTCTAATTCTGGGCCAGGGTTCTGTAAGACAAAGGTGAGGAATCATGCTGGCCTTGGTCGTCTGACCTGTCAGGAATTTAAAGATTAGCAGAGATGGAATATGTTGGAAGGTTTGAATTATCCAAATGCCAGAGAGAATTGATAAGTGTTAACTGGTTTTCCTAGAATGTCATGGACTGTAAAACTGTTTCTGTTTCATTGTTTTGCAGATGGAGTAACCAGGGTACAAGAACATAAAACCAATAATCCTATTTCCCAACCCTACATGCACCAATAGTTGTATATATGTGTATGTGTGAGTAGCAAGTCTTACCATCTTCTGCCTCTCAGTCAGACTATATGACCAATATCTTTCCACTGCTTAGCTAATTTGGTCAACAGGACAAAGAGAAAAATATTCCAATGCCCCTCTACAGTCAGAAGTGCCTGGCCTCTCTCGGGTATGTGTCTTGAGCAATAAGTCTGTACATCACACAATGTGCTAAGAATAAAATGTAGGGAAAAAAGGGGGTTTTACCTGGACCTTGTATCATTAAATACACTTATGATTTACCGTGGAGGTCAAAGATAATTATTTTATTTGACCAAGTTTTTTACTTATCAAAATTCATTTTGTTTTTTCAAATATTCATTCAGTTGCAAACAAAGAAGACACACAAAAATATTAACAACCTTCTATACAAAAAAGTCACAAAGACTCAATCATCAATTTAATAATACATGAAATACTGTCATTAATGACAACAAATACACAAAAAAAGCAAAAGATATTGTGCAATCAAAATAATAAATCAAATGATTAGCATGTGTAATCAAATAATGAATCAAATGATTAACATAGCTTATAATCACAAAGGGAACAAAACATAGTGTCCATAACAGGGAAAAACAATTTTAAAACCCTCCGTATGGCATGATAATTGAATCTCAGTTCCTCAATGTCAGAAAAATGCCAACGTGTTTCAAGTCCTAGGCTACAAATACAAGGACTCTCCTCAGGGCTTCTTAATTCAATGCACCTTGTTTCTGCGTGCGATGGTATTATCTGTAATAATTTTAAATAAACAAAATAATAATATTATTCATTGTACTTTCCTGCTCCTTCACTGAAAAAGTTTAAAATTCACAAAAAGCTGAGCATTAGTACCTGGCGAGAAGATATTAGTTTTTTCTTCAGGCAATTTGGAATCTCTTTGTGGAGAAACCTATCAAAGTAAGGGGAAACTATCACTATTTTTGCCACAACCGGCACCGATTCGTGTAAAAATTATCCAGGCATTGACGTCCTACCTGCAGAGATAAAATATGTTCCCTGCTTGAAAAGAATACTTCCGGTAGCGTCAGTGTGCAGCGGAGTATCTGTAGGTTAAAACGAAAACCCATTTCATTTTTTTATTTATAAAACAACCAACACAAGGCATGTAATCAATTTAAGCTGTTGGAAGCACACATGAAGTGTCAATGGCACGCTCCAGTTCGTACCTGGCAAAGAAGAAAATTGCTCACGGCTTTTTCTGCCTTAATTTTGTGCCTTCGGTTTCCTCAACATTGTTTTTCTGGAGGATACTGCGGCTTGGAGAAACATAGCTACACAGTAATCAAATTCATCATCTGTCAAGGTGCGTAAAAAATGATACGCCTGAATGCAGGAATATATCTTTCCGGATCTCATAAAAGGTACAAGGAATCTTTTTGTATCTATCACATAAAAGCCACAGAAAAAGAGAAAGAGCATAGTGGTTTATTTAGACTGGTTGTTACAGGGGCATATCCTCAGATCAAGCTCATGCTGATACCCGGAAGGGAAGCATAAAAAATATTTTATTGTACCAGCCCTAAAGCTGAACAGTAAATAACGTACCCAGCTCCTATTTGTATTCCACAAGTAGTCTGAGGGAGGATCCCCTAAATTAAAATGCAAGTAATCTGTGACACTCGTTTTCTTACTTTCTGCGCAGTCCATCTGTTGCAGCTTTCTCCAATAATAAAAGCCTTACTTGCTCCCTACAAACAGCAGTCTGCGGTCCTCTATCCAAAAACATATCAATTATCCAAGGATTTTTTGACGTAAGCCAAACAAGGGATGGAGAGACCCTTATCGCGAGCCAAGCAGTCATTGATTATATTCTTTGCATATTTTGTAGCGTCTTCCAAACTCCAAGTGGATACTAGGACTCATTTCATGCTAAAATATAGCACTATGCGACATATTTGCATTTGACATAATTATGTGTATTTCGAATAATTTTCACAAAATTTAATGTCATTTCGCAAATAAGATGAATTTCGCACACCCCGGAATACTGATTACTTCTATTGCCCAGTTACTGATTTGTCTAGGATTGCGGGTCATAGATCGCAGCTCACCCATTCTTCCCCAGGGCATTTTCAATCATTCCCGAGTAGAACTATTGGTTGCTTGCACACGGAGAGGTACACATATAAACTGGTGCCTAAATTCTTGGTGGCTTATGGATGACACATTTTCTGCCTTCCTTCAGAACGAAACAAATGCATATTTCAGGTTCAATCTGGGCACACAGTCTTTTCCCCCAGCACAGTGTGGGAGGCTTTCAAAGCAATGTGCCAGAGAAAGGCCAGTACATATCTCAAGGGGATGGAGCGAGTTAGGGAGTGGGCAGTCGTGCCACAAGAAAATAAGATACTTGTTCTGAAATGGGAATTTGCTTCCTCAAAGGATCTGCACAGTGGTGGCTCCTCCGCAATGGCAGAGGGGCGTTGCCCCACTGCCTGTCGCAGAGCCAGCAAATGAAAAATAAAATGATGTTCTAGCATCATTTTATTTTTCGTTTGCTGGCTCCAAGCCAGCTGTGCAGGGAGGGGTGGGGTATGGGAGGGGAAGGAAAAGTGCTTGTGCACTCCCTATGTGCCCATATGTGTTATGCTGGCCATCTCAGGCCGACCAAAATACATATGCACGCTTAGGTTTCTCCAGCCCGGCTGCATGCAGCAGCCAAGCTGGGGAAACCCCACAGACTCCATGACCTGAGCGTCTTTCCAGCCCACTCAGGCCATTCTCCATGCTGGGGATTAGATGGGAGTCTGTCTGAGGGGCTGCTGGGGCCAGTAAGAGGACAGCAGGAGCGACGCGACATGGGAGGTGGCAGGCGGCTTCAGGTAAGTTCTTTTTTTATTATCACTAACATGCCCCCCCCACGTGCTCCACCCGTTCTCCCCCCACCTGCCCACCACCCTTTATTAGTGGCGGCCGCCACTGGATCTGCTGCTGCTGTGTCAAATCGGGTTGCCAGACTGGAGGTCAGGAACTTGGTGTTTGATGTGGCTCACGTGATTTGGATGGCTTCACAGAGACATATATCTGAGGCAGGTGATAAGTCTGGGAAGCTTCTTCAATGGCTCTCTAACAGGCAAGTAGGGTCCAGAACAGTTGTGGGCATCTAGAATCCTTCTGGGGCCATGGTATCCAGTGCCCACAAAATAGTTTCTTCCTTCACAGACTATTACAAAAATCTTTACACAGTATGGGCTATATCCTGACATGAAGATGCTATCTCTTTGAAGTGGAACTTACCGATGTCAACCCTACAACACTCATACTTGGAAGCCTTCAACTTCCTACTGTATGAGGATGAAACTTTAGAGGTACTCAATGCATTTGAGGAAAATATGCAGACACAATGGCTTTCCTGGCACTCTCTTTGCCAAACAAGCTGTTATTTCTGTTTCCCACCTGCTGAACAGTTCAATAACACTTTTACACCCTTATACATTTTTGAGGTACCTAAGAACACTACTGTGTCTGTTACAAAACCCAATGCAGCCCTCCAACCAGTGCACATCAAATTGGCCCATTTCCATTTTCAATACTGAGGTCAAGCTCATGGCAAATGTAAGGCCCAATAGGTTGAACAGGATGGATGATCTGCTTATCGATCCATTTGGATCACAACTGTTTCAGCTGGCCCTTAGTGTGCACTGCTGTCCAGGAGAGTGCAGATTGCACTAGCTTGCTCTCATGAGTTCACTGCCCTTAGTGCCTTGATTTTAGTTGATTTAAAAAATGCTTTTTATTCTATAAAATGGGAGTTGCTGACCAGGGCCTCGAGAAGATGAACTTCTGTCTATAAAATAATTCCTAGGTCTGTTCCAATATATTTCCAATTGAGAGGGGGCACCAGACAGGGCTATCCTCTCTCCCCATTGCTCTTTGCCCCAGCAATCAAACCAGTGGGCGCTTTCATGTGGATTGGTGGTCTGGTGCAGGGATTCCAGTGGGAGGGAAAATTTGGAAGACATGGGGGCATATTCACAAGGACTTATCGCTGAGTTATCGCCACCTTAACGCATTGAAAGTGGAGATAGAATTAACGCCCCATTCACAAGCGTGTGCAAACTGCAGACATCGCCAGTATTCCCGCGACAACTGCCGCAAAGTTTACCTCCACGGGTGACACCACCAACTAACCCTAATGAGATGCAGAGTAGGTGTTCCCATGCAAAAGCACACGAAAACACCACTACACCACTTTCACAACGAACTGTCAGATCTGCGATGCGAACCAAAAACAGGCGATAAGCCGCGGTAGCAGCAGGGATTTAACACCTGCCTTCTGCTGGTGTTAAGCAGGACGACTACCTGCAGTACGAAAGGGAGCCCAGCCCAGAGCCACATCGGAAGACCCACAGATGCCATGGAGCCAATGAACATGCAGCTCGGAGACCCAAGAGGGCCACAACACCCACCGCCACCACTCCCAGGCCCCCCCCGGACCCCTCCCTGGACAAACACATACCGTGCACGACACAAGAGCCACATAAAGCGCATGATGTCGCACAATGACAAAAAGAAACACACATGTGTGGTCAGAAGAACGAGAAACAGTCACTCATCATTGAAGTAACAACCAAAAACTTTATTGAAATACAACACAAAACACCAATGCGGAAGACTCCTGTCTAGTCCGTCCGGGACAATCTTGATGTCACAGCCTGCAAAATAAAGCACAAAATGAGAACGTGTGTCATGCGCACATCAAAGGAGCGAGACACAGAGAAACAGAGAATGAAAGAAAGGCAGAGAGAGAAAGAGAGAGAGAAAGAAAGAAAGGGAGAGTGAGAGAAGGAAAGGAAGGAAGGGAGAGAGAGAGAGAGAGAGAGAAGGAAAGGAAGGGAGAGAGAGAGAGAAGGAAATGAAGGGAGAGAGAGAGAAGGAAAGTAAGGGAGAGAGAGAGAGAAGGAAAGGAAGGGAGAGAGAGAGAAGGAAAGGAAGGGAGAGAGAGAGAGAGAGAGAAGGAAAGGAAGGGAGAGAGAGAGGGAGGGATACTGCCGCCCCCGCGCACCCAGGCACCACTGCTCACCTGCTGCCACCGGTGTGTCTCCAACCACGTGCCGGTATACACTGCAAGCCACCAGGTCAGCAATCTGTAATCGAGGCCAGAGTCAATCATGGCAGAGTCCATCTCACTGCACACAGCAACAACGCCTGTCCGTCCCTGCGCACACATGCAGTCGCACCATACCCCCTCCCGCCGGCCAGCGCTGGCTGTCCGCCCTTGCGCACCCAGGCCCCACTGCTCACCTGACGACAACGGTGTGTCCACCAGTGGGCACACCACGTGCCTGTGCAAGCTCCAGGCCCCGGTCCCGCCACCATGGCATGCTCCACATCATGCGGACCCGCACCGCAGCCCAGCAGGTCCCACACATGATGCTGAGTCCTGAGGCATCAATGGCAGAGACCACATCAGTACACACGTCATCATCGCAGGCTGCACGCCCACTCAGCAATTTCGGTGCCACTAACCCTGTGCAACCCCAGTCAGCGCCACGTGGTGGTAGGCCTGTGACGGCCGCAAGGCTTCGGGTGCCACTAACCCTGTGCAACCCCAGTCAGCGCCACGTGGTGGTAGGCCCGTGACGGCCGCATGGCTTTGGGTGCCACTAACCCTGTGCGCATCAACTCATGGGCCCTTCATGATTGAGATTCGTGGAACGTCCGTCCTCCAGTCACCTCCGGCAGTGGGGAATGTGACGTTGTCGGCCCCTTATATTGGCGGGGTCACATGGCCTGTGACACCTGTGCTGGATGGGTGTGGTGTGTGTGCAAGCCTGCCCTCAGTGAGTGGCCGTGACATGTTGACAACTAGACCAGTGACCTGCAGACCACTAGCTTGTAAACCTGCGACATGTAGCTATGTGCCCCCCCCGGAGCGTAAGTGGAGTGGTCTGGCCTGGCGTACGCCGGACCAGCGCAGGGCTTGCAACAATGACCCGAGGGCTCTGGGCGTGGTTCAGTCCATGTCCGGACAAGGAAGTGACTAATGCGTGTGTCCCTGTTGTAGTGTCTACGGCACCCGGAACGCAATCGGCAATGTAGCACACTGTGACTGGAATCCCACTAGATGAGCATCATTGACGTTAGGGGGAATCACTGACCCTACATTCATCCACACATTCATACTTGAATGATGAAAGACATGACACAGCAGTGCGTTTCTGAATGTTTAATGCACATCCAGTGGAGTTTTGCAGCTGGAGCAGTACAGGGCCATGCCAACCCCACTTCACGATATGGGCCCGTGGAGGGCCAGCCAGAGTCCATCGGGGAATGACAAGTACAGCGGAAGAGGAAGGGTACAGTCCGCAGTCTGGTCGCCGTGCCATTGGTCACCAAACAGGATATGGCAGTCCATGTCGCGGTCCAAGGTGAGTGTATGGGGGGTCAGTAGAAGGTCATGGGGCCATGTGCGGCACCAAGCAGCAACAGGCCAGGTGGCGGAAATGAATGCTAGTGCCTCCTTCTGATCTCAATCCCATCCACGTCCTCGTCCTCGGATGTGTGCTCTGCCCCACCTGTGGGTGGTGCAGTTCCGGCTGCGGCACTGTGTGCCACTGACACATCAGGGGCCGGAGGTGGATTGCCGTCCGCACTGTGTGGCAGTGATGCATCAGGTGCCGGAGTGGAAATGCCTGCCGCACTGTGAGGCACTGACACACCAGGGGGCGGAGATGTGGATGGTGTAGGGGCAGCAGCATTCATCTGCGCCACGCCTTGTGGCAGCAATGCCATGATGAAGATCTGCAGGGCATGGTAGATCCCAGCTACATTTTGCTGATGTGCAGCGGTGGCTGCCATCCTTTCCGCCTCCATCCGCACCATGTCCTCCATGAGCCTCCGCATGTGTGCCAGCTCATGGCTGAGATCGCTGGAGCCACTCTGAGCGGACAGGTGTTCTTGTCTCCGAGTCATGACTCCAGCGATGTCAGCCAGGGCTTGTTGGAGACCATGGAGCGGCCTTTGGGTGTCCGTTAGGGACTGGAGGTGGTCCCTGATGGGACTTAGACACCCATGGATGGCGTCAAGTTTGGTAGCCATGAGGTCGAACCCCACCCGCACCTGCTCAACCATCTCCCTCTGGCCCTCCAACACACGGCGTCGGAAGGCCATGTGTTGTTCGTGGGGGTCTTGGGAGACAGCCGGGGTTGTGGGTGCCTCCTGCTGGGTGGTTTGTGGAGTGGGTGGGGTCTCCTCGATGCAGCTGGGCTGCCCTGGACCTGGAGGTGATTGGTGGATGAGTTCAATTATGTCTGGGAGGGCTTGGGTGTCGATGCTGGTGGTGTCCTCCTCGTCATCAGTGAAGAGTGGCTGGGACTGCTCTGCAGGAGGTGTTGACGGTGCCTCTGCAATGTGAAGGGGAGATGCTGTATTACAATGTGTTTACATGTATGTAGCCGCATGGTACATGTTCACATTCAGACAGCATGACAATGTACATTGTGACAGTCTGTAGATCAGGGCCATGATCCAGAGTCATTGTGGGTGTGCACTGTGCTCTGCTTGATTGTGCATGTGTGCCATTGTGTCCATCTTCCCCCGTGCCCCCAGTACCTGGTGGTTACTCACCCTGTTGCTGTTGTGTTGTGTCATGTCGAGCAGTGTCCGCTCCCCCGACTCCTGCCACAGTCTCCACACTGATGACTGTCGACACCAGCTCCTCCATGTCATCCAGCTCCAGCTGTGGCGCTGGGCTCCCACCTCCAGTCTGCATTGCTGCCTTCTGGTTGCCTGCGAGTTTTTCCTTGGTTTTGCGCTTGATGTCAATCCATCGCCTCTTGACCTCGTCCATTGACCTCTTGTGCTCTCCGACGGCATTCACCTTGTCCACGATGGACCGCCATATTCCATTTTTGGTGCCCAATGACACGTTGGAGGTGACGAACAGTTCTTGATGGTGTTCCATCACCTCCGTGACCAGTATCCTATTCTCCTGCGGACTGAACCGCCTCTTCCTCTTCTTCTTGTCCTTGCCCTTCCCTGTCCCCGAGGTCCCAGGCTGGTCGTCCGGGGTGCTTGTGGGGTTCCGCTCGTCCTCTGCGCCTGCTCCGGCTGCCTCCATGGTGCTTCGGTGTTGGTTATTTTGTGTTTGTGTGTTTTTTCTACTTTTGTAGTGATTTTCCCGCCTGCTGTGTGTGTATTGCAGGCCTGGCGCTGCTTATCGCTGATTTCCTCATCGCGGTTTGGCCCATCGCATGTTTTTTTGCGTTGGGGTTTGGGTTTTTTATCACCGTCGTGGTGGTTGTATCGCGGACATTGTCCGCGTTTTCGGGAGACTATTGCATGGTACCGCCGTGTTGTGAATTCCACGTTAACACAGGGTTATTTTCCCGCGGTAGATTGCGATGTGTGAAGTTGCGTTAACATTTTTTGGCGATGTTTAGCGCACGTTCTTGTGAATATGCCCACAGTCTTGCCATAAGTGGACAAAAATCTCCTGTCCCTCTGGTATCCTAAGTGGACAGGCTGGAGAGTGCTTGAGGTCCTAGATTTATTGTTCGCCCAACCAAGCCTACCCCTAAAATGGGGTTTCTTGTTATTATGGATGGCTTGCAGTGCTCCTGTGGAAGACGAACCCTAATGGGTCTGGGATTCCGCTTGGATAATCACGATAATGTATGTTATTGGCGATCTAATATGGCACCACCTTTTTACTGACTGGCTGTGGGGCATAGATTGCTGTACTCAGAATAAAAGGTTATCTATCAGCCTATTTGCAAAACATCAAAGGATCTGGGGTGTATGGTGGGATCAGACCAATTTGGCTAGGTCTTAATTAGGTAATTTTATGCATGAAGATATATGCTATACACAGGCACTTGTACAGTTGGTGTTTATGTGGACTATGCTGCTTACGGCGTTTCACTTCCATACAAACCACCAATATGTAATACTGCCTCGTGTGTATTTTTGTTAAAAAATCAATACAGGTGGTTATAAAATAAGAAATATATACCTACACACTTTTCAGCAATGAGGTGTTGGTGTCCTAAACAGCTCACTGCATATGGGATCACGTTGATTATATAGTTTTAGAATAACAACAATATTTAGTAAACCTCTACTTAATTGCAATGTAACTTTTAATTCACGCATATATTCAACTTTACGCCTAAATAATCTGACAAAAAGACATTTCATTACGAAACCTGCATGTGCTCAGAAATTCATAGCCATCATGGATATTATTTGGGGTCACCAGCAGTAGCAGCTACTACCACAGGCTTACTTTTTGGTTCCTTATGCACTGTGGGCACAGGGAACCTGAAATTTCAGACACCTCCAAATTTACCTCAATTAGATTGTCCACAATTCGGTGAATCAGAGCTGGTGTTAAACCTCAATTTCATGAGGCAATATGTCCCTAAGCCAAGGCACCTCCTAGCACATCAAAATAACAGAATTTCAGACAATTAAGTACAAGTCCCACACAATAACTGAGTTTTAGATCAATGGAATCGTTAAAGGGTTTTATTACAAAATTCGAAAGTAAAGAGATACAGAGTCAATGCTATAAAGGCTCTCAGCGACTAGGACGGTGCAAAGGAATGCAAAATCTAAATTTAGTTCAAGTCCCAAACGGACAGTAAAATTGAGAAAGAAATGGCCAGCATCCTTACTAGAATTGGAAAGTCTTCTGACTCACCCTCAAAATCAAGGGTTTATATACATTATTTTCACATATGTAATTAACAGAATTGCAGAATCACTTTGTTGTGCACAACTGTAAAATTTCATCTGAGTGCAGACTTTTAAAATGTCCTATTGCCTTAGCACCTCAGCACTATGCCACTACATGAATAATTATTCTGTCCCCTCAATGCAAATGTCATCCGGAGATGCTAAAATAAACTATATACATAAATAACAGCCTCTTATATGAATGAATGGGTACAGTGATCTAGTGCACAATTCTCAAATGTCAGTCCTGGAGGGCCGGATCCATGCCAGATTTTTAGCATATCCACATTTAGATAAATGTAGTTATCTTAAAAATCTGGCATGGATCCGGCCCTCTAGGACTGACATTGGAGAACCCTAATCTAGTGGAAAGACCTTTGTAGAAACAGTTGCAGCTTTGTGACTGAGCAGGGGAAAGTTCATCAAAGACAGCATGAACAATGGCAATGGAAAGAAACCAATAACGTTCTGCTTGACTAATTACTTAAGAAAAGACAAGCAATGGGGCTTGGGGGGGGGGGTCAAGAGTGACAAGCGTGACATCCATTGTGGACATGATGGCTTACAGGCGAAAATTGAGACCTAGTTGACAAGAGTGAGAAATTTCGGGCATATTAGCAAGACCCACGTTAAAATTATCGCCGTTTTAGCGGCAGGAAACTGCCGCTAAAGCGGCGATAATGGGCTTGCTAATATGCGTTATGGAATTCAATAGAAGCCCAGGTTAGATGTCCTGCACATCTAACCTGGGCTTCTATTGGAATTGTATAACGCATATTATCAAGCCCATTATCGCCGTTTTAGCGGCAGTTTCCTGCCGCTAAAACGGCGATAATTTTAACGTGGGTCTTGCTAATATGCCCCTTCATTTCTACATAGGATAGCAAAATCGTTTCAAAGATAGTAATATTAATAATATATCAGCGTTTATGCGCATAATTGAGAGTAAAGCCATACTTTGCACGTTGTTAGTAATACACTAAACATTAATGCAGAAACATCTTTGACCGCGCTGTCCTACAAACCCTTGCTCAGAGATTCTCCCCCATCCCCTGCCCCCATCAGCACCTCAGCAGCCTCTATTTACTGATGGGGAGCTACGGGCAACATAATAGGATTCAGAGTGAATAACTGTCAAGTAGAATTTGTGCCAGTCACTCCCCTATCTTGAAAATATGTCACGACAGAGGTACGTGTGTGACATCATGCAGCCATGGAAGAGCATTATTGATGTGGGTTCACTGCTCCTCATCCCAGCTAGAATGTGAGGACGTCACATTTGGATCCTTGCATCTCTCCTTCCATGGCATCTGCCAGCATCCCTCTGAATGAGATATGACAACACAGTGTTTTTATTAAGTGCTGCTGTCAAAGGGATTATTGCTTTATGGCAATGAGTGGCGGACTATTCCCAAAAAAGTAAATAAATAAGCAAGACAAGGGCGAAATAGGTATTGCGCCCGTGCATAGACTGTCCTAAATGTATGTACTACTGCACTTACACGTTCTGCTCTCCAGCACCACTACCTTATATGGTTTCGTCCACTCAAAGGATTCCAGCTTAGGCCCAGGTTATGAGGTCAGGGTACTAGCGGTGTGGAAACGTGTGAAATTACCTGCTCAATGCATCAATATTCTATTACATTTGTGTTTTGTTTGCCTTTAATTGTAATTTTACTATTTATACTGTGAACTGATGCAAGATGTGAACAATCTTGGCTGAACAATGATATTCTATTTCAACTTTGATAATTGTGTTGTACTTACGGTCCCCCAGAGTTACACACTGTCTTTTCAACTACATCTACTCACAGAGTCAAACAGATTTATATGATGTCCACTTTCTCCTGAAAACTTGGGGCCATATTTATCAAATTTGTGGCGCAGGGCAGCGCAGCAAGTCACCTAGCTGCGCTGCCCTGCATCACAGTCAAAGTGCAGGAATGTGCCGTATTTATCCAATGCAGAACATTCCTGTCCTTTCCTGCTGGCAGCCTTGCACCAACACAAGCACCCTTGCACCCGTTGTTGAAGGTAGGATTGTTTTTGTGCAGGAAGGGGCACCTTCCTGGACAAAAACAGTCCTGAGAGGCATTGTCCTCTTTCTATGGTTCTGCAGAATACAGCACATATGCAAAGAGGAAAAAACGACGAGAAAGAAAGATATTTCTCCTCATTATGCCTCCCCTGGAGAGGCATATCTTTTCGGTGCATTCCCAGGTTTGCAAGTCCTTGTAAATCTGGGAATGGGTCAAAAGCCATGGGAGTTGCGTGGGAACGCCCATGGAACGCCTCCCTTGCGCAGAGTCACGCAACTCAACTATTTGCTCTGCGTTGCCTTACTTCAGATTTTTGAAGCCAAAGTCACGCAAAGTGACTTGGAGGTTTGCGTCACACATGTACCACGTTGCATGGTGCAAGCATGACGAAAAGCTCTCATAAATATGCCCCTTGGTATTTTGTGCACTGCCTACCAGGAATACATCTCAGTGGCCCTTGTTACTTCATGCGCCAGAGTGCCGGACTCGACAACATTGGTAACGTTGTGGCTTCTCTGTAGCCTTGACACATATCAGTTTGTCTAATCATTTTTATTGTTTGAGGTACACTTGATGGCGGTTTAAACACTACAGTGCAATTTCTTTTGTGATCAAACATTTTTTTATAAAGGTTACCAGATGTGTGTTTTACTATCTGTTCACATGGAACCACACAGCTTTTAAATATGAAGGACATGCAATTCATGAAAGAGAAGCATTCTTTCTTATCTGTGTTTTCTTTCCTGTGAACTGAATCTGCTTCTGTATCTGAAGGCCCACCTGCTAGTAAACCTTATCATCAGCGAGCTGAACCGGAAAAGGGCTGACATGTCACGCTAATGTTTAGTGGTGATGACAGGCAGTAAGGCGGTCCTTTGTCAGATGCATGTTGTCAATTGGCAAGCTGTCATCACCTTTGTGAATTAAATACAGATGGCTTCATTTATGAAGTTAGGGCCTAAACATTCACCAGGGCCATCCACAAAGGTTATTTACAGTTGTGAGTAATTAAATAGTGTACGTTTACTCTTAAATTTTCAAAGAACTTTACTACTTTCGGCTGTTCACTAAATCCGAGTGTAATGTTACTCCAAAGTGCAGACTTACAGGTCTCAACTCCCTTAAACAGGGGTGGATCCAAATTTATGAGTTTAAGTTACTACTGCCAAAAATATATCATAGTAAATACAGCACCACACATGGCCAACAACTGATACTACAACACCCTCCGTGGAAAATAATGGAGATAGGGAGTTAAAATAAAATCCCATAGCAAATAATGTGAAATTAAAATAAATTATTTAAAATAGGCAAAAATGTAAATACATTTAATTTACTGTTTACAAAAATATCAAAATAAAACACATTTATTACATAATTAAAAAATATTTTAACAAACTCTAAAAATGAATGTAACATTACAGTTCAACAAAATATATTTAAATCACTTTTAATCAATTCTATACATCACTTTCATTAATTATTAAAGCATAATCAAAAATTGACTTTTTTTCTTTAGGTAGGAATTTATTTTTATTTTTTACTTCAGAAAAATAATTTTATAAATTTAAATTAATTAAAGATTTAGTTAAAAGTTTTGAAGAAGTTTTTTCTGAGTGAAAATGTTCTATTTTTCTTCTGCTTTCTATACTTCTAGCAACTGCAGATATGAGGTAAACTTTTCCTGCAGAGTTACCAATCAAATACTTTTTTTTGCATTAATGGGGTTCTATAAAGTGCTGACCTAATTTGCTTCTGGCATTCTGCTATCTGAAGGTCAGTGATCACTAGAATTGTAGTGAATATGCATCAGCAAAGTTATTAGGTAAAATCTGCAATGGAGCTCTGGCACAGACATCTTCTTTTGCCTTTGCGTCCTGAGCAACTGCTACCAGATTGAACAACATTCAACAGAACTCACATTCCAAAGCGCCCCGTTATTCCATACGATGAAGCCCCCATTCCATGACCCATCACCACATATCTTCCCCCTTTAATCAATAGCAGAGGATTCTGGGGAAGTGCTGTTAGGTTTAAGAGGACCATGCTACCCAGGTATCAGATGTTCGGACAGATCATTGATTTGTCAATGTCTTGGCACAGCAATTCCCATTTTTGCAGCATCTTGGAGAAAGGATGAGACATGTGGTTGGCACACTGGCATGGACATTTGTCTACTATTCTGGATATGGAATACGAAAACTTGAACTTTGAAGCCAAATTGAAACCTTTATAAGACTACTTGTTCTGAAGCCATCCTGCCTTGATCCAGTGACCTCATTTAAGTGCTCTGGACTCATTTTCTTAACTAAAGTGGAGCTTATATAATACAGAATTGGGTTGCAGTTCCATCACAGAGCCCTAGATCATCTCCCTCAAGAGACTGATCCTCACTCCAAGTCTGAGGGGCAGGCCCAGCCTTGCCCCTCCTGCTCCTTCTCTTGGAAGGCACCTGGTTCATTGTTCCAAGATCCTGGGCCTGTTCGGTGGAAAGCTGTTTAGCTTCTGACCTGGTCACAGCAAACAAACTTGCAGAGATGCCCAACATTTCTGCATGAGTCCTGAACTCTACCTCAGCCCAGGCTGAAGTTTGCAAATCATTGCCCAACAACCAATCTACAGGTAGGTCTGAAGATACCACAACCTTTTTAGGTCCAGTTACCCCTCCCGAGCTGAAGTTAACAACTGCCAAGGAATGGTTAGTCCTGACATTGTTAGCATTGGTCACTTGGTACATTGTCCAAGTATGATTTGGTCAGGAGACACAAGTTTCTCTGTACCATAGTGACACTGGCAACTGTGTCCCTGTAGCCCATCGGCTCTTTGCCATTAGTCAAAGGCTATTGTCTGTACTTACCCAGATTACTGGGACTGACAAGTAAGGTGGCAAGATCTATGCCACCATCACAGACCAACACAGCCTGAGCTGGAGTTCTGACTAAGTCAGAACCCATCTCAGAACCCAAGGTTAACCCTACTGATCCCTTGTTCCCTGTACCACCACTTGTAACTGTGCTAGGGGGCGCAGTTGTTTAAGGGAAAGTAGTAGTAGGAGTGTTCTCCTTGGCTTTTGGACAATCAGTATCTTTTGTCCAATGGGTTTTCACCTTACAAAAGTAACACCAATGTTTCTTCTTTCCTTTTTTGTTGGATTGTGACTCCCCAACAGATGCAGGTTTTTGGGGCCCTTGAGAAGACTCTTTCTTGTCTTTGCCCTTGTCCTCACCCTTATCTTGAGTTTTAGAAGAATCTTGCTTCTTCTGGCCACCACTATTGTTCTGGTTTTTCTGCTTCACCCTGGTTCTGACCCACTTATCTGCCTTATTTCCCAATTATTGGGGAGAAGTCAGATCTGAGTCCACCATGTACTGATGCAAAAGCTGTTTCTGACAATTATTAAGGATCTGCTCCCTCATAATCAAATTATACAATCCTTGGTAGTCATGCAATTTGCTGACAAGCAACCAACCTTCCAGAGCCTTAATAACACTATCCAAAAGTCTACCCAGTCCTGGGTCTGTGCTTTCTGGGTGTCTCTGATCTTAATCCTGTATTGTTCAGTAGTTAAGCCAAACCCATCAATGAGAGCACTCTTCAAAACTGAGTAATTATCAGCATCCTCTTCTCTAACAGTGAAGAGCTTATCTCTACCTTTGTCAGCAAAGGAGAGCCACAAGATAGCTGCCCACTGCTCTTGAGGGACCCTCTGAACTTTACAGGCCCTCTCTAAAGCAGTTATCCATTTGTGGATGTCACCCCCCAACATGGTAGGGAGGGAAAATCTTGTTCAGGTTCCTATGTTCAAAGGAATGTTCCTTAAATCTAGGGACACTGTTGCTGCCACCATGGGACTCTAGTCCCAACTTTATCCTAGCTCTCTGGACTTCTAGGGACTCTCTATACAGGGCCAACTGCTCTTGCCTGAGCCTAAGCCTAGCTTTCTCAACCTCAAGGAGTTGGTACTCCCTATCCAAAGAGTTCCCCCTTCTATTAGAAATGGAGGCCACTACTGACTGTCCTGAGCCATTGGATTCAGAGTAGACCTCCTTGGTCTACTCTGCACCTTCCCAGGAGGATCAAAGGGGGCATCCTCTAAGCCACCTGTGGTCTCCTCTGGGAGGTCTGAATTGTCCAGGTGGGAGTCATCAGGCTCCACCTGGTCAGGGTTTGATTCTAGGTCAAAGAGTGGTACCCCTCCTGGCCTAACTTCAGTCCTTGCCCCACCCACTCTTTCCTGTTCATCTGACCCACTGGTTTTCCTGAGGTCATCTAACAGTAACACCTCTAGGAGGCGTTGAGTGTTGGCTCCTTTCCCTGTCTTCAACTTTCTAGAGGCACACAGTGCTTGGAACGAAAGTTCACTGTATCTAGTATTCAGAGAGCCACTGGAAGACATATTAAGTGTGGTGTGGTGTGGTCTTGCACCTACCCAACCTTGTGGGAACTAAACTCTCTGAGGTTGAAGAAAGGGTGTGCTAGACCCTCGATTTACCCAACCCTAAGTTCAGTAGAATTTACTTATTCTAAGCTTATATTATATGTGCCTAGCAGTAGTGATGGTTTTTCAATTAATCAACACAAAGATGTATCTGGTAAAACAATGCAAGCTTGAATCCCACCGGCTGCACACCAATGTGAGAAGCTGGCCTTGTATATGATGTCCACTTATGTAAGTGGGCACCTTGCACCAGTCCAGACAACCCCTAAGGATGATTTAGGAGGTCTTAGACAATCTTAGAAAGCTCTCTAAGTGGTAGCTGTGGAGAGCAGCCTTCAGGCTCAGTCCAGAAGGAGTGTAAAGCAGCTTGTTTTACCAGAATGCAATCTTATAGTATAGATTAAGTGAAAAGAACCCCACCAAGCATTTCTAAAAATATGTATTTATTATATAATACTTTCTAGTACATTCGAATATCTCCTACATGGAGATAAACACAATGCACGCAAAACTTTAGCAAAGAAACACAGTAATAAGCACATAATACACAGCGGACCCCAGGGGGGACCAAGCCATATACTAAGAAAGTGGTATAAGAACCATAACTCGGATCAAGACAGGGTCGAGAGGACGTAGAAGTGCTGGGGACCCAAGAAACCACCCAAGGTGAGTAGATAGGGACCCTACGGAGAGCGTGTGCAGTGTGGGAACATGACCGCGTGCGCCGTACAACTCTAAGTGTAAGTCGCGGTTGGATTTTTAAAGATTAAAGACCCTTCCCAGTGGACCCTGAAGAAACCCTGTGGAAGACAGAAGGTTGGAGAGCAACCCCACCCATGGATACCCTAGTACCCACGTTACCTACACCAGGGAAGCCGGGTGCATACGTGTGAAGTGGTGTCGGAAACCGCTGTCGAACTCAATGGAGGACTTCAGGAAAGTGCTGCTGCTGGAAGAAGAGAAAGTGTCCGGTGGAATTCAAAGGTGGATTCTAGATGAGAAGTACCTGCAAGCAGAAGGGACAGAGTCTATGTCACTCAGGAGTGACCAGGAGAGTTGGAAGACGAATGCCCTCCGATATCGGGTGTTGCAGGATGGATGACGATGACCTTGGCTCTGCATCTGTGAGTACAAGACAATGCTGAGGAGGACCAGGAGCCATGCACAAGCTGTCCCACGAATGATGTTGACTGCTGAGGGGTCGGTGTCCGGCGGGAGCACCAACAATCCTTGGCAAATGCAACCAACGCAGGAATCAAAGAAGGAGCAATGTCGGGACCAACAAGGTCCAGGGAACTCACCAAAAGCAGGGGAGTCAGGGCACGTCCGAGCAATCAGGGGAGACCAAATGAAACATCGATGACCCTCAAGTGGACCAGAGGCACTGTTTTAGCGAGAGGACCTCAAGCAGCTCACCGAAAGATGCAGGCCAAAATACACACGATGCGGTGTGGCTGAAGATTCTGGTCACTGGAGGTGCTCGAGGTTGGGGCTACTTGGAGCTCGAAGATCTTCTTGGACAGAAGTCCACAAGCCTTTGCAACTGCAAGTTAACTAGGTGCACAGGGGTTCGGTTATTGCAACCCCCACGAGGGATACTGGCCTCAAACTTGGTGAGAGGGCAGGGCAGGCCTCGGGAGCTGTGGAAAATTTGCAGAGCCTTTGAAGTCCGGAGGAGCTCAGGATCAGCAGACCGGTCGACTTAGCTGTGGTGCCTGCAAATGCAGGGGAGTGACTCCTTCACTCCAAGGGAGATTCCTTCAAGTGTCTTTGATGCTTCACAGGCCTTGGAAGGTTCCTGTATGATGCACAGGCACAGACAATGTAGCAGACTGTAAGGGAGGCAAAGTCAGGCCCAAACGAAGTCCAGAGAAGTCCAGGGTGCCCAAACAGTAGAAGAGTAATAGTGTTTGATCTGAATCTTATCCCACGACGAATCTAGGGACCTACACCCAGGTATGCCCTTAAGTACCCTAGGGAAAGGGTTAGGAAGATTCAGGGGACCCTCCCATGTGGAGGGTCTGGACATGGGGGAGGTTACTCCCATATCCTTTGTACAGTTTCGTGCCAGAGTGGGAGCCAACGGCTCCCAGGACTGGTTCGAACTGGACTATGCACAGGGACACCAAATGTGCCCCTCATGCAGACTGAGTAGCGCTGGCAAGCGTACCCCTGCCATCCCAATACACTAAATCCAGTCTGGGAGGTGGTCACACCTCCCTGTGACAGGATGCCTATTGTTCTGCCTTCCCCTGCTCGAGCTTGGCTCAGCAGAAGGAGGGCAGAATCGTGTCTCTTGTCGGCAGCAACAATTTTGTGCTGTCCGGGTCAAGAAGGCTAGTACCAGGAACACTGAGAGCCTAACAGAGGGCTCTTCCAGTGCTTGGAATCTTACCTCCCACACCGGTATCATTCCAACATGTTTGATACCAAACATGATAGGATTTGTTGCAGCTGTTTTCGAGATGGTATATGGCTGCTTCACTGACAACCCGGGAAAATGCACTCTGTAGGCTGCAGGGGTGTCCTGCTCATGCAGGGGTACCCTCTCACTTAGAACCAAGCACCCTGCCTTCAGGATTGCAAAGGCCTGCTATGGGGTGACTTATAGGTTTTAAGTGGAGTGACCCTAGATATAGGAAACCTATATCTTTAGTAAGTGGTGCTAGCACCAGCTTACAGAGGCTGCAATGGCAGGCCTGTAGTTCCATTTTGAATGGTCTCATGTGTGGCATAATACATGCTTCAGCCTACGGGAGACCTCTGGGGTACCTAAGCCCTGGGTACCTTAGTACCGTATACTAGGGACTTATAAGGGTACCCCAGTATCCAATCAAGGATGTACCTAAGTACTGAACACAACAGTTTAAGGAGAAAGCAGATAGACTGGGGTCCTGATTAGCAGGATCCCAGTCAGACTAGTCAAATGCAGATTAGCACCAGGCAAAAAGTGGGGGAAACCATGGAATCAGATCCTACTTTCCTACAGAGGTACAAAAGGAACACTTAATGTAAGAGTCACAAGACAGTACAGCACTCAATGGTTATAGATTTAAAAGAAAAACACTGGGTATACGGAGGAGAAAGGCATCAGGGAAAAAAAGGCGAATGAGCAAGTCAAAGTGAGGCAATTGAGCAGGTAATGTGACCTTCTAGAAGGTGTTAATCAACAAGGGGAACGAAGAACAGTTTGTGTGCATGTGGAGGTAGCTGTTGAGGAGCAGAGATATGAGTTCACGTTTGAATGAGAGGAAGGAAGGTTACAGCGGAGATCTTTAGGGAGCTTTGGAGCTTTTCAGAGTTCAGGCTCTTCCAGCTCTTGGGATTCTAGTTTCTAAGTATTGGAGGGCTTTTGTATGAAGCACTTTGTGGGTGATGCAGGCTGTCTTGAAAAAGCATCTGCCTTAGATGGTAAGCGATTTGAGACTACTGAGGGCAGGAGAGATGTGGTCAATTCTTTTGGTATCTGTGCAAAGTCTGGCAGCTGCATTAAGAGCAGCTTTCTTGGGTGCCTGGAGACATTTAGGGGTTCCATTAAGGAGAGAATTGCCGTAGTCACGTTTTGAGAAGACAGGCGATTGCATGACCGCCTTGAGATCATCTGGGGGAATAATTGGCTTTACTTTCTTGAGGTGTCTGAGTGTGCAAAGCGCTCCTTTGGCAGAGTTGTTGATGTGCTCCACCATGGACATGTTCTTGTTCAGGGTGATACCCAGTGATTTTACCGAGTTAGAGAGAGATAATGCGCAATTAAGAGCGTCCAGATTCTTGATCGAAACTAGGATAGGCAAAGCATTAGTTCTAGGGGAGAACAGAAGTAGTCCTGTCTTTTTGGGGTCTAGTTAAAAATGGTTTGGAGTCAGGATTGTATACTAATAAGTGTGTTGTTCAGTTGTCGGACGTCAAAAGGTGATTTGATTTTGCAGTAGAGTTGTATGTCATCGGCATATAGGCTTGGGAGAGGATAGAGCCTTGGGGTATGCCTTGCGTCGCAAGAGTTGGGTTGGAGAGACAGCTGTGGATTTTTATTTGCTGACGGCGATGTTGCAGATAGGACGTAAACCATTTCAGGACAGTGCCATTCACACCTGTGCGATATCTGAGAGTTTCAAGTAGAGCTTGGTGATTTACTGTATCGAAAGCCGCAGATAAGTCGAGTAGGATTAGGAGACAGGCATCTCCCTTATCCAGGCGTCCGTTAATGTCATCGGAAATATTGAGCATGGTAGTTTCAGTTCTACAACCTTTCCTGAATCCTGATTAGAATGTGTTTTGGAGGTAGAATTCTTCCATGTGTCAGTTTAGTTGCAGGAGGACACATTTCTCTAGCATTTTGGCTAGGAATGGAAGGTTTGTGATGGGTCTGAGGCTGTTAAAGTAATTGGGCTTCATTCCTGGTTTTTTGGGACTGGGGGTGACTTGCCCTATTTGGAAGAACTCAGGGACACAGCCTGAGGAGAGAGAGGCATTAATGATTTTGGTCCAGAGTGGGGAGATGATATGGTTGAGGTTCTGTACAAAGGTGGAGGGCAGTGGGTCAGAAGTGTGGGCAGTAAGGTTCAAGTTTGCTATTATTCTGAAGACTTCATTTTCAGTCATAGGTTTGAAGTCTGTTCATTTAGCATTGTTTGTGTGCTGGTGGCGATCCTGATTGATGTCAGGTTTCGCTGGGACGTGGTGGTATATGTAGCAGTCCCCTGTTGCTAAGAGAAACATGAGAATTCCGGATGGTCTGAATATTTGTAGCGACCTGAGAAGGCTGGAAGATGGCCCTAGGGCCTCTTGCCATAAACCTCCCATATGTTTGGGGTGATTCTTAGATAGCAGGATTTCTATTTTTGATGAACAAAGGTTTAAAATATTTTACTTATCCAGCAATTCACTGGCATATAGTGTTTGGAGAATGTGTGAAACTATATGTTCCTGTCCCCTCTATTTTCTGAGTTATGATAACAAAAATATCATCCGACAAATATATGGATGTCTAAATATTGTTTACAAAAATATCACATCAGTGGAGTTTCATTAACTCAATGGGCTGAAATTTTAGTAAACAATATTTAGTGTACTATAATTTTGTCAGACACAATTTAAGCCACAATATTCTGTAGTTCCCTTTATTTTGTTTTAATTCTCTTGCACTGGCATAAATTGTGCCAAATGATAATAAAAACTTTGAACCTTGAACTTCCATCAAATATGTAAAGCTTTCACAATTCCTGTGAGAAAGCTAATCTTCTATAAAATTTTGCCAACTTGTGCCACGGTCCAATGTCCTCTTCTGGCTGGGAGTCATGGCCCATACCTCTTTGATGACACAAGATTACCATCTCTGTCCCTGGGAAATGTAGAGAGAGTCTTGGTGGCAGTATACTGCTTTCCAATTTTTCCTGCTTCCAGAGCTGAACGTGATACCTACCCCCCCACTCATATAAAGTTCAGCTTGTATCTTTCCCAGAGCCTTTGCTGACCTCCAGGTGTGTGTGTTGTGTGTGCTATGTGTATGGTGCATGCTAGCAGGACTCCGTGGTAGTTATAAGTGTATGCATGCTCTGGCCAGTGGAATCCATTTTGGATTGCTCTTGCCTTGAATATGGCACAAGATTGAGCTATTGATACAGTTTCCCCAAAGAGTGGAAGTTTACTGCTTGCATTCCTAAGCTGAAGGGTGCAGCCTCAGACATGTTGAGAGATGAAACAGGGCTGTCTTTAGAAAATATGTGAGCTGTAGACAGTGGATCCACATAATTTGTCTAAAACCTCTGCATACAAGTGGATCACAAACAATCCCACTTGGTTCCAGTTTCAACCTGATTCCGTGATCATGGACAGCAAAACTCCACAGAGTAATGAAAGGGATATTATAACTGCTAACCGGTCTCTAAGCAATATGAGAACATCGCCTGAAACTGCATGCCTTTCTGGAGAAGCTGTGGGTCTGCCTGAGCCATGGGAGCCTGCCTGCCTACCAGTAGGTCCAGAAGAGAAGCAGTCCTGAAGAAACCAGTTTGCCAAAGTGAGTGTACCAGACCTCCCCACTGACTGCAAGCACATCTGCTAATTTCTGTCAAAGCCGAACTGCATACACGCAATGGGACAACCTGAGCACGCATAAACCCCTCATATTTATCCTACTTTGAGGACACAGGAAAAAACTTTTTTGTGGTTATTGTTCTACAGGTAACACAGTGAGGAATAAACATTCATGAGTTGTGCAGCAACTTTGTTCCTGTCGTAATGTGTCAGTGTGAATCTGCTCTGGGATGAAGCCTTCATCTGGATGGTACACCTCAATTCCATAGAATGGTGTGAGAAAGAAGAATGAGTAGGCAATGCCTAGGTGCTACTTTTCTTTGTCACTGCCCTTACGCTCTATCTGCCCACCATGGTGAGCTTTGTCAGATGGGCTTATTCATTCATAGAAAGATTCTGGGAATGCTGATACAATTATGCTGCCCTTTAGTGGATGAACACAATTTTCAGAATCAGCAGCAGCAGTAACTGCCTTGGATTTGTGATCCACTTTATTTGTGGAGACTGTGATGAGACTGAGTAGAATTAGGAATATTGGGCTTATGGGTTACTAAGTGTCCTTCTAAGCATTTATACATTGGTATATTTCTCCTAAATATTTGTGCCTTTCTAACGTGAACACTTCAGTGTATCCTAGCTGTCATCATAGCTTTAGAATCTTAGGAGGACAGTAGACACCTTAGAATAGCTGCCCAAATCCTACCAGCATTTAATGTACTATCATTGTTTCCACAGCATCATTCAGAATTCTTCAAATCATTCCAGTACCAAGGTTTTGGCAACATATTGATGGCCTGCACTGTTTGATGCTTGGTCCTAGGTTCTGGAACTCTTCATAGTACCATTAATACCATTACTAAAAAGCGACATTTTCAAGAAGACTAAATAGACTAAACATTTGCTGAACACTGAGAGCTCAATTTGTATTTGGCTGCGGGTGATAGGTGCTAGTATTCTCATTCAGAGGGTATGTGGACTAGACGTTCAGGCTCAACTGGTCCTTTTGGAGCAGGTCCAAGTTGGATTTGCATATGATGCATTCCTGTCTTTAGAGGCACATGATGAACTAGAATGCTAACTTGAGTATATTTCTTGTTGCTAAGATTAGTTCCACTCATCGCTTTTTTCCTCATTGAGACAACCTAGGTGCCTTGGGTATGATCACTGATGGGCCCCAAAGGTCTTTGTCCCTTTGCACTCAAGCTCCACCTCACTGATGAGTACCGCAAGGCCTACACCGATCTGGTGTTGATAATGTTTCTATTCAGTGAAGATATCATTTAGCGGCTTGTTTTGGACTGATATTTAGATGCAGAGACAAAGGATGAGGTGCATATGGTTGATACCTGCCTGGAATGTCAAAGTGAGCAAAATAAAACTCTGGAATGAGTAATTGCTAGAGGTTAAGATTAATTGAAGCTCTCCTCAATACACGTCTTGTTTTTTTTCCTTTGAATAGCCACCTGAGGACTGTTGTTCTGTGGCAGCGTCTTAAACCAAAGCTCATATCATTTTACAGCATAATTTCTAAATGAAATCCACTAAAATGCCACACATTTCTGTAGGTAAGTCATTCTTCAAGCTTTACTCTAATGTGCTGTTAGGTGTGGCCGCTCTGCTTGTGTTTCTCTGTGAGTTCTGGTTTAGGAGATGGCTGTCCACTGTGGTGTAATTTGTCACGTTAAAGAGGACGCAGTGGTTAGTCAATTATTGTACTGACCCTATAATTGTGTTGTTTCACTGGACCACTGAGGACCTTGCTTCAACAGGAGGAGAGAAAAAAGATTAAATATGATTGTGATGCTGGGAAAATACCTACTTTAGAAAATTGTTTTATTTTCGTATTTCACAAGATGTTTATGTAAGCCTGAAGCTTTTCTCTTGCCTGAGGAGCTAGTCAGGTTTGGGTAAGATGTTTATCCTTGAGGTTTCAATTAGGTTTTGTTTTTGTCTGCAATGTTTAGCCTTGTATTTTTAAATTATATTTAATTTAAAGTACTAAATCGTCCTTCAGCTTTCCATGTTTTAAGTGGATCTGATGTTTTTGTCTCCATCTGTTAGTTTGTGTTTATTTACACTTGGCCTCTTCCCAAATGAGTCAGTGTTCGTTATGTCATGGGGCTGTGAGACATTGCACCTTGATGTTTGCATATATTTTGTAATGGATGGGTGGCATCATTTTATTTTACTTTTGATATGTTAGACATCCCTAGAATATTGCGTTCCAGGCCTTACCATCCCAAACAAATGTTCTCCTTCTTCAACCAGAGAGACACAGTGGCGATAGTGCTGTTTCAGAAGACCTGCCAGATGTCAAACAATTTTAAATATTTAGTATGTAGGAGTTAGGCCAGGGAGAACTCCAGAATGTTTTAGGTTAAAGAGAGAGAAGTATCCATATTTTGTAGAAATAGTGATGGAGCAAGGACTCACAAATGAGACTTGCTCGGAGGCAATCTCCTCACAGTATTAATGTATTAAACTTCATATTGTTCATACTAATTTTGCACACACAACATAAATAGCAAGGAAGCTTGCTTATGTGTTTTAACTAACAAATAACGCTTGTCTGTTCTAAAAATGGCAGCTAAAACGCGGGAACTCTTCTGCGCATGTCTCAACCATATCACATGGTGTGACGTCTTACTTTGCTTGGTGGGAAAATTCTGCTTCTGCGCAGTGTGTTCTAAAATGGCTGCTTAATGTTTCACATGCTACAGCTTGCTCTTGTGTTGTAATTAAATTGTCGTTTTCTTAACGCTATTAATGCGGGATAGAATTTATAAATAAATGGGAATAGAGTAGAGAGAGTGGGGATACAGTTAAACATTTTATTTGTGATTTTAATATTTTCTTCTTGTACTTTTATTAGTTCATAAACTTAGGCCTGGGGTTGGTGAACTGAAACTCGAGAGACAAATGATTCTGCGCATGCGTCTTGCATGAATGCCAAGAGAAAAGGATGAAGTCAACCTGGACGAGGTCCAAGGCCGCGACCTGATGGCCGACACTGCTGTACCCATGTCTTTCCTGTTAAAAATGCAACATTGTACATGGAGAATGTATAAATTTTGTCGTGACACGGGTGGGAAATAAAGCAAATGTATAAATTTGATGGGCGGTATTTTAAAAACAATGGTCTTCAGAAATCGAACTAAATTCATATGGTGTGAGGATCAACCCCTGTCCCTGTCCAATCAGAAGTAGTGGTCCAATATTTTTGCAACATTAATGGGAGGTACATGGGCGTAGAAGGGTATAATAGATATAGAATTAACTAATTAGTTGGCACAGGAGACTAGACAGCACAGAGTTCACTCTCAGAACGCACGGAAGAGCTCCAGACCGCCAAGCTGATCGATTGCAGACTGAATTACTGTCCAGAGAGGTCCTGAGGAGGGGGCGGCGGAGTCCATTAGAAGGAAGGCACGGGAGAATCGAGGAGAAGTGAAGTATCAGAGAGGGGAACGGCGCAGGCGTCGTTGGTAGAGAGGTCACCGGTCCAGTCCTGAACCTGGAGGAGGTCTTGCTCTTCATCCTTCCTGGGTCCTATCTTTCCCAACTCCTTGGCCAAGGGGTTTGGTTCTCGCACTTTAGGTAAATATATGCAACCTTTAGTTGCGCTGCTGTCTCTATCTTCTCCTTTTCTAAGGAACCGTCATTAATCGATAAATGATTTCTTGTGCTTCATCCTTGATATGCGATTAAGTATCATGCAATTCTGTACTTTACTCTGCTAAATCTTTAGATAAACATTTTAAAACTTCCTGACTCTGTGATTATTTCAGGATTATGAACTGTAATGAATGTCACTCATTTTAAACTTCCCAATTAGCAAAGGATTCATTGGTAAGTCATTACTCTTCAATCAGAAGGTAATTGGTAGCAGGGATTTTGACAAAGAGTAACAACTGATACCCCAGCGTGAAATGCTAGCGTAGTATGAATGTATGGGCCCAAGTGAGTATCTGTTGTATGAATGCTCGTTGCTAGTATCGCGCTGGATCAGTTTTCTGGTTATCAGAGGATGGTTGTGCTTTGTTAATTGGGTAATGAGAATTATATTTTTATGAATTAACACCTGTTATTGTTTAAAGTTTTGTTTTATGTTGTCCAGAATTCCCCGGGGAGGAAAATTGAATAGCAGGTGGTAAGTGGAAGCCATACTGCAGTGAGGTTATCTGTCAGGCAGAAATAGTACTGAAAAGTTAAGCAGGGCTATCAGTACTTGTTAGGGACTCTATGCGTGTGAGTAATAGCAAAAGGAATATGCTGGTGAAAATTTGATGTTATATCACCTAGAAAGGGTAACATTGAAGAAGTAACAGGTATTTTTGATGCTCAAGTGAAGAGTAAACAGAAGGGTTTTTACTCGTAGTGTATGTTTAGTAAACGGAAAGGGTTTACTAGTGTGGGCGAAAACTATCTTTTTCAATTTAGAGAAACTGGCACGATAGCGAATGCTTTATGTTGTTACTGAATTTTAATTAAAGTTGTAGAGAAAATAAGGTTTTGCGTACGAATTTGTAAAGGGAGGGTCAGCTGCCGGAGAGGGAGCTGACGTCACAAAGCGCCGCGCTGGGATTGGTTGAAACCGCGGGCGTGGAAGACTCTTGTAAAGGAGGGGTGAGTAGTCAGGAGTAATACTGACATCACAGGTGCCGCGCTGGGATTGGTCGAAACAGCGAGGTACAGAAAAGCGCAGATTGTAAAGGAGGGGTTGACAGACCAACGTCACAGAAAAGACCACGCTAGGATTGGTTCAGAGACAAAAGTAAACTGGAATTTGATCGGTTGCTAAAATAGAAGCAGAAATCTTAGTGGATAGTGAAGATTGCATGTTAAAACGCGATCCAACTTTAATAGGAACTCGTCCGGATAGGAGATTCCTAGGTTTTGCAGAATATAACTTTATACACCGAGGTTTAGATAAAATGTACGGAGAGAAGAGGAAAATGTCATTTCTACAAAAGATTAAGAATTACTTTAAAAAGGACAAACCAATCAAAACTAGAGAGGGAATTATCATTCCACCAGCTAAAACGCCCGCTTCATTCATGATGATGGAGAGAGGTTATCATACTTGCGTAAGGTTAGAGAATTGGATAGAATATACCAAAAATGATGGAATATTAAAATTTCCCGAGAATGGTACTTTTAATGGAAGGATTCTTCAAAATTTGAGATTGAGGATGAATGATTTAGAACCAAGACCTAGATTAACCCAATACGAAGCCTTAGAGGAGTGGGAAACTGAGGCATTTGAACGTGACCGATCCAGAAGTAATAGGGGTTATCGGGGATTTTTCCCGAGATACCACAATGAGTCATGGGACGGTCAGATGAAACAGTGGAGAAGAGTGATGCTTACCGAGGGACTGTATCCAATATTGACAGAAGAAGAACTGTTAGGGAGCAAATGCACAGAAAAGACAAAACACTTGATGAGAAATGGAGATTCTGAAGATGAATTTATGGAAGAGATATTAAAGAACCCCCCACCATATCAAGAAGGGACAAGTGGATGCACCCCAAGTGCACCACCATTAAAGACACCATTGGTACCACAAGTAATGCATGATTCCACACCTAGTAGAGTACTTCATGATAAAGAAAAGGAAGCCCTAGAAAGAACCAGAGCAGAATTAATACAGAAAATAACACAGATAAAAGTGCATCCTGATTCTTTGACCATACCTGTAACAATTGGTCCAGTAGTTCCATTATATAGTGACAAGGTAAACTATCCCCAGCCGCTAGTTGCGCCTACTCCTGTGAACATTCCGAAACCTGAAGCAATAGTAATGGTTGAGGATCATTTTAGTGATTGTGAATCTATAATTTCATTAATGGACTTGCCTATTCGAGAATCCGTAAATAGTACTCCCAGAAGAGCTACACCTGGTTGCTCAAAAGATGTAAACATAATAACCTCATCAGGAACAAAAAGTGGCACAGTAGTTACTCCAGAAGACTTAGAAAGGTGGGCACAAGGATCAGACAAACAGTGTACACCCCCAAAGATTACGGACATTTATAAACTAAAAATCGAATTGGAAGAAATAATAGCAGGAAATGTAGGGATAGACCGACTAAATACTTACGATGAAGAAGAATTGTTGTTTGTGTGCAGAAGCATCACAAGAAATGTAAAAATATTCCATGAAAAATTATCAGACTTAGCTCTGCAGATGGGAATTGAAATAGGGAAGTCAAAGGTATTACAGAAACCCTATAGAGCAGATTTTTCGGACAAAGATTTAGAAAACATGAATGCCTCTGGTAGAAAATTACAAATAAAAGAATTAATGACAGTCTTACAGAAATGGGGAGACCTAGATAAATGGAAAATTAGATGGACAAAGAAAAAGGAAGAAGCACGATACAGTAGAGCAGCTTCTGAATATTTGATGAAGGAAACAGGGAAAGCAGATCAAATGTACCCAATGCGAGAAGTTCCAGGAGGGGGATATGTACATGTCCCATGGAGCAGACAGGATATCTTATCCTTTACGAATGATTTCCCAAAGTTAAGAGAAAAACCAATTGAATGGTACAAGCAGGTTGAGAGGTTTGTGAAGGTGTCAAAGGTATTGTTGAAGGACTTGGATGGTTTGTTCGACATAGTGGTACCTGCCGATTTATGGACAGATTGTAAAATCACAGTTGATTGGCCAAGTGAAGAGTATCCCAGAGATCCAAAGACAGGTGCCCCGTCAAGTGATGTAATGAAAAAATATCAGCAGGTAATAACTTACCTGAAAGGAAAGATACCACCAAAAGAGACAGATTGGGTGAAAATAGACAGAACTACTCAAGAAGCCAGTGAATCGGTACACGCCTACTATGAACGTTTATTGCAGGTATTCAAACAGTATAGTGGCTTTGAGGATATTGGAGACAAGAACATGAGTCAGTTTGTTTACCGATTTGTTTATGGTCTAAAGCCAGAGATTTGTCAGATGATTAAGCAGCATATGTTGTGTTGGCAAGGGAAACCGATCGACGAGATTTTGAAATATGCGAAATATTGTGGAGATGACATTGAGGATAGGCACAAAAAACTGCAAGAGAAAGTGATGTGGGCTCAGGTAAAAATGGCCGAGAAACAGGGGATTAATTTGGATAATCCAAGTGAAAATCAGGGAAAAGATTCTGGATCGAATGTTGATACTGGAAATGGTGGAAAAATGAGAGGACGAATGAGCAGAGAAGAGGCTAAAAAGAAATTTCCTTGTCATGGATGCGGAAAATTGGGGCATTGGAAGGATGAATGTAAAAAGATACGGAATAATAATGGCCCAAATCAAAATTTAAATCCACAGACGCAGAATGACTCACAGCAGGGTGTAAATCCTCAGAGTCAGTTGCCACCTGCACCTATACAGGGTAATGTAAGCAGAGCAAAGCACAGTACAGACGTCGGATATCAAGGAAGAAGTGGTAAGAATGATTATGTAACTTCACAGTTTCTTTTACAGGACGATTTCTGTCAGTACAGTTCATGACGGTGCCTAGGAGAGGGGGAGAAGGAGTGCGTACTTGGCGCATCCTTACCGGTAGATCAGTCAGGTCCATATGTTGAAGGGAATGTGAAGGGTAATGATATTACTTTTCTTTTGGACACTGGTGCTACCCGGTCTACTGTGAGAACAGCAGACATCCCAGACCTTCCTCTCTCTGGAGAAGCTATCCAAGTAGTGGGAGTAGCTAATCGAAAGATTAGAATACCTCTTACCGAACCAACGGAAGTTAAAATTGGAAATTTTAGAGAGATGCATCAATTTGTAGTGTGTGATTCTAGTCCAGTAAATTTATTGGGCAGAGATTTGTTGTGTAAAATGAACTGCACAATATTCTGCACACCGGATGGTGTGGCAATACAGACCCGTGATGAAGACCATGTATATAAATTCATGATTGCAAAACAAGGTACAGAGGTAGATGAAATGGTCTCTTTGATAACAAAAGACGAGTTGCCAGAAGAATTAAAAACTACAGTAAATCCTATGGTATGGGATTTCACGGGAAAAGAAGTAGGACTTATGGCCAAAATAGACCCAGTTAAAATTACTGTAAAAGAAGGTGCCATTTTCCCGAATACCAGGCAGTACAAAATGAGTGCAGAAGTAAAAGCAGGAGTCATTGAAGAAATTGATCGAATGGTAAAACAAAACATACTAAAAGAAGTAATGAGTAGCCCATGTAATTCACCGATAATGGGTTTAAAGAAGCCTAGTGGGAAATATAGGATTGTCCAAGACCTGAGAAAAATAAATAAGATTGTGGAACCTTGTTGTCCTATAGTGCCAAATCCTGCAGTAATTCTATACCAGATCCCTTTGAGTGCAGGATGGTTCACTGTGATTGATTTATGTCAAGCGTTCTTTTCAATACCATTGCACCCAGATAGCCAGTATCTTTTCTCATTTAAATTCGAGAATAAGGTCTATGTATGGAATCGTGTTCCTCAGGGGTACACGGAAAGTCCTTCCATTTTCAATCAGATATTGAAAAAGTGCTTAGAAAAACTAGTAATGCCAGGAAGTTCAGTTTTAGTTCAGTATATAGATGACTTATTAGTGGCATCTAACACTAGAGAACACTGTGTTGTGGACTCTATTGCATTATTGAATCACTTAGCTGAAGAAGGGCATAAAGTCTCACCTGAAAAACTGCAGTTTTGCACAACAACAGTTAAGTATCTAGGACATCAAATTGAGAGTGGAAAAAGAAGAATAACCTCTGAAAGAGTAAAATTAATCAAGAAAATGCAAATGCCTAACACCCAATGGGAAGTGAGAATGTTCCTTGGGGTAGTGGGTTATTGTCGACAATGGATACTAGGATTTTCCCTGTTAGCAAAGCCCCTAATTCAAATGACAAAAAAGAAGGCAAAGGACCCAGTTGAATGGGATGATGAAAGTGTAGGAGCTTTTGTAAAATTGAGAAACGCTTTGTGTGCAGCGCCTGCCTTAGGCATGCCCGATTATAAGAAAGAATTTGCACTATTCTGTCACGAGAGAGAAAATTGTGCACTATCAGTCCTAACTCAGAGACATGGTCTGGATAGACGTCCAATAGCCTATTTTTCTGCTACACTGGACCCAGTGGCGGCCGCTTTGCCAGGCTGCTTAAAAGCAGTAGCGGCTACCTGTTTGAGCATTGAACAAAGTGAGTCAATTGTAATGGGACACCCAGTAAAGGTGTTTGTTCCACATGCGGTTGTGATTCTATTGACAAGAACCCGAACTCAGCATCTTACTCCTAGTCGGATGACTAAGTATGAGAGAATAATTTTGGGTGCTGATAATGTGACCATGGTAAGGTGCACAATAGTGAATCCTGCTACCTTACTACCAGATCCATACCATGAAGAAGTTAAAGATGACGAAGAAGAACATGATTGTTTACAAGTCACAGAGTTATGCACAAAACCACGTCCTGACATTCAGGAATTGCCCCTAAGGAATCCAGACAGGGAGCTGTTTGTTGATGGTTCATGCCAGAGGCATGAAGATGGTAAACTGACTGCAGCATTTGCAGTATGTGAATTAACTGGAATAGTCGAAGCATCCTATTTACCAGGAGTAAAATCTGCACAAGTAGCTGAATTGATTGCTTTGATAAAAGCTTGCAAAATTGGGAGGAATCAAAAAGTAACTATATTTACAGATAGCCAATATGGTTATGGGGTTGTGCATGATTTTGGCCAACTATGGATGCAGAGGGATTTTATGACTTCTTCAGGATCCCCCATTAAAAATGGACAGTTTGTAAGGGAATTGCTGGAAGCAATGCAATCACCAAAAGAATTGGCTGTGGTGAAATGTGCCGCACACCAGTCAGGAGATGACTGGGTGGTAGTCGGCAACCGATATGCAGACCTTGTGGCTCAACATTGTGCCAAAAACAGAATGGCGGTGAATAAAAGGGTGGAAAGAATGGGAATCAGCTGCCAACTTTTGCTGTGTGCACCTCCTGAAACATGGAATGATGTAAAACGATTGCAAGATGATGCTGATGACAGTGAAAAGAATATATGGATTAAAGTGGGATGTTCTCAAAGGGAGGATGACAAAGTATGGATCTGTGCCGATGGCAGACCAGTCATGCCCGACTGTCTGCTCTCACAAATGGCCAGGATGTATCATGGAGACACACACATAGGGAGAGATGCAATGATTAGGCTCTTCAGACAAAATTGGTACATTCCCAAATTCAGAGCTGTAGCAGAGAGTCTTTGCCAGAGATGTTTAACCTGCCAAATGCATAATCCAGGGAGGAAAACAATAATCGGGTTTGGAAAGATTGGAAAGGCAGAAGGTCCATTTATAAGACTCCAATTTGATTTCATTCAGTTACCACCATGCAGAGGGCTGAAATATGTACTTGTCATAGTGTGTCTGTTTTCAAAGTGGGTGGAGGCTTACCCTACCAGGAGAAATGACAGTATTACAGTCGCAAAGTTGTTGCTACGAGAACTCATTCCTAGATTTGGTTTCCCAGTAACTTTGGAGTCGGATAGAGGAAAGCACTTTAACAGTGAAGTGATTAAGATAATCTTTGAAGCATTCCAAATTGAACAAAAATTGCACTGTGCATATCGTCCAGAGGCTTCTGGAGTGGTTGAACAATTGAATGGCACAATAAAATCCAGACTGGGAAAAATGTGTGCATCAACATCATTAAGTTGGCCGGATGCATTGCCACTTGTCTTAATGGGACTCAGAAGCATTCCTGATAGAAATACCGGATTGAGTCCCCACGAGATAATGATGGGAAGAGCAATGAGACAAGCACATGTTCCCATAAACAAACTGCTGAATATATCTGATGATATGGTTCTGGATTATTGCAAAGGATTGGCTGACCTAGTGCGTTCTGTCTCTCACCAGGTTGGAGAAGACGCAGTTTCCAGGCAGCCTGAACAAGAACATGATCTGAATCCTGGTGACTGGGTGGTAGTGAAGAATCACACCAGAGAAATGTGTCTATCACCCAGGTGGAGCAAACCTTGCCAGATCATATTGGTTACAAACACCAGTGTGAAGAGTGCAGGATTTCCTAATTGGATTCATGTAAGCCACACTAAAAGAGTACCAGACCCTGAAGAAGAAAATCCTCAGACAGTAACGATCACTGAGGAAGATGAAGGTTGCCCAGCTGAAGAATCTCAGGAGCAAGATTCGAGGGAAGCTGACAAAGAACAACCGAGCACAAGTCAGGACTGGATACCAGTGGTGGAAATTCCTGAAGTTTACTACAGAACAAGAAGTCAAGCAAATCTAGAAGAAGTTACAGAAGATCAGATAGGTGAAGAAGAAGCAGCTCAGGAAAGAGAAGAAGAAGAAACAATAAGAGAACCTGAGCAGGACCAGATAGGGAAAGAAAACTGGGCTCAAAATAATGAAGAACGAAGAAATTTTGAGCAGGGACAGACAGGTCTAGAAGAATGCGGTCAGGCTGCAGAAGTACAAAGTGCAATAAGCCCTGATCAGGACCAGTTAGATAAAGGAAAACACATTCAATCAGAAGATCTCGAAATTCTTGAATCTGAAGACGAAAATACTGAACAGAGTCAGCCATTAGAAACTCACAGTGTAGCTGCTGAAGAGAAACCAATCAGACCTGAAAAAGAACAAATAAAAGAAACTGTAATTGTCGAAAATAAAATTGTGACACGATCTGAAAATAAAAGTATTTCTGAAGAAGAAAACAAAGAGGCAGTGAAAACACAGAAAACAAGAAAAGGTGATCATTGGCCTAGTGTCATTAAAAGAGTGAAATACCACGTAAGAACCAGAAGTGAAGATCCAGAACAAGTAAACGAAGTAACTAGCCAAACAGGACAGGAAAACGAAACTGAGAAACGGAGAAGCAAAAGATTGAAACTTATTAACAACAAGTTTAAAGGCCCTGACTGGACTTACATAATTCTTGAAGATTACGAGAGCTCAGAATCAAGTGAAAGTGGTGACGAAGGAACTAGTGCAGAACTGGTCTATGAAACAGAAACAAGACCACCTTGATAACGTGAAAAAGCTGCGCAAAGAAAATTGAAGAAAAATAGATAAGAAGAGCAATCTTCCTTGTCAAAATGTCCGATGATAGAGTTACTGGGAGATCAAAAGGAAAATGTTGTAAAAGATGCTGTGCTATATGCATATGCAGTCTAGTAGTGGTACTTGTAGCATGGTTAGTACTGATTGTAGCAATTCCCTACTTTATGATAATGGATAAAAAGATTAACAATGAAACGAAGGGAAGGTTAGATAACTTGAAAGGTAATAGGGTAGAACTAACGGCAGAAGATGATCCAGAATTTCATCATGAAGTAACAGATAATGATACTAGTTTAAATGTTTTCACTAAGTTACTATTTCAATATGTAGATACCATGGAAATTAGCAACTGTTATGTTTGTATGAAGTTACCAGAATCAGCAGCAGAAGGATTAACGTATCATCATTTGCCATTAACCTATGGCATATCATGTTGTGTATTGACAAGTATATTTTATAGAACAGGGAAAATTGAGTATTATTATTCAAACATAAATGTGATATTTTCTGAGGTTCCGATTCGCAAGAGTATGAACCCAGTGCTTAGTAGTCAAGATGCACAGTTTATGGGAGAGTTTTTCTTAACAATGAAATCAATAGACATAACACATGCACATAGAAACAATCTGACATGTTCTTTACACGAAGAAGAAAATATATTTTTGAATTTAGTTGAAGATAGAAGACAAGATTTTCAAAAGAAAGCTTCAGAGCATAAGGCTCATTTGCCACCTTGGGCTGAGAAAGAAGGTAGTTACACACCTGGCAAGGCTCAAGCTGCTATGGCTCTGAATTTTGTAAAAACAGGGAAAATTTGTCTACATAGGTTAAGGACTGACTATAACAATGTTTTCATCGGTACCAGTGAATGTGAACATAATTTCTTAATTCTTGGAGGTTGGGGACTCAAAGGAGGAACAGATTCAGTTTTTCCTGGAATCTATTATGTGTGTGGGAATAAGGCTTACTTTAGGCTTCCTGCACGGTGGTATGGAAGTTGTTATTTTGGAATAGTATTTCCAAAGATATACCACGTAAAAAGAAACACTGGGAGCAATGAAAATAATAGCGAATTAACTCGTAGCAAAAGAGCTAGTTTTTCTGAAATTGTAGGTGATATATTTGGTGCATTGATACCTTCAGTGGAAGTAATTCTGAACTCAAGAAGAATATGTAAATTATCTACAGTGGTTGATCGTTTATCAACAGATACTGCTGGAGGCTTTTTAATGATTAATGCGGAAATGGTTGCGATTAGATCTATGGTTATGCAAAATCGACTTGCTCTTGACATTATTTTGGCAAAAGAGGGCGGAGTCTGTAAATTATTGAAGACGAAACACTGCTGCACTTACATACCTGATAAAAGTGCAGAAATTGAAACGTATATACAGAATATTACGAAACTTGAGAAGGAACTGAAACCACTGGAAGTTGATAGTGTATGGGAAAGATTGACAAACAGTATAGCGTCAATTGAGACCTGGTTTTCTAATATAGAGAAAGGACTTATAGGCAAAGTATTAATACCCTTAGCGGGGATAGGAATAATAGCATTGACAATAATAATATGGTGTAAATGTTGTAGAAAGGATGATTCGTATAATGTGACACGAAAAGGAAAGATAAGAAAATTCGATAAAATTGAACTTGAAGATTTGAGAAGTGAATTATACAAAAGGCTGAAAGGAGATGTGAAAAATAGAAAAAGTAAAAATGAAAATGAAATAATTGTATGCTAAAAGTTGGCATCTGGTTGTGGGTAGTATTTGATGGCTCAAAAGCCATCAGAGAGGGGATTGATGGAGCAAGGACTCACAAATGAGACTTGCTCGGAGCCAATCTCCTCACAGTATTAATGTATTAAACTTCGTATTGTTCATACTAATTTTGCATACACGACATAAATAGCAAGGAAGCTTGCTTATGTGTTTTAACTAACAAATAACACTTGTCTGTTCTAAAAATGGCCGCTAAAACGCGGGAACTCTTCTGCGCATGTCTCAACCACATCACATGGTGTGACGTCTTACTTTGCTTGGTGGGAAAATTCTGCTTCTGCGCAGTGTGTTCTAAAATGGCTGCTTAATGTTTTCACATGCTACAGCTTGCTCTTGTGTTGTAATTAAATTGTCGTTTTCTTAACGCTATTAATGCGGGATAGAATTTATAAATAAATGGGAATAGAGTAGAGAGAGTGGGGATACAGTGAAACATTTTATTTGTGATTTTAATATTTTCTTCTTGTACTTTTATTAGTTCGTAAACTTGGGCCTGGGGTTGGTGAACTGAAACTCGAGAGACAAATGATTCTGCGCATGCGTCTTGCATGTCTGCCAAGAGAAAAGGATGAAGTCAACCTGGACGAGGTCCAAGGCCGCGACCTGATGGCCAACACTGCTGTACCCATGTCTTTCCTGTTAAAAATGCAACATTGTACATGGAGAATGTATACATTTTGTCGTGAGACGGGTGGGAAATAAAGCAAATGTATAAATTTGATGGGCGGTATTTTAAAAACAATGGTCTTCAGAAATCGAACTAAATTCATATGGTGTGAGGATCAACCCCCTGTCCCTGTCCAATCAGAAGTAGTGGTCCCATATTTTTGCAACATTAATGGGAGGTACATGGGCGTAGAAGGGTATAATAGATATAGAATTAACTAATTAGTTGGCACAGGAGACTAGACAGCACAGAGTTCACTCTCAGAACGCACGGAAGAGCTCCAGACCGCCAAGCTGATCGATTGCAGACTGAATTACTGTCCAGAGAGGTCCTGAGGAGAGGGCGGCGGAGTCCATTAGAAGGAAGGCACAGGAGAATCGAGGAGAAGTGAAGTATCAGAGAGGGGAACGGCGCAGGCGTCGTTGGTAGAGAGGTCACCAGTCCTGTCCTGAACCTGGAGGAGGTCTTGCTCTTCATCCTTCCTGGGTCCTATCTTTCCCAACTCCTTGGCCAAGGGGTTTGGTTCTCGCACTTTAGGTAAATATATGCAACCTTTAGTTGCGCTGCTGTCTCTATCTTCTCCTTTTCTAAGGAACCGTCATTAATCGATAAATGATTTCTTGTGCTTCATCCTTGATATGCGATTAAGTATCATGCAATTCTGTACTTTACTCTGCTAAATCTTTAGATAAACATTTTAAAACTTCCTGACTGTGATTATTTCAGGATTATGAACTGTAATGAATGTCACTCATTTTAAACTTCCCAATTAGCAAAGGATTCATTGGTAAGTCATTACTCTTCAATCAGAAGGTAATTGGTAGCAGGGATTTTGACAAAGAGTAACAACTGATACCCCAGCGTGAAATGCTAGCGTAGTATGAATGTATGGGCCCAAGTGAGTATCTGTTGTATGAATGCTCGTTGCTAGTATCGCACTGGATCAATAGCATTAAGGGCCCCATTGCGATGTCGGGCGGCCGCATCCGACAGACCGTCGGTTGTGGTCTGCCCGACATCTGCCATTGCAGTCCGCCTGCCACATTACGATGCAGCGGGCGGAGGCATCAGGTGGAGGGAACGTCCGCTGTGCTTCCGATGGGATCAAGGAGCCTGTCGGAGCATCGGAAACACACATAATCCCACAATGACGGCGGAGCCAGCCTCGGCTCCGCCGTCGGGGTTATGATGTCACTTTCCGACAGCCTTTTAAAGTCGGCCTTTCCGACATAGCTAGGCTGTCAGAAAGTGACTTTGGGGTTCCCTAGCAGCTCCCCATTCCCCCCTGGCCCACCTATATGGTGCCTGCCACACGGTGCAGGGATGTTTAAAAGCATACATTTTTCAATGGCAGCTTGTGCTGCGGGCCTTTTCTGTCCGCTGCACAAGCTGCCATTGAAAAATGGATGTTTATTTATTAAAATATACACAATATTGGGGTGTCTCTGACCTTCTAATTCAAGCCCGTCTTGTATGCTAATGAAGTGCTCTTTTTCCTCTGAAGTCACCCTGATACCACATCTCAATTAATCACTCTTGTTGGAAATTGTCGGCTTATAGTCTGAAAGTGAAAAATTGATGGGTTTTGCAAATATTCAGTTTTCCTCTAAGCATAGTGTGACTGACTGGGGGCTAATTTGGTTGTATAACCACATTGTGTACTTAGGCATAAAAGTAACAAGAGAAATATCTAAAACATCTATGATTATCTTCAAGTTCAGCCTTTTCAATAAAAATTAAGCAGCAAAAAGTGAGCCATTGCTGATGGGAAGGAAAATATGTGTCATATATTAGTAGATATAATGGGGCACATTTATGAATTTTTCAGGCAATGCAGTGAAGCAAGCAAAGTTGCTGTGCTGTGTTGCGTGAAAGGGAGACATCAGAAATGCACCATAGCCATTAAGATATGATGCACTTCTGCTGCCTCCCAGCGCTGGCACACTGTGTGATCTCCACCGCCAACCCAGGCACCCTTACACCATGGTGCAAGGGTGCCTGCATAACAGGCAGGAATAACTTCCTGCACAAAAACAATCCTTTATGGTCTTTTCCTCTTTCTATGAGTGCTGCAGAATGCAGCACATGTGAAAAGAGGAAATAACAAGGAGAAATAAAGATATTTCTACTTGTTATGCCTCACTTGGGAAAATCCATGGATGGATGCATGGGAACGCCCTTTTTACACCCATTGAACGCCTCCCAAGTTGAAGTGTAACATAACGCAGCGCAAGCAGCTGCCTTGCGTTACATTTCCTTATAAAACTACATAAGGCCCCGCAAATCAGGCCTGGTGTGGCTTTGTAAATATTATTGAAAGCCTTTGTGTTGTCCTTCGTCGCTTTGTTTGACACAGGGACAGCTCAAAGGCTTCATAAATATGGACACTCTTTCACTCCCCCTTTGACTCAATGCAGCAATTCTGGTTACAGTGCTGTATTGTGTCAAACACCAGTAAATATGGGCCCGGATTCTGGACCTAGGCAGGTTGGCTACGTGAAACATTGGTAACAGGTTGAAGGGAAAAAACTGGACAGTTGCGCAGTTATAAGGAATTACTTTATAGAGATTTAGGAAAAACGTAATTTATGTTGCTGTTCACGCCTCACGGTAAGTAGTTATTTCACTACTCCTATTTCTATGCCTGTTGTGTTTTGTCGGTATTTATTATATTAAATAGGGAAACATGATCGAATTACACTCGTGCATTGGTAAAATCTATAGATGAATGGAAGCAATCTCTTGCTTTTCTATTTGTTAGGCTAACCCCTTCCCTGCCTGGTGTTACTATTGATTTTTCTACCTAATCTGGAAATAAAATATTTAAACCGTAATAAAGTGCCGTTTGATACCACAAAATGACTTTACATCAGAAACAAATGCCCTTTAATCATTGTGAAGCAGATTTATTATCACTCAAGTATGAGCTTGAGATATGTTTCTAAATGTTTACTTGTTTTTTTACGCACTTATCGCTTCCTCGTGCCATCTATCATTATCAGTAAATTAGTTCACTTAATCAGAAAATGTTAACTTTATCATTAACATGCTCTTTTTTATCATTACCTTTTGGCGTTTTGAATGTAGTAATTGACTATGTACCCAAATATAATATTTTGAAGTTACTTTTACTTTATCCCAAAATATAAGGTTTGTTTGTAGAACTACACTTACAATATTATTCTTTGTTTTTAATATTTAAATGCATTACAGTCAATCTCATCAAATTCACAATTATCCCAAACAGATACTAGTCCTCTTCATAATGTGCTAAGATATTCTCTCATATGGTAGGCTGGCTCTGATATGGCACATCTTACCTAAAGGGGTGCAATTTATTTACTTAGCTAGCACAGTTGAGTGAATTTGGAAAATTCCTCCCTTTACGAAGAGGACTGAAGTTGCCAAACTACCCAATGTGAACTTTCACATCACCTGTTTTAAATTATTTGCAGGCAAAAGTACAACAGGACATCCGCTGCAGGAAATTATTTCCCCCTCTGTCAATCAGGGCTGCCTGTCTAAAATGATAACTACCGCCCTATGAACTCTACCCTGCCAGTTCCGCACCAGCAGGTGCTGGCATCAGGGAAGGGGAAGGAGGCAGCTTGTTGGAACACAGTAAACCTGTGACTGCAGAGTAGCACTCTCACAGTACTCTGGACCAGCAGAAGATGTCTGCTTCAGCACAGACCCTGGTTTTCAGCCTCTTTGGGTCAGCTTTGCACATAGGCAATTTGATGCTATATTTTGCCAAACCTCCATCAAATGTCAGTCAGTGTCATGTTGTGCGGAGGTATGTTCCATCTCTGCCAGTAAATGCAAGGTGGTCAGGTTTACACTTGTGCCGGTCAATGCCATCATGTACCCCCTCATATGCCAGATAATGTCACTGTCAAGTATGCCCCCATATGCCATTCAAGTTCAGGAGCCCAATATTCCTATATGCCAAGAAATGCCATCATGTATCCAGACATGCCCCATCAAAACCCAGATAATGCCATATGCCCAGGCATGTCTTGTCAGATGACAGTCAATGTAATGTACCCAGATATTCCCTTTGCTAGTCCTTCCCACTATGCCCCATTATATGCCAGTCATGAGCCCATAATGTCCCATAAAAAAACTAATGTTGTTAACGTCATCATTCAGCTAATTATGCCCCAAGCAATAACCGTAGTCAGTTGCTACTTAGCATTACATTTGAATCTTGATACATGTAAAGATTTATACAAGTGGTTTAAATAATCAATAACTGGTCTTTTTCAGACAACTCCAGCGATCTCCTGGTTATCTACGAAGAAGAAGCCGAGGATTGGGCGGCGTACATTAGATCCATTTTCCAGAATGATTTACCGGAGGGAGTTCTACTGTACAAGTTGAAGGAGTCATCCATGGAGCATCTCCCGGTTTTATCATGTTATCAGTGTAAACTGCTCATATTATCTCAAGGGCTCCTGGACATCCTTGATGACATAAAGGTGACTTTCCTGGTTGATCTGCTTCATCCTCCAGACAACGTGGTGATCTTGCTTTGCGGGGTAGAAAATTCGGATGCAGTATATGAAGTTGCTCCCATACAAAGAGCTTGTCATGAGCTCTTCGCTGATCAGGAGCCAGAGGACTACCTCTCAGTAATCTGCAGTGTGATATATCAAGGGAAAGCTTCTACAGGTTTGTAACCTCTCCTTGGATTATGAGCCTGGAATGGGATAACAAGACCATCTGTACATATATATAATCTGTACAATAATTGTATTTATGAGCATAAGTCAACCCTAATCAGTTCACATTTATGATCTGAAGATTAAACATAAGAAATAGAAAAATGCTATTCAATAATGAGAGCTTTCTGTTTCTCGCAGCAGGCACTAAAAGATTTTAATCTTTGGAACACCAATTGTGGTATATTATTTCTGTATACTTTATAGAGTGAAACAGTTAGAGATAGATATAACTTTACGGCTAAGGATTTAGCTCGAACATGACTACTTACCACTATTTCAGAAGGAAAAAGCTGAACACTGTTCTATTTGAAACCATTTTACTGACTATCCAGTACACCTTTTAGCGTAAGAGTCATCTATAAGCTTTGAAAGATTCAGCCAATCAGATATGTTGTGTTAGCTAATCTTATAAATTGCAGTGCTACCCAAAACATGGCACCCAAAAACCTCAGAGAGATGCCATTAACTGCCAGGTGTTTAGTTTTTTTTAAATACAAGGAAATGGGTGTGCGTCCAAGATGGTGGACAGATAGAATGTGCCTTCCCGTCTCTACATTGCCTGCTGCTGTACGAGGGCTGTAGCCAATTCCCCGAGACCCCCGGGAAGAGGTCCCTGGGTGTGCTCCCATCGTCAGGTCCCCCATGCGCACCGAGGCTCCTGGAATAATCGCTCATACCTCTCTGTTGGGTGCGAACACATCACCGGCGGTTGCCAGGACTCAGTACAAAATGGCGAAGGCCGTGTTGTGCTGAGGAGTGAGCAGGCCGCGTCATCTGGCCAGCCTGCTAGAATATGGCATGAGTGGCGTCCAGTGAGCAGAGGGGCGGGAACCCAGAAATCATCAGCGAAGGCAGAAAGCAGTGTTTCTGAATCACCGTGAGCAGCGGTCGCGGAGCTATGCAGGACGGCTGTGTGGTGGGCAGAGTCTGAGAGCCTAGCGGGGGTGGTGGTCGATTCAGCGCACCCGGTGCTAGAAATCAGGGTTAGAGATCGGATCAAGACCCCAGAGCATGCAGCGGCTCCTTGATCATGCCCGCCTAGACCCCCCGCAGGGTGAAAGCACCATGCCGGCGGCCGCTAGGACTTGAGGCAAAATGGCAATGGCCACGGCATGCTGAAAGGAGAGTTGGCTGCGTCTAACGGGTGGCCTGCCTGAGCACACAGGTAGCAGAATCATGTGAGCAGAAAAGCCGGGCTGATATCGCCTGCAGACACCAAAAGCAGTCTTCCAGTACCGCCGTGGGCAGCGACGGTAAGAGGCAAGTGGAGGGGCTGAGCAGCCAAGTGGAGCTGGAGGGCCTGGCTGTGGCCACTTCGCCCCGTTGGGGGCTGTAACCTGGTGCGAGAGATCGGAGCAGAGGCAGTTGCTCTGAACTGGGCCCTGAGGACATTGAACCTTTTACAGATCTCCTGAGCAGCATGCGAGGTGACGGCTTTGAGGAGCATGGTGGTGATGGAGCACACCACTCTTACCTTATGTGACCTTCCTGATGGTATTGATGAAGCTGATTTACCCCTGATTAGCCGTCAGAAGCCCGAGATTGTGGATCCCCCTCCCCTTCTCTGTGTTGATGATATCCTCAGGTTTAAGCAGTGGCCTTTCCTAGGCTGAGGGAGGAGGACATTGAGCAGCAGCGCCTCTCCCTAGGCGCAATTCTAGGCACCATAACCAACAGCCCTCCCTGGTCAAAGTGCATCATCCTGGGGGGGAGACCAATGGCCCGGAAGCAGCCCCCGGAGACCCTAAAAGTGGTTATCCGAGGAGAGCTGATTGCCATATCGGTGGCAAAAAATAAACTCCACCGGGACAAAAGAGAGGCCCTTCTGAGAGTTGTAAAGCTGGAACGCATTCATAAGTGTACTGGGGCACCCCAAGTCCAGGGACAGCTACAGGTTGGGTGTGCGTAATTTAAAAGCCTGGACTTGCATAAGGCCGAACATGCACTACTCAGACTGAGACACTCCTTCTATGTTGGGGGGACAAGTGTGGTCGGCTGTTGGCTAATAAACTCCGGGCTCAATGGCAGGTGGCACGAGTGGCACAGATGGTACAGATGTTATGAAGGACCGTCCCATCGCAGTGGCCTTCCAAGACTATTATAGGGTACTTTACTGGGCACAGGAGTTTACCCAGGAGGCTCCTCCCAGTTACCTTAATGGTTTGTGCACCTCTTGCCTGACGTCCGCACAGGTAGATGCTTTGGACCGCCCTATCGGGGTGGAGAAAGTGATCTCTACCATTGCCAAAAAGAAGCTCCTTTAGTCCCCGGGCCCGGATGGCTTCTCTGACCATTTTTATTAAACATTCTGCACCGCTCTAGCCCCAGTCCTCACTAGGCTTTTCAACTCCTTTGCTGAGTTAGGGAATATGCCACCCGCAATGCCGAAAGCTTCCATCGATGTTGTTCCCAAACACAGGAAAGACAGGAAGCAATGTGGTTCATACCGCCAAATATCCCTTCTTAATGTGGCTATTAAGCTGTTTACTGATATTCTTGCAGCGGATCTGGGATCCTACATGCCAGGTTTGGTAGACCCGGGCCAGTCTGGGTTCATCCCCCATCGTCAATGTAGGGACAATACTAAAAGAAACGTTCACATCATTGATAAGACTATGTGCTCTGGGAGAGAAATAATGCTCCTGGCTATCGATGCTGAGAAGGTATTTGACCGGGTAAATTGGCCTTATATGGAGGAGACACTTTGGCATTTTGACTTCAGTCGGAGATTCTGGAAGTGGACCTTGTGTAACTATAGGGAGCCGCAGGCGATGGGGCGGGTTAATAGCTACATCTTCGATCCCTTCCCTAATCATAGGGTAATGCGACAGGGGTTTCCTCTGTCACCCATGCTTTTTGCTCTCTACATGGAGCCAATGGCCCAGAGAGTTCACGACAATCCGCATATCACTGGGGTGTGCTTTGGGGGGCAGGAGCACACCATCAGTCTCTGTGCTGATGATGTGATAGCTGCGCTCGATGACCCATTGAGACCACTCCCGGCCTTCTTGAAGGAGCTTAAGGACTTTGGGAAAGAGGCGGACTTTTGGATTAATCTCCAGAAGTCCCCAGCCCTGAATCCCTCAGTTTTGTCAGCTACAGACACATTATTAACTGCCCAATATCCATGCCAATGGTCATCTACCTCAATAACATACCTGGGAGTCCAGGTGGCCCCTACGGTGCACGTGACAACTACCATTAATTACCAGAATTTGCTCCGGCAAGTGCTGAAAGATTTGGCCCAGTGGAAGCACTATTGTCTTACATGGCTAAGTCGAGTGGCGGCAATAAAGATGACTATTCTCCCATGGGTCCTGTTCCTCTTCCATGTCCTCCTACTCGCCCCTCTTTAGGGCATGCTTAAAACCCTGCAAGGGGAGCTGAATCGTTTCATCTGGGTGGAGGGGAGACCCCACATGAGTCGGGAACAGAGTTCCGATCAAATCGGGAAGGGAAACTGGGGGTCCCAAATCTCTTGCATTTCTATCAGGCTGCATGTCTCCACTTTCTAATGGAATGGAGCTGTGATGAATCTGAGAAGCTCTGGCTTTTTAAGGATAGAGCAGTGGCAGGTCAACATCTATTTAAAGTTCGGTTCTTGCCCAGATCACAGAGGGCACAGGCCTGTACTCCTCCCCTATTGCTTGGGCTACTCTTGAGGTGTGGGATCGGTTGCCCACACACAAAGCACTGACTTTGTTCCCTTCCCCATTGACTCCCATTTTGGATAACATGGACTTCACCCCGGAGTTAGATCACACCAGCTTCTTGACGTGGCAATCTGGGGGCTGTAGGTTCATAGGCCATCTTTTTGACGAGGCAGGACTTGTCTCTTTCGAGCAGTTTCGAAGGTACTTTACGCTGCCGGAGTCAGAAAGAGTGCACTATTTACAGATTTGCCAATGACTCACTCAGCCCACCATTCGACCTGGGGCACAGCACCCACTTACATCTTTTGAAAAGTGGCTTGTGACCAAAACTACTGACAGGCACCTGATAACTGAAATCTATGCTATCCTCCAGTGGGCCCATCCGGTGATCAAATCCTCTGGGCAGAATAGGTGGGAGCCTGAATTGGGGAGGACATTGACATCTAAAGAGTGGGACGCAATTTTTTACAGAGTGCGGCATTTGGCTTCAAACACTGCTAGTATAGAGACAGCCACTAAAATAGCTACCTACTGTTACCATCACCCCAGTCAGACTGCACAGGGGTGACCCCACTCGCAGTGCGGACTACTAGAGAGGCTGTGGGTCCCAGAGACCCTGCACCATCTGCTTTGGGCCTGCCCAAAGCTTACGCATTATTGGGATACGGTACTGACAGACATTGACGCCCACTTTGACATGCAATAACCCTGATTTCTACCGAATGCATTACCTTCCAGCTGAAATCCCACAGGGGGCGACACATAGGCCTCGCGCTTGGCGCAGCCCATCAAAACATCCTCACCCAATGAGGCATGGAGAAACTTCCATCCCACACTAGGTGGTTAGATAGTATCTGGGGTGGAGAGATTGACCCTCAAATTGACAAATCAGGGAGTATCCTATAGGGAGCTTTGGCACTCGTACATCTCTCTTCTTTCGATGGATTTCGAGTGCTTACCTTTCCCCGATACCTCCGTTTACCACACTGGACAGAGCCAAAATCCCTGGAGAGGGATCAAGAATGATCCTGAGATGGACATGTGGGGGGCACTTAGTTATCTTTTTCTTTTCTAGAGAGGGAACTCGTTCCATCTTTATGGTGCAAGAAAGAAGAAGGCCCGAACACCACACCGAACATGGTGGATATGTAGACCAGTGAGTTGACTTACCCGTGATCATTGAAGAATTGATTGGATACATACCTTCGGATAGCGTCCTGGAAGTATTTAGCTCCCATACTGCAGAGTACTGGTATCTTTTACTTCCTGTATTCATACATATAATCCTGACAGATAATCGGGAGTAATGAAATCAAAGAAATCTACCCATGGTTCCACCTGCACAATACTGGAACTATGTCCAGGTAATTTACAACAGCCCTACAAGTAGGCAATTTACTGACCTTGCCTCCTGATCTGAACAGCCTTTTTAATATGTATGTGATTTCCTGGTTACAATTAAAGCATGGGTTGCGGTTCCTCATTAAAGTTAAAAGTTTATCTTTCTTTAGGTACCCACTAAAAAACGCGTTAGCAATGAGAATTACCTTTTGAGGCAATAATAAAGTTACTCTCAAATTCCAAAACAAGGGAGTTAAATATTCTTAATTCAAAACTTTATCTGGAGCCTTGGGAATGACAATATCTGGTTCTCCTATTACCTAACTGAATGCGACATATTTGTAACACTTTGGATAGTTCAAATGCTAAGTGAATCTGCTAAAATTCAATGCTGTGACAGTCAGTTTGCTCAGTTTGCAAACGGATTTCAAGGTTGAGTGCTTAGCACGTCAAACTATATTACTGGCTTACTATTGCAATCACATGCATTTGTTGGTATGATTGCAGTTTGGTGTACAAAGGCATGCCACAAATCACAAGCAATACGATGTTGCTGCATTACACAGGAGCAAGAAAGGCATGCAATAATCCGATTACAACTCATTTCTCCCATTGGGCTTTCAATTAACTCATTAGTGTATCCATAATTAGATTGTGTATTCATTCGATGCTTGTTGGCTTCTTTAATGAACCAACGGTCAATATTATCTGCGATCAATGAAATTGATTTCCTTACCGCACACCCTCGGTCTAACATCTTTTGGAAAAGGAAGTTCATTTTTTAGTGGGGGGTTTCTTGCAGCAGCTGGTTTCCTCTTGTCCAAATGGAAACAACAGCGCTTGTAACATGTATCGACAAAGCTGCCTTATGTCCTGATGAGTGGAGCGCCCAGGATCTCAGCTCCTGTACACAATTACATATAACTTCCAAGATCTTCAAACTTGAAAAATCCATCAAGGAGGTTCTTTAAATGGATTACTTTATTCAATTCACAGTTTGTAGTACCTTTTCATTGATAACATCATCCCTTGTGCTCCATGGATAACATTGCTCTACACATTTTGAACCAAGTGGTTCTTCATCAGGAGGCACGTGGAGGTATTTCCACAACAAATAAATGTGAAAAAGAAGAAACGAAATAAATAAAACATGACATGTTATTCTGAAGATTTCTGCTATTCTCTCCCATGATTCTTCAAACTGTACTGTTAAGTTATGTTAATACATTTTATGAGAGCACTTGAATACCCAGAGGCGTCTTGGTGCGAGCTTTGCTGCTATCAGGAAAGAAACCCATTAATTCTTGGAAGTGTGATAAACTCATTCAGAATTACGCTGTCAGGTTTTCAAATCCTTACTGAAAGTAAGTAAGTTGGGCATGGCTTTGATTTGCAGAGTGAGAGAGTTCCAGGCCTTTGCAGTTCCAATTACAAAGCCTCACCCTCCCCTAGAAGAGCGTTTAAACCTGGACACTGCCGCACATTTGGCTGCCGCCGACCGTAATGTCCTACCTGGCATGTACCAGGAATTCAGGGCCTAGGTAATGTACTGCTTGGTAGGCAATACAGAGGGCTTTGAATGTGATCCTTTGTGTGACTCGCAACCAGTGTAGCTTCCTGATGGTTTTAGATACTGACTGGTATTTGTGAATTATCAGTAGCAGATGGGGCGCAGCATTTTGGAGAATGTACAAATTGTTCATTAGGTGCTGAGCCAAATTTAGGTATAGACCATTACAGTATTCAATCTTAGAAAGCACCAGAGAACTGACTACCATTTTCTATAATTCAGAGGGAACGTATGGTAAGATTTTTTGATGGTCCTTAATGTGTGGAAAGAGGAGGATGTAACAGCATTAATTTGGTCTGCGTAAGTGAGTTTATTATCAATTAGTACTCCTAAATTCCATGACCTGAGTGGGGAGTGCCACCAGCTCTTGTGGCCACCAAATGGAGGTCCAAACGGAGGACTGGGAGCCGAACAGTAGGACCTCCATCTTCCCAGAGTTCAATTTTTGTCAGTTCATATTCATCCAACCGCTGACCACTCACATGCAGTCACAAAATCTGGACCCTGTCCTGTTTTCACCACTAGCCACGGAGGAGACAATTTGTGTGACATCAGCATAATATGTAAAAGAGCAACCATAGGATCTTATTACTTCAGCTAGAGGGGTGACATAAACATTAAATAAAGTGGGGCTAAGCGAGGACCCCTGGGAGACCCTGCAAGGTAACGAAAATGGCTGGGAGACAAGCTCACCTAGTCCTACTGACTGTTCTCTACCCACAAAGAAATAGCATAACAGATCCAGGGCTGTGCCACTAATGCCAATCTTTAACTAGCCAATCTATCAGCAGCTCATGATTAACAATATCAAATGCTGCTGATAGATCTAGAAGGATGAAGGCCACTCTACCTCCCCAGTCAAGGGACCATCTGATTTCCTCTGTGGCTTTATTTAATGCTGTCTCCGTGTTATGGCCCCTCCGGAATATGCATTGGGTTGTGTCTAGCAGGATGCTAGGTAACCAATTGCTGTAGTGTTAATATGCCCCCAATTAATTGCTGTACCTGTTTGAGATAATCCCTTTTTCCCCACTCTGTCGGATCCAAGTGTGGGCGCTGATAACACCATTACTGTTACCCATCCCTGTTCACTTCGGCTTCTAGCCTCCATTTCCTATTTGTCCCTCACCATTCACATCTCTTTGTGCTTCCTTAAAGTCTATCTTCTATGCCTATGACCACATTTAAAAAATGGTCAATCTAATCATCTGTATACATTGGTTTTAAGATGTAATGTTCACCTATAAAATCTAATATATTTGCATTTTACTCACAGTAGCTCTCTGAAACCTTCCAGTTTGAAAGAGACGGGAAGAAACCCCCATACTTCCTAAAATCACTTATGCTGTGCAACCACTTTTTTCATTTACTAGCCTGTGGTGACAACTTGGATGTCTAATTGCTGGGACTGGCCTGTGTGGGCTCAACGATGAAGTTGGCAATTGGCACTGAAAATCAACCGTTCGCAGTGAGGCATTCATGCAGTTTTGATTAGGATATCAGCAGTATTGGCATGCAAGCAACTGCCTACAGCTCCTGTTCAGTTCAACATCTTAATACATTGCCCTCCTAACAACAAGTCTTGCGCGCCATTCTCCATGACTCTGACCATAGGTAAAAATTGCTGGACGTAATTAATCCAGAAATGCAGTTCATGCCTGAAGAGTGGGCCAATTAATGGTATTAACAATATTACACACTTACAAAAAACACAACCAGGGAGAGAGTTACAACTGCCTCCAAATCAGAAGAAAAAAAACCTCCATGGTCTAAAGCTGTTGCTTTTCATGGGATAGTCACCCTCGTCTTCCAAAGAAAGGACCACTGAGGTTGCAAAGCGATTCACAAAAAATGCATTGGGTAAAATAAGAAAGAAATGCTAGATTGCTCTTGGTACTCCCCACTGTAGTCAACATGGCGCTAGACAATGCAGCCCTCAATTAAATTCTTCCTTTATTTCTCCTCACACCTAAACGAGTGGAGTGTGACATCTACATCAGCTGCAATTAGCATTGATACAACTTTCTCCTAGACTTTCTACTTTGCCTGCCTTTGATCACCTCACGCTGGTGATCTTAAAAACAAAAGACTCAAAAGAAATAATAAGGTAGAGGTAGGTTGACCTCTCAGCTATGACCTGTCTGTGCTGCCACACAGACAAGAATGTCATGCCATATCCGCCATTTGTACCTTTCCTGCTTTTTTGTAGTTTCCCTAGATATATATATCAGACATGTTAATGAATGGCTTCCTTCATCACTACTGGTGCTACTTGGTTGATGTAGAGTCATAAGGTGACATCACATCCAACATGGCGTACACGAGTTCATGGTTACTGTGGACATCCAGCATTCAGTACATGCAGAACCACTGACCTGCACTCCAAATTGCAAACCAATTATCTAGGCAGCACTCCAGTATACACACCACATAGTGCTGGTTGCACATGATTCTTCAGGTCTTACACTTGCTTCTCAAGCATTTCCTTAATGTGTCACCCATTCAGAATCAAACAATTCACCACTAGGGTAACCGACAATCTTCCAGAAGACCGCCCCCTCACCTTATTGCGAAATAAAAATAAAATGACATCAAAATGCAATGTCACCAAGGGCTACACGGGCAACACTTTCATGAATTACATCTGTTTTTGGCCAAATCCATGGTAATCGAGACAAAACGCTCAGCTGACCTTAGAGTCAATACCCCGAACAAAGAGGGAGAGCCTGATTTTGAAGGAAAAGGGATGAAAAGCTGCAAATCAACTGAACACAGCGGGGCAGATCTACAAGGAAGTGCCGCAGCGCGGCAACGCAAGCCCTTTGACTGCGCCACGCTGCGGCACTTCCGAAGCACAGGAATGCGACATATTTACAATAATATGTCGCATTCCTGTGCTTCCCTGCGCTGGCGCACAAACTGCAGCCCTGCGCCGCGCAGGCACCCTTGCACCATGGTGCAAGGATGCCTGCGTCATGGGGAAGGTGTTTTTGCGCAGGAAGGGGCACCTTCCTGCACAAAACACAATCACTACAGGCATTTTCCTCTATCAATGCGTGCTGTAGAATGCAGCATGCTTTGAAAGAGGAAAAAACGAGGAGAAATTAAAACATTTCTCCTCGTTGCGCCTCGAGGCGTAGCATTGACACGCATTTCCAGATTTACGATTCCTCGCAAATCTGGAAATGTGTCACCTTCCATGGGTGTTGCGTGGGAACACCCACAGCAACACCCATGGAACGCCCCTTCCACGCAAAGTGCTGCGTGTGAAGGGGCCATATTTACAAGGATAGGAAAAGTCACGCAGGGTGGCTTTTCCTCTCCTTATAAATATGGAGAAGTGAAATGCGCCACCAGAACGTCACAAAAAATGACGTACTGGTGGCGCAGGGGGCTTGTAAATCTGCCCCTACATTTCGTAAGCAGTAAGTGCCACCTAAACTAGGTATGCTGCACACTGTTTTAAGCTTGCGGAAATGCAAATTCTGTTTTGGATTATTCAAAAAGTGCCTGATCTTTGAAAATAATTCAGAAATCACTCTTCTTTTAGAGTGCAGCTGCTTTTCTACCATTCTGCTGGAATACATTAAAAGCTGGAATAAATGTCTAAGTAGTTGCTAGACTAAGTGCCTTCATTCTATACTTTTTTTTCGGTCTGGCTTAATGGGCCAGCTATTTTTCAACAGAAAAAAGCTTCATGTAGCACTACTTTTAAAGAGGGGCTTTGGCTCTGTTCCCCTGTCTGTCGTTGTTCCCACAGTATTTGATTGGGCAGAAATCACATGCTTCAGCTAAAAAAGAGTGTATTGCACTTTATGCCACGTTGGTACAATAGTCCTGAGTTGGTTATGATGGCAACTCTATGACGCCATATGTCAAAAGACAGAGGTTTGATTTGTTTATTGTGAAATGTAAAATGCAGTACACCTGACATTTATTGTGAAAAGCATGTGTCAAAGCCAATAGTCCATTAAGGGCAGATTGTTAGTATACTGTGTTAAAGCCTATATGAAGGTGTTTTGCTGCATGGAATATCACTGATTGCTGTGGTAGGCAAGGGTTTTGATGTTAAGTACTCTACTATGATAAACCCTGGGTGTAAAAGATTTGCACTGGGTCTATATTTCTCATGCCCCCTAGACTGGATTGTAGATTGTTTTGAAACCTTTAATTCTCTACATATTTGCAGTTTATGACCCGATCCCGGATGACTGCCTTCTGAAAAAGTGTATGCTCAATATAGTAAGCATTCCTTGGTTATAGTGCAAGCCAATTATAAGGGCTAAAGAAGTGGATGGTTCATTGGGAACAGCCAGTGGAATGCATTATGTATTCTCTGTTTATTATGAAAAGGTATGACAAATACAACATTGGTGCTTTATTTATAGTGAATAACTTAAGTTAAAGGCCACAAGTGTGAGTTAATATTACACTGTTAAAGCTGCAGACGAGTATTTTGCTCTATTGAATCTCTCATATTACCAAATTAGGTAAGGGTTAAAATCCTTGCAAGATCAATTTAAGAGGGGTTGTATATTGTTAAGCCAACATAAATTTGGACTTATTTGGATTGGTTCCATAGTATTTAGTTGTGCTTGTGTTAAAATACTTTTTAGATCAATCCTCATAGCGTTAGCTGTCTGCTAGGCTCTTGTATTTAAAGAATTGTATAAAAATGCACACATGCATTTCTAACCATTTATATTACATTTTGTTACATGCATAGAACAATATTAAATAGGTCACCATTAAAAACTATTACAAACTAAGCAACGTTGTGGGGGGGGCAGTTTAAATCTTTTTTTAATGAGAATGATTAGTTGCTTAGTTTAGTTGTATAGTGATACAGGTCTCTACAGTAATAAGAAGTACACAAAATACATACATTTGTAGACCTAAAGGATCATTCATCTTTAGTCATTGGTTGTACAAGTGACATTCATCTTCCGTTTTCCTCTTGAAAGCATATGGCATGGTGCAATGAATTAGCCTGAAATGATTTTTGCAATTTATTTAAAATTCAGCCAGAGATTACGTATCTAGACCCTCTGGTGAAGGGCTGGCTTAGCCAACTTACCAGCTAGAGACACAAAACCGAATGGACTGTAACCTAAGAACTACCTGCGTATTACATGAGGATGGCACATTCTGATCAACAATCAGTCCTGTAAGACTTACCGGATAATTTGTTGTTAGTGAGCTCCGAACCTTGTTTCACCATGAATGGACACACACAAGAAACCACGGATGATTTTAAAACTTTGCTAAAATCACTGTGGCAGATAATTGTATAGATGCAACTAAGAAAACAAACACAACAGTGCAATTAACACAATTAATAAGCAGAATTTTAATATGAATTGCAATATTGTAACGAATATCTTATGTTCTTTAAACAGACTTGGGAATTAGTCTTTGATTTGCCCATCCATCCTTTTTAGTTCTTAGCTAAGCTGTCTATGTTCCAAAAGTTCCTTCTGAGTTTCTTGATATGGCCTCCATCCCACATACCTTCACTATTTTATTCTGTACTTCAAGAAGACCTCTTTCTGTTTTGACATTTTAGTTGTGGGTCCCCAAGCAAGCCGATAAGGCTTGGGCTCTGGTGATAAGGCTAGGCGTCTGACCTTTGTTAAGGATTTTTACAACTACAGCTTCTGCAAACCAAGCATTCCAGGAAGTTGAGGTTCCTCTCTGCCTAATACATGTCTGTATCATACTTAAATACACTTCTCTGATTATTTTCAGAAAGAGCAAGCCTCTTGCACAATGATGAAAAAATGCAATAATTAACATAGCAATCTTGTTGTACCTTCACTGTACTCTGTCACCTATTATAAATCATTGGAATATATATATATATATATATACATATATATATATATATATATATATTATCTACTGGCGGTCGCCAGTAGATAGTTATAGTTAGGACCTATTTTCCATAGGAAATCCGCAACATTCTATTTGAAATAACTTTGGCGCCGGTTGACGAATCTTCGTGAAATTTTCAAACTTTGTGGCCCGCTCCGGTCCGCTCCTATCCTGAAAGTCTCGGGGTGATTCGTCAAGCGGGGGCTGAGAACAAAGGGGGGTCCCAAAACGTGTTTTAAAAATTGGCAAAAAACGCGCTGGGTGCGCGGATCCTGCCGATAAAAAAAAAAAACGAAGCGCGTGCTCCCGCACTTTGTGGTTAATTGGCCCCCAGGTGGGCCAAGTCCCGGGGGCATGCAGGGTTTAATTTAATAATAATATGGGGGCCTCTAAGGCCCCGCCACCCCCCGGGGCTTTATAAAAATAATGGTGGCGGGGGGCCCACAGCCCCCCGCAGCCCCGGGGACCGCCACCCCCCGGGGCTTCTTTTTTATTTTTTAGTTACCTGTGTGGGGGGGCTCGAGCCCCCCCACACGCCCCGGGGACCGGAACCTCCCCGGGGCACTAAATAATAAAATGTGGGGGTCCATTTAGGACCCCCGAGCCCCGGGGACCACCACCTCCCCGGGGCTGTGCACAGGATGGGAGGGGGGCCGTGCGGCCCCCCTCCTGGAGCCCTTGATGGCCCTGGGGACCACCACCCCCCAGGGCCGGCTCCTGCAGTGTCCCGGGGTGCCTACCCCCGGGACACTGCTGTTTGCAATCACAGGACAGGAGCCTCGCGGCTCCCGTCCTGTGATTGCAAACTGCTTTGCTTCATTGAAGCGAGAGCAGGAAACCTGCTCTCGCTTCAATGAAGCAAAGCAGAGTTGCTTTTCCACAAGGGGAGCTGCATGTCAGCAGCTCCCCTTATGGAAAAGCAATGCCGGCTCCCGCAGGACGCGGGAGCCGGCGGGACCGTGGGGGATTGGGGACCCCCACGGTCCCCAACGAGAGCCAGGCCCCGGGGGATGGGGTCCCCGGGGCCATTAGTGTCTCTGGGAAGGGGGCCACGCAGCCCCCTCCCCAAAAATAAATGTTTAAAAAAAAAAAGAAACGTAAAGGCCGGCCCCGGGGATGGGGTCCCGGGGCCTTAAATGGCCTGAGGAGGGGGCCACGCAGCCCCCTCCAAATATTTATTTTTTTAAAAAGAGGGCATGCCCCGGGGGATGGGGTTCCCGGGGCTAATAGAGGCACAGGAAAAGGGGGCCACGCGGCCCCCTTCCCGTTTAAAAAAAAAAAGTAAATTCTCAGGCCCCGGGGGATGGGGTCCCCGGGGCCAAAAGTGGCCGAGGGAAGGGGGGCCACGCAGGCCCCCTCCCATAGAAAGAAAAAAAAAAAAGACCGGCATCGTGCCGGAGGCCCCGCCCCCTCCCTGCAGCAGTCTGCAAACGCGCCCCCTGGCGCGTTTGCAGAGGGAGAACAATTCCCCTTGAATACTGGGGGTCCCTGGGGGCCAACTAGCCCACCAGGAACCTCCAGTATGCGCCAGGGGCTGCGTTGCAGAGAGGTGTACAGAGCCACGCCCCTTTTACACCTCTCTGCAACGCAGCTCTGTGGCGCTTACTGAGGTACCTGGTGGGATAGTTGGACCTCAGGGACCCTCAGGATTCAAGGGGACTTAATCACCCAACTTAAAACGTGCCACGGGGCGCGTTTGCACAGTGGTGAAGGGAGGGGCGGGGCTAAAGTGACATGTGTGCAAACAGGCCCCATGGCGCCTTTTAAGATGGGGAATTAAATCCCCTTCAATCCTGAGGGTCCCTGGGGCCAACTAGCCCACCAGGTACACCCAGAAGCGCCACAGAGCTGCGTTGCAAAGAGGTGTAAAAGGGCGTGGCCTCTGAACACCTCTCTGCAACTCAGCTCCCTGGCGCATACTGGAGGTACAGGGTGGGCTAGTTGGACCCCAAGGACCCTCATGATTCAAGGGGACTTAATATCCCAACTTAAAACGCGCCATGGGGCGCGTTTGCACAGTGGTCAAGGGAAGGGGCCCACCAGGAACCTCCAGTATGCACCAGGGGGCTGCGTTGCAGAGAGGTGTACAGAGCCACGCCCCTTTTTACACCTCTCTGCAACGCAGCTCTGTGGCGCTTACTGGAGGTTCCTGGTGGGATAGTTGGACCCCAGGGACCCTCAGGATTCAAGGGGACTTAATCCCCCAACTTAAAACGCGCCACGGGGCGCGTTTGCACAGTGGTGTAGGGAGGGGCGGGGCTAAAGGTGACATGTGTGCAAACAGGCCCCGTGGCGCGTTTTAAGATGGGGAATTAAATCCCTTCAATCCTGAGGGTCCCTGGAGGCCAACTAGCCCACCAGGTACATCCAGAAAGCGCCACAGAGCTGTGTTGCAGAGAGGTGCAAAAAGGGCGTGGCCTCTGAACACCTCTCTGCAACGCAGCTCTCTGGCGCATACTGGAGGTATCTGGTGGGCTAGTTGGCCCCTAGGGACCCTCGGGATTGAGGAGGAATTAATTCTCCAACTTAAAACGCGCCACAGTGCGTGTTTGCAGACATGTCACCTCAGGCCCCACCCCTTCCTTCACCATTGTGCAAATATTCCTCTAAAATCAGCCGAACTACGAATTCCGATTTACTCACCTGTTATCAGGAGAGACCTCAGTGCTGCATCTTTGAGCCCAGTACTGATCCTGAAAAGTAATTTTATCTGTACTTACCAGTAACTTGAATTTCCTTCCATAGGCTAACATTGACTGGTTTCACTTGGAAATTCTTCTAAGTGTGGAGTTTTGGAACTTTATAATATTCCTCTAAAATCAGCCGAACTACGAATTCCGATTTACTCACCTGTTATCAGGAGAGAACCCAGTGCTGCATCTTTTAGCCCAGCACTGACCCTGAAAAGTAATTCTAACCGTACTTACCAGTAACTTGTATTTCCTTCCATAGGAATCCATTGTCTGGTTTTCAGCAGAAAAGTTTCAAAGTGTCGATTTTCACAAACTACAAATATTCCTTAAAAATCGCCTGTATGACTTAAACGCATTCTTTCAACTGTTTACAGGAGATGCACCAGTGCTGGATCCAGGATCCACCACTGAGTAAGAAAAAGTAACGATAACACTACTTACCTGCTAAGTGAATTTCCTCCCATAGGATAACATTGGTGATTCTATGTGAAAAAGTTTCTGTCAACTTTTAAAATACAATAATATTCCTTAAAAATCACTACTGTAACCAAAACGCTTTTACTCAACTGTTTACAGGAGATGTCCCAGGACTGAATCTAGGATCCAGTCCTGTGGTTAGAAAAAGTAATCCATAAAGTAACTAATTGCATTTAACTAGAAATTCACATTGAGCTCAATGTTGCATTGTGTTTGAAATTGTGTTGCCCATTGCAACAACTGTAACTACTGTGCTTAAAAGTCTATTGCCTATTTGCAAAGTATTTAAACTAAAGTAATTCATTCTGGGAAAGTATATTTTGTAATGTAATGTATAATGTAATTACAATGTAATTTAAAAAATAAAATATCTAAAAATAAATAGTTTAAAAAAATGTAGTAAATCATTATCAAAAAAATAAATATAACAATTAATACATTTAAAAATTGTCATTTACAAAACCGTTGAAATTCACTGAAAAAAACCATAGGTTTCAGACATGTTATAGTTAGGAATTAGCATTTAAAAACCTTTGAAATTCACTGAAAAACCATAGGTTTCAGGCACGTTATAGTTAGAAATTAGCATTTAAAAAACCTTACAAATTCACTGAAAAAACCATAGGTTTTAGGGACAGTTATAGTTAGTTGGACATTGCACTCGTACAAAACCCGTGAAATTCCCCGTTATAGTTAGTTCAGCTAACTATAACTCGCGCCCGCAATGCACTGCTGATGACGTCACATATTACATCACTCATGACATGGTCAGTGACATCACTGATGACATCACTGATGACATCTCAAATGACATCACTGATGACATCACTGATGACATCATCCACGTGATAATCTGATGCACCTCCTCACACCCTAATATAACCTTTGATACACCCACTCTAAATTACAGACTGCCATTCGCAAAACCATAGACACTCCAACACCAATAACTACATACCCACTCACTGATTCTTAGGTCTACCCACACATCCACTCACTCACCCGTACAGTCACTCATACTTACGGTCACTCAGTACAGGACTATCATATGCACTCATACTCCTATATAGACACTCAAACACTGCCACTCATCCATAGAGGTACTCACACACCTAGTCAGTCATGCAAAGAATTAAACACACTGCCATTTACTCACCTATACAGTTATCACACACCAGCTCACTTACTCATACAAATACTAGCACATTCTTACGCTCTTATACAATCACTGATACAAGCACACACTCATCCATACAGTCACTCTCACAATCACACACTCTCGCTTATAGCTATTTATATACTCCAACACACATTTATACTGCCTTTCACATATGTAGTTACTCACACATGTACCACTGGGACATACATTCACTCACTAACACACTCTCACACACACTTACCCACCCATACAGTCTATCACAGATGCACTCTTGAAACCATCCACCCAGTGAATCACCCACTCACACATCTATGCACAGAGTCGCACACACCCCACCCACACAAACACACAGGCACCCATACAGATACTCAGACAACCAATCAATAACTCATATAGACACTCATGTAGCTACTCACAAACCCATGCAGCCACTTACACAGCAACAGACAGACGGATACAGACATTCACCCAGTTTAGTCACTAACCCATGCATTCAGTAAGATACGTTTAATCACTCACTTATAGAGTTAGTCACGCACCTACTAAATCATCCGTACAGACACTTATACACCCACTCATTCTTCAATACGCCTTTCCCTATATATATTAAAAATATTTAAACTTTACAGAAACACACAGTCACTGGATGATGTCATCAGTGATGTCATTTGAGATGTCATCAGTGATGTCACTGACCATGTCATGAGTGATGTAATATGTGACGTCATCAGCAGTGCATTGCGGGGCGCGAGTTATAGTTAGCTGAACTAACTATAACGGGGGAATTTCACGGGTTTTGTACGAGTGCAATGTCCAACTAAATATAATTGTCCCTAAAACCTATGGTTTTTTCAGTGAATATATATATATCTAGAGTGTCGCTGGTGTTGAGAGTGCTCGCATCTGGAGCTGCTTTCCACCTAAACTTGAGAACTACCCAGAGTTCTCTGCTTCTTTTTTTACGTGTATATATATATATATATCCAAAACAGCTCGCTGTCGTCGGGGGCCCCCAACCCTGCAGGGCGGTCGTGACTAGCGGGAGACAGCACTTCCCGTAATAACATCCAACACAAAAGATGTCACAACCTGGTTCTGGATAAAGGAGCTTTATTTCTATTGGCCCAGGCAACAACGATGGTGAGGCACCTGACGCGTTTCAGCGAATTGCCTTCCTCAAAGGTGCATCACGTATGCAATATCCCAGGTGTGATTAGTCAAGTGATCTGCCTTACTGCTGCCGCACTGCAAATCCCATAATGCATCCTGAGCCTCAATGAAATACCCGTACAAACATAGTGATGTTTGGCCTCACTGTCAGCTTCAGAGTGATAATACAGGTGAGTTCGGTTTAAGGCATATCCTGGTGCACACAAGCTCTTTGTTGTGGCCTCACAATGTCCATAAGGCGCTATGTCCAGAACCCGCCAAGCGTAGGCATCAGCCACCTCGGCTCCCTTTCTCGCCGCTCACTGTGATACTCGCCGGTAATCCTCAGGCTCACAGTGTGGCAAGCGGGTCATGCCCCCCATGTAAAATATCCAAAACAGCTCGCTGTCGTCGGGGGCCCCCAACCCTGCAGGGCGGTCGTGACAAGCGGGAGACAGCACTTCCCGTAATAACATCCAACACAAAAGACGTCACAACCTGGTTCTGGATAAAGGAGCTTTATTTCTATTGGCCCAGGCAACAACGATGGTGAGGCACCTGACGCGTTTCAGCGAATTGCCTTCCTCAAAGGTGCATCACGTATGCAATATCCCAGGTGTGATTAGTCAAGTGATCTGCCTTACTGCTGCCGCACTGCAAATCCCATAATGCATCCTGAGCCTCAATGAAATACCCGTACAAACATAGTGATGTTTGGCCTCACTGTCAGCTTCATAGGAAGGTAATTCGCTGAAACGCGTCAGGTGCCTCACCATCGTTGTTGCCTGGGCCAATAGAAATAAAGCTCCTTTATCCAGAACCAGGTTGTGACGTCTTTTGTGTTGGATGTTATTACGGGAAGTGCTGTCTCCCGCTTGTCACGACCGCCCTGCAGGGTTGGGGGCCCCCGACGACAGCGAGCTGTTTTGGATAGTTTACATGGGGGGATGACCCGCTTGCCACACTGTGAGCCTGAGGATTACCGGCGAGTATCACAGTGAGCGGCGAGAAAGGGAGCCGAGGTGGGCTGATGCCTACGCTTGGCGGGTTCTGGACATAGCGCCTTATGGACATTGTGAGGCCACAACAAAGAGCTTGTGTGCACCAGGATATGCCTTAAACCGTACTCACCTGTATTATCACTCTGAAGCTGACAGTGAGGCCAAACATCACTATGTTTGTACAGGTATTTCATTGAGGCTCAGGATGCATTATGGGATTTGCAGTGTGGCAGCAGTAAGGCAGATCACTTGACTAATCACACCTGGGATATTGCATACGTGATGCACATTTGAGGAACGCAATTCGCTGAAACGCGTCAGGTGCCTCACCATCGTTGTTGCCTGGGCCAATAGAAATAAAGCTCCTTTATCCAGAACCAGGTTGTGACGTCTTTTGTGTTATATATATATATATATATAGATTCACTGAAAAAACCATAGGTTTTAGGGACAGTTATAGTTAGTTGGACATTGCACTCGTACAAAACCCGTGAAATTCCCCCGTTATAGTTAGTTCAGCTAACTATAACTCGCGCGCCCGCAATGCACTGCTGATGACGTCACATATTACATCACTCATGACATGGTCAGTGACATCACTGATGACATCACTGATGACATCATCCAGTGACTGTGTGTTTCTGTAAAGTTTAAATATGTTTAATATATATAGGGAAAGGCGTATTGAAGAATAAGTGGGTGTATAAGTGTCTGAATGGATGATTTAGTAGGTGCGTGACTGACTCTATAAGTGAGTGATTAAACGTATCTTACTGAATGCATGGGTTAGTGACTAAACTGTGTGAATGTCTGTATCCATCTGTCTGTTGGTGTGTAAGCGGCTGCATGGGTTTGCGAATAGCTACATGAGTGTCTACATGGGTTATTGATTGCTTGTCTGAGTATCTGTATGGGTGCCTGAGTGTTTGTGTGGGTGGGGTGTGTGTGACTCTGTGTATAGATGTGTGAGTGGGTGATTCACTGGGTGCATGGTTTCAAGAGTGCATCTGTGATGGACTGTATGGGTGGGTGAGTGTGTGTATGGGTGTGTTAGTGAGTGAATGTATATCTCAGTGGTACATGTGTGAGTAACTACATATGTGTAAGGCAGTATATATGTGTTTTGGAGTATATAAATGGCTATAAGTGAGAGTGTGTGATTGTGAGAGTGGCTGTATGGATGAGTGTGTACTTGTATCAGTGATTGTATAAGAGCGTAAGAATGTGCTAGTATTTGTATGAGTAAGTGAGCTGGTGTGTGTATAACTGTATAGTTGAGTAAATGGCAGTGTGATTAATTATTTGCATGACTGACTAGGTGTGTGAGTACCTCTATGGATGAGTGGCGGTGTGTGAGTGTCTATATAGGTGTATGAGTGCATATGATAGTCCCGTACTGAGCGACCGTAAGTATGAGTGACTGTACGGGTGAGTGAGTGGATGTGTGTGTAGACCTAATAATCAGTGAGTGGGTATGTAGTTATTGGTGTTGGAGTCTCTATGGTTTTGAGAATAGCAGTCTGTAATTTAGAGTGGGTGTATCAAAGGTTATATTAGGGTGTGAGAAGATGCATCAAATTATCACATGGATGATGTCATCAGTGATGTCATCAGTGATGTCATTTGAGATGTCATCAGTGATGTCATCAGTGATGTCACTGACCATGTCATGAGTGATGTTATATGTGACGTCATCAGCAGTGCATTGCTGGGGCGCGAGTTATAGTTAGCTGAACTAACTATAACGGGGGAATTTCACGGGTTTTGTACGAGTGCAATGTCCAACTAACTATAACTGTCCCTAAAACCTATGGTTTTTTCAGTGAATTTCTAAGGTTTTTTAAATGCTAATTTCTAACTATAACGTGCCTGAAACCTATTGTTTTTTCAGTGAGTTTCAAAGGTTTTTCAAATGCTAGTTTGTAACTATACCTACAGAAGTAGGACATGTGAAGAAAGAAGAAAAAACGCACAGAAAGAAGCAAAAGAAATGTCGAAAGAAACAGAAGTCCTCAAAGACGAAGAAAAATCCAGGAAGAAGCAAGACATGTGCAGAAAGAACCAACAGAGGAGCAGAAAGAGGCCTTGTTGCAAATCATCCTGTGCCCACACCTTTTCCAGACGTGTACTGGTGTTAACTGACTCTGACTAACCAGGCCTAGAGCCAGTGCTATGGTAAAAGACACTTAGAATACAGTTAAAACACCTACATACACTAGGGAACACTATGCGTTGGGGTACCCCTGTGATTAGCATGACCTCCTCTGTAACTCCCTAGTACATAATAGGGCAGGGTGATTAAAACTACCTCTTAAAACGCGCCACGGGGCGCGTTTGCACAGTGGTGAAGGGAGGGGGCGGGGCCTGAGGTGACATGTGTGCAAACACGCACTCTGGCCGTTTAAAAGTTGGGGGATAAAGTCCCCTTGAATCCTAAGGGTCCCTGGGGTCCAACTAGCCCACCAGGTACCTCCAGTAAGCGCCACAGAGCTGCGTTGCACAGAGGTGTAAAAAGGGGCGTGGCCTGGACCACCTCTCTGCAACACAGCCCTGTGGCGCTTAATGGAGGTAGCTGGTGGGCTAGTTGCACCCCAGGGACCCTCAGGATTCAAGGGGAGTTAATCCCCCAACTTAAAACACACCACAGAGCGTGTTTGCACACATGTCACCTCAGGCCCCACCCCCTCCCTTCACCACTGTGCAAACGCGCCCCGTGGCGCGTTTTAATTTGGGGGATTAACTCCCCTTGAATCCAGAGGGTCCCTGGGGTGCAACTAGCCCACCAGCTACCTCCATTAAGCGTCACAGAGCTGCGTTGCAGAGAGGTGTAAAAAGGGGTGTGGCCTCAGAACACCTCTCTGCAACGCAGCCCCCTGGCACATACTGGAGGTTCCTGGTGGGCTAGTTGGCCCCCAGGGACCCCCAGTATTCAAGGGGAATTCGTTTCCCATCTGCAAACGCACCAGGGGCGCGTTTGCAGAGTGCTGCAAGGAGGGGGCGTGGCCTCCGGCGCGATGCCGGTATTTTTTTTATTTTATTTTTTAAGAAGGGGGGCTGTGTGGCCCCCCTTCTTTTTCTAATTTATTGGCCCTGGGGACCCCATCCCCCAGGGCCTGCCCCCTAATATTTTTTTTTTTTTTAAATTGGAAGGGGGCCGCGTGGCCCCCCTCCCGAGGCCTTGATCGGCCCCGGGGACCCCATCCCCCGGGGCATGGCCTTTTTAAAAAAAAAAATATGTTTTGGAGGGGGGCTGCGTTGCCCCCCTCCTCAGGCCACTTATGGCCCCGGGGACCCCATCCCCCGGGGCCGGCCTTTGTTTTTTAATTTAATTTTTTTTTTAATTCAAAATTTTAGGAAGGGGGCCGCGTGGCCCCCCTCCCGGGCCACTTGTAGCCCCGGGGACCCCATCCCCCGGGGCTGGCCCTCTCTGTTGGGGACCGTGGGGGTGTCCCCAATCCCCCCACGGTCCCCCCGGCTCCCCGCGTCCCTCGGGAGCCGGCATTGCTTTTCCACACGGGGAACTGCTTAGATGCAGCTCCCCGTGTGGAAAAGCAATTTGCTTTGAATTTTGGAGGTTTCCTGCTCTCTCTTCCAAAATTCAAAGCAAGTTTGCTAGTACAGGACGGGAGCTGCGAGGCTCCCGCCCTGCCATAGCAAACTACAGTGTCCCGGGGGTGGGCACCCCGGGACACTGCAGGAGTCGGTCCTGGGGGGTGGTGGTCCCCAGGACCATCACTGGCTCCAGGAGGGGGGCCGCGTGGCCCCCCTCCCAACATCTTCAAAGCCCCGGGGAGGTGGTGGTCCCCGGGGCTCTTTTAAATATTTAGTGCCCCGGGGAGGTGGCGGTCTCGGGGCGTGTGGGGGGCTCGAGCCCCCCACACAGGTAATTGGAATTTAAAAAAAGAAGCCCCGGGGGGCGGCGGTCCCCGGGGGTGCGGGAGGGCCGAGTGCCCTCCCGCACCATTTTGATTTGAAAGCCCCGGGGGTGGCGTTCCCCGGGGCTTAGGGGGGCCTTAGAGGCCCCCCCACTAATTATTTTTATTAACCCCCGCATGCCCCCGGGACTTGGCCTACCCAGGGGCCAAATAACAACGAAGCGCGGAAGCCCGCGCTTTGTTTTTTTTTTCACGGCGGGATCCGCGCATCCTAAGCGCATCCCGCCGATTTAAAAAAATTGGGGGGGGTCCCTGGGGGTCCTTGTGGGACCCCCTGAGCAGGCCTAGGAGGTCAGGGTGTTTCTACCCTGCCCCTTTTTGCGTTTTGCGCACTTGTTTTTCTCTTTCTTGTGCCTCAGCTCTACCGAGGCACAAGATGGCTGCCAACAGTTCCTGGTTTGGAGTGTTGACAGCCAATTAGCATACAGCTCGTGATCGGGAGGGTGCGCGGACCCTCCGCGGCCATAGATAAATATGTGATTTTACTTTTGATTTTCTCAGGAGCTACTAAACTGATTTACACCATTTAACCAAAAGGCACGACTCTGAACCAAGGGCTACCTTTTTGCAAAATTTGGTGTAATTCCGTTCAGCAGTTCGGGCTGTAGCTGCGACTAAAGGTTCCTATGGAAAATTGCATGGTGAAAACACGTTTTGGGACCTCCCTTTTTTCTCGGCCCCCACTTGACGAATCACCCCGAGACTTTCAGGATAGGAGCGGACCGGAGCGCCCCACAAGTTTTGAAAATTTCGTGAAGATTCGTCAACCGGCGCCAAAGTTATTGGGAATAGAATGTTGCGGATTTCCTATGGAAAATAGGTCCTAACTATAACTATCTACTGGCGACCGCCAGTAGATAATATATATATATATATATATCCATATGAAAGAGCCCAGCAATTGAGGTGCCACACACGCACGTGTAAACCTTCTTTATTGGCAGGATTGCAGGGATAAACAGCATCACCTCCACAGCACGAGATGTCAACCAAACATGTTTCGGGCTCGCTAGCCCTTGCTCACTGGTGTCCAGAGAGGCACAACTGCAGGAATGTTGCGCCGCACTCGCAGCGATGAAATAAAGTTCCGCCCTGTGGGCGTATACCACAGCAGAATTGTGGTCCTTGTAGTGCGCTTAATCATATGCAAAGTAAAACCCATAATGGATAGCAGGAGAGCCTCTCAGTTCAAGTTAAAATCCTATAGTAGGTAGCTGTATGAAGCAACACTGAGTCCCTGCCAGTGCACCAGCCAAAACGGTCACGGCGTTCCTAGGACGCTGTCAGCTTCACCGCGTCCTGGAGCTGCCATACGCAGCGGGGCGCCTCACGACCCGGGCAGGGCCGCTATACATCCATATGAAAGAGCCCAACAATTGAGGCGCCACAAACGCACGTATAAACCTTCTTTATTGGCAGGATTGCATGGATAAACAGCATCACCTCCACAGCACGAGATGTCAACCAAACATGTTACGGGCTCGCTAGCCCTTTCTCACTGGTGTCCAGAGAGGCACAACTGCAGGAATGTTGCGCCGCACTCGCAGGGATGAAATAAAGTTCCGCCCTGTGGGCGTATACCACAGCAGAATTGTGGTCCTTGTAGTGCGCTTAATCATGTGCAAAGTAAAACCCATAATGGATAGCAGGAGAGCCTCTCAGTTCAAGTTAAAATCCTATAGTAGGTAGCTGTATGAAGCAACACTGAGTCCCTGCCAGTGCACCAGCCAAAACGGTCACGGCGTTCCTTGGATGCTGTCAGCTTCACCGCGTCCTGGAGCTGCCATATGCAGCGGGGCGCCTCGCGACCCGGGCAGGGCCGCTATACATCCATATGAAAGAGCCCAGCAATTGAGGCGCCACACACGCACGTGCGTATGGCAGCTCCAGGACGCGGTGAAGCTGACAGCGTCCAAGGAACGTCGTGACCGTTTTGGCTGGTGCACTGGCAAGCATGGCTGTCCCACTGATGTTGTGTATCCCGCTGTCCCGCAAGCAATAAAGGAATTTAACACGCTGTGTGTGGTCTTCCAAATTTGGGCGTTTGCATATGGATTATATTAGCGGCCTGCCTTGGTCACGGAGGACCCCTCTGCTAAACACAGCGGATCCAGCGCTGCCACGAATACAGCGCATAAAGAACGACGTGCCTGCTTGCGACGACATAAAGTGCTGGATACCTACCTCGTGAGTACAACAGCAACCCACTGTGGAATTAAGTTTGAATTAAAGGAACATTGGCGGAATCCACTATGGAAACAAGCAACTGACTCTATTATCCAGAATGCACCATGTGTATACGCCCACTTGGGCAGGACTATTAATATCACCGCAAGTGCAGTGTAACTGATTGCTGCCTTTTCCCGTAAGCCTGAGCCGTGACCAAGGGCGAAGGTACGCCCGAAACGCGTTTGCACAGGCAAGCATGGCTGTCCCACTGATGTTGTGTATCCCGCTGTTCCGCAAGCAATAAAGGAATTTAACACGCCGTGTGTGGTCTTCCAAATTTGGGCGTTTGCATATGGATTATATTAGCGGCCTGCCTTGGTCGCGGAGGACCCCTCTGCTAAACACAGCGGATCCAGCGCTGCCACGAATACAGCGCATAAAGAACGACGTGCCTGCTTGCGACGACATAAAGAGATGGATACCTACCTCGTGAGAACAACAACGACCCACTGTGGAATTAAGTTTCAATTAAGGGAACATTGGCGGCATCCACTATGGAAACAAGCAACTGACTCTATTATCCAGAATGCACCATGTGTATACGCCCACTTGGGCAGGACTATTAATATCACCGCAAGTGCAGTGTAACTGATTGCTGCCTTTTCCCGTAAGCCTGAGCAGTGACGAAGGGCGAAGGTACGCCCGAAACGCGTTTGCACAGGCAAGCATGGCTGTCCCACTGATGTTGTGTATCCCGCTGTCCCGCAAGCAATAAAGGAATTTAACACGCCGTGTGCGGTCTTCCAAATTTGGGCGTTTGCATATGGAATATATATATATATAGTTATAGTTAGGACCTATTTTCTATAGGAAATCCGCAACATTCTATTTGAACTAATGTTGGCGCCGGTTGACGAATCTTCGCGAAAGTTTCCAACTTGTTGGGGCGCTCCGGTCCGCTCCTATCCTGAAAGTCTCGGGGTGATTCGTCAAGCGGGAGCCAAGAAAAAAGGGGGGTCCCAAAACGTGTTTTCCCCATTAATTTTTCCATAGGAACCTTTAGTCACAGCTACAGCCCGAACTGCTGAACGGAATTACACCAAATTTGGCAAAGAGGTAGCCCTTGGTTCAGTGTCGTGCCTTTTGCTTAAATGGTGTAAATCCGTTCAGTAGTTTCTGAGAAAATCACAAGTAAAATCACATATATATCTATGGCCGAGTAGGGTCCGCGCACCCTGAGCGCACCCTGCGCGCACCGTCCCGATCACGAGCTGCATGCTAATTGGCTGTCAACACTCCAAATCAGGAAGTGTTGGCAGCCATTTTATGCCTCGGTAGAACCGAGGCACAGAAACAAGTGCGCAAAACGCACAAAGGGGGCAGGGTAGAAACACCCTGACCCCCTAGGTCTGCTCAGGGGGTCCCACAAGGACCCCCTGGGCAGAAAAAAGCATTTAAAAAAATAATAAAATAAAATAAAAAACGATCGTGCCCAGGCCCCGCCCCTTCCTTTACCACTCTGCAAACGCGCCCCTGGCGCGTTTGCAGAGGGGAATGAATTCCCCTTGAACACTGGGGGTCTCTGGGGCCAACTCAGCCCACCAGGAACCTCCAGTATGCGCCAGGGGCTGCGTTGCAGAGAGGTGTACAGAGGCCACGCCCCTTTTACACCTCTCTGCAACGCAGCTCTGTGGCGCTTTGGAGGTACATGGTGGGCTAGTTGGACTCCAGGGACCCTCAGGATTCAAGGGACTTAATTCCCCAACTTAAAACGCGCCACGGGGCCCATTTGCACAGTGGTGAAGGGAGGGGGCGGGCTTCAGGTGACATGTGTGCAAACAGGCCTTGCTGCGCGTTTTAAGATGGGGAATTAAATCCTTCCATCCTGAGGGTCCCTGGGGGCCAACTAGCCCACCAGGTACATCCAGAAAGCGCCACAGAGCTGCGTTGCAGAGAGGTGCAAAAAGGGGCGTGGCCTCTGGACACCTCTCTGCAACGCAGCTCTCTGGCGCATACTGGAGATATCTGGTGGGCTACTTGGCCCCTAGGGACCCTCAAGATTGAGGAGGATTTAATTCCCCAACTTAAAACGCGCCACGGGGCCTGATGCAGACATGTCACCTGAAGCCCCACCCCCTCCCTTCACCACTGTGCAAATATTCCTCTAAAATCAGCCGAACTACGAATTCCGATTTACTCACCTGTTATCAGGAGAGACCTCAGTGCTGCATCTTTGAGCCCAGTACTGATCCTGAAAAGTAATTCTAACCGTACTTACCAGTAACTTGAATTTCCTTCCATAGGCTAACATTGATTGGTTTCACTTGGAAATTCTTCTAAGTGTGGAGTTTTGGAACTTTATAATATTCCTCTAAAATCAGCCGAACTACGAATTCCGATTTACTCACCTATTATCAGGAGAGACCTCAGTGCTGCATCTTTGAGCCCAGTACTGATCCTGAAAAGTAATTCTAACCGTATTTACCAGTAACTTGAATTTCCTTCCATAGGCTAACATTGACTGGTTTCACTTCGAAATTCTTCTAAGTGTGGAGTTTTGGAACTTTATAATATTCCTCTAAAATCAGCCGAACTACAAATTCCGATTTACTCACCTGTTATCAGGAGAGAACCCAGTGCTGCATCTTTTAGCCCAGCACTGACCCTGAAAAGTAATTCTAACCGTATATACCAGTAACTTGTATTTCCTTCCATAGGAATCCATTGTCTGGTTTTCAGCAGAAAAGTTTCAAAGTGTCGATTTTCAAAAACTACAAATATTCCTTAAAAATCGCCTGTATGACTTAAACGCATTCTTTCAACTGTTTACAGGAGATGCACCAGTGCTGGATCCAGGATCCACCACTGAGTAAGAAAAAGTAGCGATAACACTACTTACCTGCTAAGTGAATTTCCTCCCAAAGGATAACATTGGTGATTCTATGTGAAAAAGTTTCTAAGTGTCAACTTTTAAAATACATAATATTCCTTAAAAATCACTACTGTAACCAAAACGCTTTTACTCAACTGTTTACACGAGATGTCCCAGGACTGAATCTAGGATCCAGTCCTGTGGTTAGAAAAGTAATCCATAAAGTAACTAATTGCATTTAACTAGAAATTCACATTGAGCTCAATGTTGCATTGTGTTTGAAATTGTGGTGCCCATTGCAACAACTGTAACTACTGTACTTAAAAGTCTATTGCCTATTTGCAAAGTATTTAAACTAAAGTAATTCATTCTGAGAAAGTATATTTTGTAATGTAATGTATAATGTAATTACAATGTAATTTAAAAAATAAAATATCTAAAAATAAATAGTTTTAAAAAATGTAGTAAATTAGTATCAAAAAAATAAATATAACAATTAATACATTTAAAAATTGTCATTTACAAAACCTTTGAAATTCACTGAAAAAAACCATAGGTTTCAGACATGTTATAGTTAGGAATTAGCATTTAAAAAACCTTTGAAATTCACTGAAAAAACCATAGGTTTCAGGCACGTTATAGTTAGAAATTAGCATTTAAAAAACCTTACAAATTCACTGAAAAAACGATAGGTTTTAGGGACAGTTATAGTTAGTTGGACATTGCACTCGTACAAAACCCGTGAAATTCCCCCATTATAGTTAGTTCAGGTAACTATAACTCGCGCCCCCGCAATGCACTGCTGATGACGTCACATATTACATCACTCATGACATGGTCAGTGACATCACTGATGATATTTTTTTTTTTACATGTTTAATTTTGGGGAGGAGGGCCGTGTGGCCCCCCTCCCGGGCCACTACTAGCCCCGGGGACAGATCCCCCGGGGCTAGCCCTCTCCGTTGGGGACCGTGGGGGGGTCCCCAATGCCCCCCGGTCCCGCCGGCTGCCCGCGTCCTGCGGGAGCCGGCATTGCTTTTCCACATGGGGAGCTGCTAAGATGCAGCTCCCCATGTGGAAAAGTAATTTGCTTTGGTTTTTGGAAGAGAGAGCAGGTTTCCTGCTCTCTCTTCCAAAAACCAAAGCAGTTTGCTATGGCAGGGCGGGAGCCGCGAGGCTCCCGTCCTGTCATAGCAAACTACAGTGTCCAGGGGGTAGGCACCCCGGGACACTGCAGGAGCTGGCCTTGGGGGGTGGTGGTCCCCAGGGCCACTACAGGCTCCAGGAGGGGGGCCCTGCAGCCCCCCTCCCTTCACATGCACAGCCCCCGGGAGGTGGTGGTCCCGTGGGCTCGGGGATCCATTCCGGACCCCCAAATTAGCATTTTTTTTTAGTGCCCCGGGGAGATGGCGGTCCCCGGGGCATGTGGGGGGGCTCAAGCCCCCCCACACAGGTATATTATTTTTAAAAAAAGAAGCCCCGGGGGGTGGCGGTCCCCGGGGCTGCGGGAGGGCCGAGAGCCCTCCCGCACCATTATTTTTAAAGGCCTGGGGGGTGGCGCTCCCCGGGGCTTGGGGGGCCTTAGAGGCCCCCCATATTATTAAATAAACCCCCCATGCCCCCGGGACTTGGCCCACCCGGGGGCCAATTAACTACGAGCGCGGAGACCGCGCTCGCTTTTTGTTTCTCGGCGGGATACGCGCACCCTAAGCGCATCCCGCCGATTTTTAAATAAAAAAACAAAAATTTGGGGCCCTGAGCAGGCCTAGGGGGTCAGGGTGTTTCTACCCTGCCCCCTTTTTGCATTTTACGCAGTTGTTTTACTGGTTTCTTGTTCCTCAGTTCTACCGAGGAACAAGATGGCTGCCAACACTTCCTGGTTTGGAGTGTTGACAGCCAATTAGCATGCAGCTCGTGATCGGGAGGGTGCGCGGATCCACCGCGGCCATAGATATCGAAACATTTATTTTGGATTTTCTCAGCAACTACTGAACGGATTTACACCATTTTTAAAAAGGGTGCTTTCTGAACCAAGCACTACCTTTTTGCCAAATTTGGTGTAATTCCGTTCAGCAGTTTTTGCTGTAGCCTTGCATAAAGTTTCCTATGGGAAATTGATTTTTTCACTCTTATTTTTTGAATTTCTCCGCAACTACTGAACGGATTTACACCATTTAAAAAAAAAGTTGCTTTCTGAACCAAGCGCTACCTTTTTGCAAAATTTGGTGTAATTCCGTTCAGCAGTTCGGGCTGTAGCCGTGCCTAAAATTTCCTATAGGAATTAACATGGAGAAAACACGTTTTGGGACCCCCTTTTTCTCGGCCCTCGCTTGATGAATCACCCCAAAACTTTCAAGACAGGAGCGGACCGGAGCGCCCCACTAGTTTTGAAAATTTCGCGATGATTCGTCAAATGACGCCAAAGTTATTGGGAATAGAATGTTACGGATTTCCTATGGATAATAGGTCCTAACTATAGCTATCTACTGGCGACCACCAGTAGATAATATAATATATATATATATATATATATTCACTGAAAAAACCATAGGTTTTAGGGGCGTTATAGTTAGTTGGACATTTCACTTGTACAAAACCATAGAAATTCCCCTGTTATAGTTAGTTCAGCTAACTATAACTCGCGCGCACCGCAATGCACTGCTGATGACGTCACATATTACATCACTCATGACATGGTCAGTGACATCACTCATGACATCACTGATGACATCTCAAATGACATCACTGATGACATCACTGATGACATCATCCAGTGAATGTGTGTTTTTCTGAAAATTAAATATGTTTTATATATGTATATCTCAAGGTCAATAGAAGAATAAATGGGTATATAAGTGCCTAAATGGATGATTTCTTTTTGTAAAATTGATTGTATAACTGACTGATTAAGTGTATCTTAGTGAATACATGGGTTAGTGAGTAATGTTTAAATATGAAAATATCTGTATCAGTCTCTCACTTTGTGTATAAGTGGCTGCATGGGTTGGTGAGTAGCTGCATGAGTGTCTATATGGGTTATTAGTTGGTTTTTTGAGTATCAGTATGAGTGTCTGAGTGTCTGTATGGTTCGGTGGGGGTATTACTTAGTGCATAGATGCATGAATGAGTGACTCACTGTTTGTATGTGTTGAAGACAGCATGTGTGCAGGACTGTATAGGTGGATGAGTGTGTGTATGGGTGTGTTAGTGAGTGAATGACTGTCTCAATAGTGTCTTTATGAGTAACTACATATGTTTTAAACTAGTATATGTGAGTATTGGTGTATATAAGTGAGTATATGTGAGAGTGAGAGATTGGAAGAGTTCCTGTACAAATAAGTAGGTGTTTCTATAAGTGATTGTTTAAGAGAGTAAGTATGTGTAAGTTTCTGTAGAAGTAAGTGTGGTAATGTGTGTATAACTGTATATGCAAGTAAATGGATGTTTGATACTTTGTTTGCATGTGTGACTATGTGTGTGAGTAACTCTAAGGATGAGTGGCGGTGTGTAACAGGATGTATAGGAGTATGAGTACATATGATGAGTGAGTACATGTATGAGTGACTGTATAGGGACTGTTGGTGAATGAGTGGATGTGTGTGTGTAGATCTTGGAATTACTGAATAGGTGTGTTGTAACTGGTATTGGTATGTCCATTGTTTTGAAAATGTCAGTTTGTATTTTTGAGTGTGTGTATCAAAGGTTATATTAGGGTGAGAGGAGGTCTGCCACTCTATCACAAGGATGATGTCATCAGTGATGTCATCAGTGATGTCATTTGAGATGTCATCAGTGATGTCATGAGTGATGTCACTGACCATGTCATGAGTGATGTAATATGTGACGTCATCAGCAGTGCATTGCGGGCGCGCGAGTTATAGTTAGCTGAACTAACTATAATGGGGGAATTTCTATGGTTTTGTACGAGTGAAATTTCCAACTAACTATAACGCCCCTGAAACCTATGGTTTTTCAGTGAATTTCTAAGGTTTTTTAAATGCTAATTTCTAACTATAACGTGCCTGAAACCTATGGTTTTTTCAGTGAATTTCTAAGGTTTTTTAAATGCTCATTTCTAACTATAACGTGCCTGAAACCTATGATTTTTTAAGTGAATTTCAAAGGTTTTTTAAATACTAGTTTCTAACTATGCCTACAGAGGTAGGACATGTGAAGAAAGAAGAAAAAACGCACAGAAAGAAGCAAAAGAAATGCAGAAAGAAGCAACAGAAGTCCACAAAGACGAAGAAAAGTGCAGGAAGAAGCAAAATATGTGCAGAAAGAACCAACAGAGGAGCAGAAAGAGGCCTTGTTGCAAAATCATCCTGTGCCCACAACTTTTTCAGACGGGTACTGGTGGTAACTGACTCTGACTAACCAGAGCCAGTGCTATGCTAAAAGACACTTACAATACAGTGAAAACACCTACATACACTAGGGAACACTATGCGTTGGGGTACCCCTGTGATTAGCATGACCTCCTCTGTAAGTCCCTAGTACATAATAGGGCAGGGGGATTAAAACTACCTCTTAAAACGCGCTACAGGGCGCGTTTGCACAGTGGTGAAGGGAGGGGGGCCTGAGGTGACGTGTGCAAACGCGCCCCGTGGCACGTTTTAAGTTGCGGGGTTAAGTCCCCAGGAATCCTGAGGGTCCCTGGGGCCCAACTAGCCCCCAGGTACCTACAGTTAGGACCACAGAGCTGAGTTGCAGAGAGGCGTTCCTAGGCCACGCACCTTTTTTCACCTCTCTGCAATGCAACTCTGTTGTGCTTACTGAAGGTACCTGGTGGGCTAGTTGGCCCCCAGGGTCCCCCAGGATTCAAGGGGAATTAATTCCCCAACTTAAAATGCACCTCAGGGCGTGTTTGCGCACATGTCACCTGAGGCCCCGCCCCCTCCCTTCACCACTGTGCAAATGCGCCCCGTGGCTCGTTTTAAGTTGGGGGATTAGGACACCTTGAATCCTGAGGGTCCCTGGGGCCCAACTAGCCCACAAGGTACTTCCAGTAAGCACCACAGGCCTGCGTTGCAACGCCTGTAACAAATTGTGCAGTTGTGTTTAGGTAGTGAAGGGGGTCATGCTGGGGGTAGTGTTTTAGGGTTTAGGGTAGTGCAGTGGTGTTTGTGTAGTGTAGGGGGTCATGCTGGGGGTAGATTTAGGGTTTAGGGTAGTGCAGTGGTGTTTGGGTAGTGTAGGGAGTCGTGCTGGGGGGAGTGTTTTAGGGTTTAGGGTAGTGCAGTGGTGTTTGGGTAGTGTAGGGGGTCGTGCTGGGGGTAGTGTTTTAGGGTTTAGGGTAGTGCAGTGGTGTTTGGGTAGTGTAGGGGGTACTGCTGGGGGTAGTGTTTTAGGGTTTAGGGTAGTGCAGTGGTGTTTGGGTAGTGTAGGGGGTACTGCTGGGGGTAGTGTTTTAGGGTTTAGGGTAGTGCAGTGGTGTTTGGGTAGTGTAGGGGGTACTGCTGGGGGTAGTGTTTTAGGGTTTAGGGTAGTGCAGTGGTGTTTGGGTAGTGTAGGGGTTCGTGCTGGGGTAGTGTTTTAGAGCTTAGGGTAGTGCAGTAGTGTTTGTGTAGTGTAGGGGGTAGTGTTTTAGGGTTTAGGGTAGTGCAGTGGTGTTTGTGTAGTGTAGGGGGTCGTGCTGGGGGTAGTGTTTTAGGGTTTAGGGTAGTGCAGTGGTTTTTGTGTACTGTAGGAGGTTCGTGGTTTTAGGGTTTAGGGTAGTGCAGTGGTCTTTGGGTAGTGTAGGGAGTCATGCGGGGGTAGTGTTTTAGGGTTTAGGGTAGTGCAGTGGTCTTTGGGTAGTGTAGGGGGTCGTGCGGGGGGTAGTGTTTTAGGGTTTAGGGTAGTGCAATGGTGTTTGGGTAGTGTAGGGGTACTGCTGGGGGTAGTGTTTTAGGGTTTAGGGTAGTGCAGTGGTGTTTGGGTAGTGTAGGGGTTCGTGCTGGGGTAGTTTTTAGGGTTTAGGGTTTAGGGTAGTGCAGTGGTGTTTGTGTAGTGTAGGGGGTCGTGCTGGGGGTAGTGTTTTAGGGTTTAGGGTAGTGCAGTGTTTTTTGTGTACTGTAGGAGGTCGTGTTTTAGGGTTTAGGGTAGTGCAGTGGTCTTTGGGTAGTGTAGGGAGTCATGCGGGGTAGTGTTTTAGGGTTTAGGGTAGTGCAGTGGTCTTTGGGTAGTGTAGGGGGTCGTGCGGGGGGTAGTGTTTTAGGGTTTAGGGTAGTGCATTGGTGTTTGGGTAGTGTAGGAGCTCATGCGGGGGTAGTGTTTTAGGGTTTAGGGCAGTGCAGTGGTGTTTGGGTAGTGTAGGGGGTCGTGCTGGGGGGAGTGTTTTTCGGGTTTAGGGCAGTGCAGTGGTGTTCGGGTAGTGTAGGGGCTCATGCTGGGGGGAGTGTTTTAGGGTTTAGGGCAGTGCAGTGGTGTTCGGGTAGTGTAGGGGGTCGTGCTGGGGGAAGTGTTTGAGGGATTAGGGCAGTGCAGTCGTGTTCGGGTAGTGTAGGGGGTCGTGCTGGGGGGAGTATTTTAGGGTTTAGGGTAGTGCAGTGGTGTTCGGGTAGTGTAGGGGGTCGTGTTTTAGGGTTTAGGGCAGTGCAGTGGTGTTCGGGCAGTGTAGGGGGTCGTGCTGGAGGTGGTGTTTTAAGGTTTAGGGCAGTGCAGTAGTGTTCGGGCAGTGTAGGGGGTCGTGCTGGGGGTGGTGTTTCAGGGTTTAGGGCAGTGCAGTGGTGTTCGGGCAGTGTAGGGGGTCATGCAGGGGTGGTGTTTAAGGGTTTAGGGCAGTGCAGTGGTGTTCGGGCAGTGTAGGGGGTCGTGCAGGGGGTGGTGTTTCAGGGTTTAGGGCAGTGGTGTTCGGGCAGTGTAGGGGGTCGTGCTGGGGGTGGTGTTTCAGGGTTTGGGGCAGTGCAGTGGTGTTCGGGCAGTAAAGGGGTCAGTGCTGGGGGTGGTGTTTCAGGGTTTTGGGCAGTGCAGTGGTGTTCGGGCAGTGTAGGGGGTCGTGCGGGGGTGGTGTTTCAGGATTTAGGGCAGTGCAGTGGTGTTCGGGCAGTGTAGGGGGTCGTGCAGGGTTGTGGTGTTTCAGGGTTAAGGGCAGTGCAGTGGTGTTCGGGCAGTGTAGGGGGTCGTGCTGGGGGTGGTGTTTCAGGGTTTAGGGCAGTGCAGTGGTGTTCGGGCAGTGTAGGGGGTGGTGTTTCAGAGTCTAGGGCAGTGCAGTGGTGTTCGGGCAGTGTAGGGGGTCATGCATGGGGTGGTGTTTCAGGGTTTAGGGCAGTGCAGTGGTGTTCGGGCAGTGTAGGGGGTCGTGCTGGGGCTGGTGTTTCAGGGTTTAGGGCAGTGCAGTGGTGTTCGGGCAGTGTAGGTGGTCGTGCTGGGGCTGGTGTTTCAGGGTTTAGGGCAGTGCAGTGGTGTTCGGGCAGTGTAGGGGGTCGTGCTGGGGCTGGTGTTTCAGGGTTTACGGCAGTGCAGTGGTGTTCGGGCAGTGTAGGTGGTCGTGCTGGGGCTGGTGTTTCAGGGTTTAGGGCAGTGCAGTGGTGTTCGGGCAGTGTAGGGGGTCATGCAGGGGCTGGTGTTTCAGGGTTTAGGGCAGTGCAGTGGTGTTCGGGCAGTGTAGGGGGTCTTGCTGGGGCTGGTGTTTCAGAGTCTAGGGCAGTGCAGTGGTGTTCAGGCAGTGTAGGGGGTCTTGCTGGGGCTGGTGTTTCAGGGTTTAGGGCAGTGCAGTGGTGTTCGGGCAGTGTAGGGGGTCGTGCTGGGGCTGGTGTTTGAGGGTTTAGGGCAGTGCAGTGGTGTTCGGGCAGTGTAGAGGGTCGTGCTGGGGCTGGTGTTTCAGGGTTTAGGGCAGTGCAGTGGTGTTCGGGCAGTGTAGGGGGTTGTGCTGGGGCTAGTGTTTCAGGGTTTAGGGCAGAGCATTGGTGTTCAGGCAGTGTAGGGGGTTGTGCTGGAGGTGGTGTTTCAGGGTTTAGGGCAGTGCAGTGGTGTTGGGGCAGTGTAGGGGGTCTTGCTGGGGGTGGTGTTTCAGGGTTTAGGGCAGTGGTGTTCAGGCAGTGTAGGGGGTCTTGCTGGGGGTGATGTTTCAGGGTTTAGGGAAGTGCAGTGGTGTTCGGGCAGTGTAGGGGGTCGTGCTGGGGTTGGTGTTTCAGGGTTTAGGGCAGTGCAGTGGTGTTCGGACAGTGTAGGGGGGCATGCTGGGGGTGGTGTTTCAGGGTTTAGGGCAGTGCAGTGGTGTTTGGGCAGTGTAGGGGGTTGTGCAGGGGGTGGTGTTTCAGGGTTTAGGGCAGTGCAGTGGTGTTTGGGCAGTGTAGGGGGTCGTGCAGGGGGTGGTGTTTCAGGGTTTAGGTCAGTGCAGTGGTGTTCGGCTAGTGTAGGTGGTCTTGCTGGGGGTGGTGTTTCAGGGTTTAGTGCAGTGGTGTTCGGGCAGTGTAGGGGGTCTTGCTGGGGGTGGTGTTTCAGGGTTTAGGGCAGTGCAGTGGTGTTTGGGCAGTGTAGGGGGTCATGCTGGGGGTGGTGTTTCAGGGTTTAGGGCAGTGCAGTGGTGTTCGGGCAGTGTAGGGTGTCGTGCTGGGGGGTGGTGTTTCAGGGTTTAGGGCAAAGCAGTGGTGTTCGGGCAGTGTAGGGGGTCGTGCAGGGGGTGGTGTTTCAGGGTTTAGGGCAGTGCAGTGGTGTTCGGGCAGTGTAGGGGGTCGTGCTGGGGCTGGTGTTTGAGGGTTTAGGGCAGTGCAGTGGTGTTCGGGCAGTGTAGAGGGTCGTGCTGGGGCTGGTGTTTCAGGGTTCAGGGCAGTGCAGTGGTTTTCGGGCACTGTACGGGGTTGTGCTGGGGCTGGTGTTTCAGGGTTTAGTGCAGTGCAGTGGTGTTCGGGCAGTGTAGGGGGTCGTGCTGGGGGTGGTGTTTCAGGGTTTAGGGCAGTGCAGTGGTGTTCGGGCAGTGTAGGGGGTCGTGCTGGGGCTGGTGTTTCAGGGTTTAGGGCAGTGCAGTGGTGTTCGGGCAGTGTAGGGGGTCGTGCTGGGGCTGGTGTTTCAGGGTTTTGGGCAGAGCAGTGGTGTTCGGGCAGTATAGGGGGTCGTGCTGGGGGTGGTGTTTCAGGGTTTAGGGCAGTAGTGTTTGGGCAGTGTAGGGGGTCTTGCTGGGGGTGATGTTTCAGGGTTTAGGGCAGTGCAATGGTGTTCGGGCAGTGTAGGGGGTCTTGCTGGGGGTAGTGTTTCAGGGTTTAGGGCAGTGCAGTGGTGTTCGTGCAGTGTAGGGGGTCGTGCTGGGGGTGGTGTTTCAGGGTTTAGGGCAGTGCAGTAGTGTTCGGGCAGTGTAGGGGGTCGTGCAGGGGTGGTGTTTCAGGGTTTATGGCAGTGCATTGGTGTTCGGGCAGTGTAGGGGGTCCTGCTGGGGGTGGTGTTTCAGGGTTTGGGGCAGTGCAGTGGTGTTCGGGCAGTGTAGGCAGTCGTGCTGGGGCTGGTGTTTCAGGGTTTAGGGTAGTGCAGTGGTCTTTGGGTAGTGTAGGGGGTCGTGCGGGGGGTAGTGTTTTAGGGTTTAGGGTAGTGCATTGGTGTTTGGGTAGTGTAGGAGCTCGTGCGGGGGTAGTGTTTTAGGGTTTAGGGCAGTGCAGTGGTGTTTGGGCAGTGTAGGGGGTCGTGCTGGGGGAGAGTTTTTCGGGTTTAGGGCAGTGCAGTGGTGTTCGGGTAGTGTAGGGGCTCGTGCTGGGGGAGTGTTTTAGGGTTTAGGGCAGTGCAGTGGTGTTCGGGTAGTGTAGGGGGTCGTGCTGGGGGAAGTGTTTGAGGGATTAGGGCAGTGCAGTCGTGTTCGGGTAGTTTAGGGGGTTGTGCTGGGGGAGTATTTTAGGGTTTAGGGTAGTGCAGTGGTGTTCAGGCAGTGTAGGGGGTCGTGCTGGGGTAGTGTTTTAGGGTTTAGGGCAGTGCAGTGGTGTTCGGGCAGTGTAGGGGGTCGTGCTGGAGGTGGTGTTTTAAGGTTTAGGGCAGTGCAGTAGTGTTCGGGCAGTGTAGGGGGTCGTGCTGGGGGTGGTGTTTCAGGGTTTAGGGCAGTGCAGTGGTGTTCGGGCAGTGTAGGGGGTCGTGCAGGGGGTGGTGTTTAAGGGTTTAGGGCAGTGCAGTGGTGTTCGGGCAGTGTAGGGGGTCGTGCAGGGGGTGGTGTTTCAGGGTTTAGGGCAGTGGTGTTCGGGCAGTGTAGGGGGTCGTGCTGGGGGTGGTGTTTCAGGGTTTGGGGCAGTGCAGTGGTGTTCGGGCAGTAAAGGGGGTCATGCTGGGGGTGGTGTTTCAGGGTTTTGGGCAGTGCAGTGGTGTTTGGGCAGTGTAGGGGGTCGTGCGGGGGTGGTGTTTCAGGATTTAGGGCAGTGCAGTGGTGTTCGGGCAGTGTAGGGGTCGTGCAGGGTTGTGGTGTTTCAGGGTTTAGGGCAGTGCAGTGGTGTTCGGGCAGTGTAGGGGGTCGTGCTGGGGGTGGTGTTTCAGGGTTTAGGGCAGTGCAGTGGTGTTCGGGCAGTGTAGGGGGTGGTGTTTTAGAGTCTAGGGCAGTGCAGTGGTGTTCGGGCAGTGTAGGGGGTCGTGCATGGGGTAGTGTTTCAGGGTTTAGGGCAGTGCAGTGGTGTTCGGGCAGTGTAGGGGGTCGTGCTGGGGCTGGTGTTTCAGGGTTTAGGGCAGTGCAGTGGTGTTCGGGCAGTGTAGGTGGTCGTGCTGGGGCTGGTGTTTCAGGGTTTAGGGCAGTGCAGTGGTGTTCGGGCAGTGTAGGGGGTCGTGCTGGGGCTGGTGTTTCAGGGTTTACGGCAGTGCAGTGGTGTTCGGGCAGTGTAGGTGGTCGTGCTGGGGCTGGTGTTTCAGGGTTTAGGGCAGTGCAGTGGTGTTCGGGCAGTGTAGGGGGTCATGCAGGGGCTGGTGTTTCAGGGTTTAGGGCAGTGCAGTGGTGTTCGGGCAGTGTAGGGGTCTTGCTGGGGCTGGTGTTTCAGAGTCTAGGGCAGTGCAGTGGTGTTCAGGCAGTGTAGGGGGTCTTGCTGGGGCTGGTGTTTCAGGGTTTAGGGCAGTGCAGTGGTGTTCGGGCAGTGTAGGGGGTCGTGCTGGGGCTGGTGTTTGAGGGTTTAGGGCAGTGCAGTGGTGTTCGGGCAGTGTAGAGGGTCGTGCTGGGGCTGGTGTTTCAGGGTTTAGGGCAGTGCAGTGGTGTTCGGGCAGTGTAGGGGGTTGTGCTGGGGCTAGTGTTTCAGGGTTTAGGGCAGAGCATTGGTGTTCAGGCAGTGTAGGGGGTTGTGCTGGAGGTGGTGTTTCAGCGTTTAGGGCAGTGCAGTGGTGTTGGGGCAGTGTAGGGGGTCTTGCTGGGGGTGGTGTTTCAGGGTTTAGGGCAGTGGTGTTCAGGCAGTGTAGGGGGTCTTGCTGGGGGTGATGTTTCAGGGTTTAGGGCAGTGCAGTGGTGTTCGGGCAGTGTAGGGGGTCTTGCTGGGGGTAGTGTTTCAGGGTTTAGGGAAGTGCAGTGGTGTTCGGGCAGTGTAGGGGGTCGTGCTGGGGTTGGTGTTTCAGGGTTTAGGGCAGTGCAGTGGTGTTCGGACAGTGTAGGGGGCATGCTGGGGGTGGTGTTTCAGGGTTTAGGGCAGTGCAGTGGTGTTTGGGCAGTGTAGGGGGTCGTGCAGGGGGTGGTGTTTCAGGGTTTAGGTCAGTGCAGTGGTGTTCGGCTAGTGTAGGTGGTCTTGCTGGGGGTGGTGTTTTAGGGTTTAGTGCAGTGGTGTTCGGGCAGTGTAGGGGGTCTTGCTGGGGGTGGTGTTTCAGGGTTTAGGGCAGTGCAGTGGTGTTTGGGCAGTGTAGGGGGTCGTGCTGGGGGTGGTGTTTCAGGGTTTAGGGCAGTGCAGTGGTGTTCGGGCAGTGTAGGGTGTCGTGCTGGGAGGTGGTGTTTCAGGGTTTAGGGCAAAGCAGTGGTGTTCGGGCAGTGTAGGGGGTCGTGCAGGGGGTGGTGTTTCAGGGTTTAGGGCAGTGCAGTGGTGTTCGGGCAGTGTAGGGGGTCGTGCTGGGGCTGGTGTTTGAGGGTTTAGGGCAGTGCAGTGGTGTTCGGGCAGTGTAGAGGGTCGTGCTGGGGCTGGTGTTTCAGGGTTTAGGACAGTGCAGTGGTTTTCGGGCACTGTACGGGGTTGTGCTGGGGCTGGTGTTTCAGGGTTTAGGGCAGTGAAGTGGTGTTCGGGCAGTGTAGGGGGTCGTGCTGGGGGTGGTGTTTCAGGGTTTAGGGCAGTGCAGTGGTGTTCGGGCAGTGTAGGGGGTCGTGCTGGGGCTGGTGTTTCAGGGTTTAGGGCAGTGCAGTGGTGTTCGGGCAGTGTAGGGGGTCGTGCTGGGGCTGGTGTTTCAGGGTTTTGGGCAGAGCAGTGGTGTTTGGGCAGTGTAGGGGTCTTGCTGGGGGTGATGTTTCAGGGTTTAGGGCAGTGCAGTGGTGTTCGGGCAGTGTAGGGGGTCTTGCTGGGGGTAGTGTTTCAGGGTTTAGGGCAGTGCAGTGGTGTTCGTGCAGTGTAGGGGGTCGTGCTGGGGGTGGTGTTTCAGGGTTTAGGGCAGTGCAGTAGTGTTCGGGCAGTGTAGGGGGTCGTGCAGGGGGTGGTGTTTCAGGGTTTAAGGCAGTGCAGTGGTGTTCGGGCAGTGTAGGGGGTCCTGCTGGGGGTGGTGTTTCAGGGTTTGGGGCAGTGCAGTGGTGTTCGGGCAGTGTAGGCAGTCGTGCTGGGGCTGGTGTTTCAGGGTTTAGGGCAGTGCAGTGGTGTTCGGGCAGTGTAGGGGGTCGTGCTGGGGCTGGTGTTTCAGGGTTTAGAGCAGTGCAGTGGTGTTTGGGCAGTGTAGGGGGTCGTGCAGGGGGTGGTGTTTCAGGGTTTAGGGCAGTGCAGTGGTGTTCGGTCAGTGTAGGGGGTCGTGCAGGGGCTGGTGTTTCAGGGTTTAGGGCAGTGCAGTGGTGTTTGGGCAGTGTAGGGGGTCGTGCAGGGGGTGGTGTTTCAGGGTTTAGGGCAGTGCAGTGGTGTTCGGGCAGTGTAGGGGGTCGTGCTGGGGCTGGTGTTTCAGGGTTTAGGGCAGCGCAGTGGTGTTAGGGCAGTGTAGGGGGTCATGCTGGGGCTGGTGTTTCACGGTTTAGGGCAGTGCAGTGGTGTTCGGGCAGTGTAGGGGGTCGTGCTGGGGCTGGTGTTTCAGGGTTTGGGGCAGTGCAGTGGTGTTCGGGCAGTGTAGGCGGTCGTGCTGGGGCTGGTGTTTCAGGGTTTAGGGCAGTGCAGTGGTGTTCGGGCAGTGTAGGGGGTCGTGCTAGGGCTGGTGTTTCAGGGTTTAGAGCAGTGCAGTGGTGCTCGGGCAGTGTAGGGGTCGTGCTGGGGGTGGTGTTTCAGGGTTTAGGGCAGTGCAGTGGTGTTCGGGCAGTGTAGGGGGTCGTGAAGGGGGTGGTGTTTCAGGGTTTAGGGCAGTGCAGTGGTGTTCGCGCAGTGTAGGGGTCGTGCTGGGGCTGGTGTTTCAGGGTTTAGGGCAGTGCAGTGGTGTTCGGGCAGTGTAGGGGGTCGTGCTGGGGCTGGTGTTTCAGGGTTTTGGGCAGAGCAGTGGTGTTCGGGCAGTGTAGGGGGTCGTGCTGGGGGTGGTGTTTCAGGGTTTAGGGGCAGTGGTGTTTGGGCAGTGTAGGGGGTCTTGCTGGGGGTGATGTTTCAGGGTTTAGGGCAGTGCAGTGGTGTTCGGGCAGTGTAGGGGGTCTTGCTGGGGGTAGTGTTTCAGGGTTTAGGGCAGTGCAGTGGTGTTCGGGCAGTGTAGGGGTCGTGCTGGGGGTGGTGTTTCAGGGTTTAGGGCAGTGCAGTAGTGTTCGGGCAGTGTAGGGGTCGTGCAGGGGGTGGTGTTTCAGGGTTTAAGGCAGTGCAGTGGTGTTCGGGCAGTGTAGGGGTCCTGCTGGGGGTGGTGTTTCAGGGTTTGGGGCAGTGCAGTGGTGTTCGGGCAGTGTAGGCGGTCGTGCTGGGGCTGGTGTTTCAGGGTTTAGGGCAGTGCAGTGGTGTTCGGGCAGTGTAGGGGGTCGTGCTGGGGCTGGTGTTTCAGGGTTTAGAGCAGTGCAGTGGTGTTTGGGCAGTGTAGGGGGTCGTGCAGGGGGTGGTGTTTCAGGGTTTAGGGCAGTGCAGTGGTGTTCGGTCAGTGTAGGGGGTCGTGCAGGGGCTGGTGTTTCAGGGTTTAGGGCAGTGCAGTGGTGTTCGGGCAGTGTAGGGGGTCCTGCTGGGGGTGATGTTTCAGGGTTTAGGGAGTGCAGTGGTGTTCGGGCAGTGTAGGGGGTCTTGCTGGGGGTGATGTTTCAGGGTTTAGGGCAGTGCAGTGGTGTTCGGGCAGTGTAGGGGGTCTTGCTGGGGGTAGTGTTTCAGGGTTTAGGGCAGTGCAGTGGTGTTCGGGCAGTGTAGGGGGTCGTGCTGGGGCTGGTGTTTCAGTGTTTAGGGCAGTGCAGTGGTGTTCGGGCAGTGTAGGGGGTCATGCTGGGGCTGGTGTTTCACGGTTTAGGGCAGTGCAGTGGTGTTCGGGCAGTGTAGGCGGTCGTGCTGGGGCTGGTGTTTCAGGGTTTAGGGCAGTGCAGTGGTGTTCGGGCAGTGTAGGGGGTCATGCTAGGGCTGGTGTTTCAGGGTTTAGAGCAGTGCAGTGGTGCTCGGGCAGTGTAGGGGGTCATGCTGGGGCTGGTGTTTCACGGTTTAGGGCAGTTCAGTGGTGTTCGGGCAGTGTAGGCGGTCGTGCTGGGGCTGGTGTTTCAGGGTTTAGGGCAGTGCAGTGGTGTTTGGGCAGTGTAGGGGGTCGTGCTAGGGCTGGTGTTTCAGGGTTTAGAGCAGTGCAGTGGTGCTCGGGCAGTGTAGGGGTCGTGCTGGGGGTGGTGTTTCAGGGTTTAGGGTAGTGCAGTGGTGTTCGGGCAGTGTAGGGGGTCATGCTGGGGCTGGTGTTTCAGGGTTTAGGGCAGTGCAGTGGTGTTCGGGCAGTGTACGGGGTCGTGCTGGGGCTGGTGTTTCAGGGTTTTGGGCAGAGCAGTGGTGTTCGGGCAGTGTAGGGGGTCGTTCTGGGGGTGGTGTTTCAGGGTTTAGGGCAGTGCAGTGGTGTTCGGGCAGTGTAGGGGGTCTTGCTGGGGGTGGTGTTTCAGGGTTTAGGGCAGTGGTGTGTCGGGCAGTGTAGGGGGTCTTGCTGGGGGTGATGTTTCAGGGTTTAGGGCAGTGCAGTGGTGTTCGGGCAGTATAGGGGTCTTGCTGGGGTAGTGTTTCAGGGTTTAGGGCAGTGCAGTGGTGTTCGGGCAGTGTAGGGGGTCGTGCTGGGGGTGGTGTTTCAGGGTTTAGGGCAGTGCAGTGGTGTTCGGGCAGTGTAGGGGGTCGTGAAGGGGGTGGTGTTTCAGGGTTTAGGGCAGTGCAGTGGTGTTCGGGCAGTGTAGGGGGTCGTGCTGGGGGTGGTGTTTCAGGGTTTAGGGCAGTGCAGTGGTGTTTGGGCAGTGTAGGGGGTCGTGCAGGGGCTGGTGTTTCAGGGTTTAGGGCAGTGCAGTGGTGTTCGGGCAGTGTAGGGGGTCGTGCTGGGGGTAGTGTTGAAGGGTTTAGGATAGTGCAGTGGTGCTTGTGTAGTGTAGTGGGTCGTGCTGGGGGTAGTGTTTTAGGGTTTAGGGTAGTGCAGTGGTGTTTGTGTAGTGTAGGGGGTCATGTTTTAGGGTAGTGCAGTGGTGTTTGGGTAATGTAGGGGGTCGTGCTGGGGGTAGTGTTTTAGGATTTAGGATAGTGCAGTGGTGTTCGGGTAGTGTAGGGTGTCGTGCTGGGGGTAGTGGTTTAGGGTTTAGGGTAGTGCAGTGGTGTTTGTGTAGTGTAGGGGGTCATGCTGGGGGTAGTGTTTTAGGGTTTAGGATAGTGCAGTGGTGCTTGTGTAGTGTAGGGGGTCGTGCTGGGGGTAGTGTTTTAGGGTTTAGGGTAGTGCAGTGGTGTTTTTGTAGTGTAGGGGGTCATGTTTTAAGATGCAACGCTCCAATACCTGACCAGTCTGCACTACATAAAACTGCAAAAAACTAAAAATAAAAAGTGTTTTGCACACTTTTGTCATTGGGCTATATGTGGGCTACATCTGGGTAATATTTGTGCTACATTTGGGCTCTTTTTTCTCTGGTGGCCATCTTGGAAGAGTTCTTTGTTATGAAGTTTCCTAATTTCCTCATTTACTGCAGTCTCCTCAGTAGGAAATGCTTTCAGTTTTTTACTTTGATTCCATCAAGAAGGCATTCAGATGTGTCTCACATTTGCCATAAATTCAGAATGTTAGCACTCTAGTTGCTCATTAGATCACTGTAGTAAAGCTACTGCTCACCAAGGAGTTAACTGGAAGTCTGCTGCTGGTATTGAAAGTGATTGTTTCAGTCTGCATGTCAGAATTTTCTAATGAAATAGAAGAGGATTTGAGATCTCACTTAAAACATGCCCTAATTTTTCTTTCTGCAGCACTAACCATAATTTCTATTTCAAAAAGAACCCCTCATTTTGTTCCTTTTTAAATTAAATGTTTTAAGTGTTACCGGTTTATTCCAATCAAGATGGCTTCAGGTGTGCCATAATTTTGTCAGACTGTTAGCGCTATAGTTCTTCTTTGGAACACTCTGGGAAGCAGCAGTAGAACACAAAGGAATCAACTGACAGGCTGCTTCTATTGAAATATAACAGGAAGATATTTGAGATCACACTTGAAACTTGTACTAATTTTTCTTTCTACAGCACTAACCATAATTTCTATGACAAAATGGACCCCATCATTTTGTTCCTTTTTAAATTAAATGTTTTAAGTGTTACCAGTTTATTCCAATCAAGATGGCTTCAGGTGTGCCATACTTTTGTCATAAGTAAGGCTGTTAGCACTCTAGTTGTTCTTTAGAACACTCTGGGAAGCAGCAGTAGAACACAAAGGAATCAACTGACAGGCTGCTCCTATTGAAATATAACAGGAAGATATTTGAGATCACACTTGAAACATGTACTAATTTTTCTTTGTACAGCACTAACCATAATTTCTATGACAAAATGGACCCCATCATTTTGTTCCTTTTTAAATTAAATGTTTTAAGTGTTACCAGTTTATTCCAATCAAGATGGCTTCAGGTGTGCCATACTTTTGTCAAAAGTAAGGCTGTTAGCACTCTAGTTGTTCTTTAGAACACTCTGGGAAGCTGCAGTAGAACACAAAGGAATCAACTGACAGTCTCTGCCCTTGTTGGATGTACATGTTTTACTGACAATGTCAGACTTCATTCTCACATGACTGAGAAAGATAATGTGAATTTACAGAAAATATGCTCTCATTTTAGCTTCTGGAGCACCTTCCAAAACTCTATGGGACAAGCATGTGAAAATAGTTTTCTCTCAAACATGATTCATGATATCCCAGCAGAAGGTTTTTCACAGGGTAAAATCACCTTAGAACACACCACAATTCCTGAAATTAGTATGGTACCATCAACAAATGAATTCTAATGTAATTAAAGTCTGTTATCACCCTTTATAGTTCTCCTTTTGGTAACCCTCAAAATCTTTGATTCACTACAATGCATTTCAATGGGGTACTATCATGTATATTGGTCCCAAGATGGCTGCCAGCAATTCCAGGATGAAGTGCTGACAGCCAATCAGATCTCACAATGACATGTGTGGTTAGGCTCCGCCCAGATATATATGTGATTTTACTTTTGATTTTCTCAGGAACTACTGAACGGATTTACACCATTTAACCAAAAGGCACGACTCTGAACCAAGGGGTTACATTTTGCCAAATTTGGTGTAATTCCGTTCAGCAATTCAGGCTGTAGCTGCGACGAAAGGTTCCTATGGAAAATTGCATGGGGAAAACACGTTTTGGGACCCCCCTTTTTTCTCGGCCCCCACTTGACAAATCACCCCGAGACTTTCAGGATAGTGCATTCCCGGCTGTTGTATTGTGAAAGTGTCCGCGTGGCCTTGTTTCACTTCCGGTGAGAGAGTGAAAGAGTCTGTTTGGATCTAAAGGAGTTCTGTTGTTGGACGGGGCCGGTGCGAAACGTCATCAGAAAACATAGCTAATGGAAAGCGTCCTCCTGAAGTGTGGAGCAGTGCCATGAGAGGTCAACGAGTGTGCATCCCACCGCAGTATGACCGTACCGTGTGACCCATGTGCCACCTCCAGGGTACGGGAGGCAGAAGCGGCATCGCAGGTCCTCTTGAAGACCGTTGTAGCACTAATTCTACATTTTGGTACTAGGGCATTTTAACTTCGTTGTTCCTACCAGATACAAAGAGAAGATCCTGTGTTATTCAGTGCCCTCGTTACCTTTTTTGTGGGTTGTGGTGCTTGTCACTTCGCTGCCCCGCCGGGGCACATGACTGGGCACCCCACCTCATGTGCCATCTGCAGGGCCTCTGCCCTCTGATCACTGGTTTTGATTTCTGGAGTGGCAACATAAACAGTTGCTCCCAAAGGACTAGCCTGAACACTTAGGTGAATATCCCCTGCACCAGCATTCCACGGAAATTCTTTCCTAGCTCTCCCACGTCAACGAGGACGCCATAATAGCACGGCTCCGCTCGCGACACCGTATGACGTCATCGAAGCCATAAGAGGACCTCATCGGGCGTGCTGACGTCAGTTCCACCCATTTTTTCCGTGCCACCGAGGCAAACAGGCGGACCGAGACATTTTCACATGTATACATAGTATAATAAATATATTATAGTTTTTTCAGTGAATATATATATATATATATATTCACTGAAAAAACCATACGTTTTAGGGACAGTTATAGTTAGTTGGACATTGCACTCGTACAAAACCCGTGAAATTCCCCCGTTATAGTTAGTTCAGCTAACTATAACTCGCGCCTCGCAATGCACTGCTGATGATGTCACATATTACATCACTCATGACATGGTCAGTGACATCACTGATGACATCACTGATGACATCTCAAATGACATCACTGATGACATCATGCAGTGACTGTGTGTTTCTGTAAAGTTGAAATATGTTTAATATATATAGGGAAAGGCGTATTGAAGAATTAGTGGGTGTATAAGTGTCTGAATGGATGATTTAGTAGGTGCGTGACTGACTCTATAAGTGAGTGATTAAACGTATCTTACTGAATGCATGGGTTAGTGACTAAACTGTGTGAATGTCTGTATATTCACAACATTCTATTTCCAATAACTTTGGCGCAAATTGATGAATCTTCGCGACATTTTCAAAACTCGTGGGGCGCACCGGTCCGCTCCTATACTCAAAGTCTCGGGGTGATTCGTCAAGCAGGGGCCGAGAAAAAAGGGGGGTCCGAAAACGTGTTTTCTCCATTCATTTTTCCATAGGAACCGTTAATCGCGGCTACAGCCCGAACTACTGAACGGAATTACACAAAATTTGTCAAAAAGGTAGCCCTTGGTTCAGACTCGTGCCTTTTGGTTAAATGGTGTAGATCCGTTCAATAGTTCCTGAGAAATTTCCGAAAGAAAACATCTCAAATGACATCACTGATGACATCATCCAGTGACTGTGTGTTTCTGTAAAGTTTAAATATGTTTAATATATATAGGGAAAGGCGTATTGAAGAATGAGTGGGTGTATAAGTGTCTGAATGGATGATTTACTAGGTGCGTGACTGACTCTATATGTGAGTGATTAAACGTGTCTTACTGAATGCATGGGTTAGTGACTAAACTGGCTGAATGTCTGTATCCGTCTGTCTGTTGCTGTGTAACTGGCTGCATGGGTTTGTGATTAGCTACATGAGTGTCTATATGAGTTATTAATTGGTTGTCTGAGTATCTGTATGGGTGCCTGAGTGTTTGTGTGGGTGGGGTGTGTGCGACTCTGTGCATAGATGTGTGAGTGGGTGATTCACTGGGTGGATGGTTTCAAGAGTGCATCTGTGATGGACTGTATGGGTGGGTGAGTGTGTGTATGGGTGTGTTAGTGAGTGAATGTATATCTCAGTGGTACATGTGTGAGTAACTACATATGTGAAAGGCAGTATATATGTGTGTTGGAGTATATAAATGGCTATAAGTGAGAGTGTGTGATTGTGAGAGTGGCTGTATGGATGAGTGTGTACTTGTATCAGTGATTGTATAAGAGCGTAAGAATGTGCTAGTATTTGTATGAGTAAGTGAGCTGGTGTGTGTATAACTGTATAGGTGAGTAAATGGCAGTGTGTTTCATTCTTTGCATGACTGACTAGGTGTGTGAGTACCTCTATGGATGAGTGGCGGTGTTTGAGTGTCTATATAGGAGTATGAGTGCATATGATAGTCCTGTACTGAGTGACCGTAAGTATGAGTGACTATACGGGTGAGTGAGTGGATGTGTGTGTAGACCTAAGAATCAGTGAGTGGGTATGTAGTTATTGGTGTTGGAGTGTCTATGGTTTTGCGAATGGCAGTCTGTAATTTAGAGTGGGTGTATCAAAGGTTATATTAGGGTGTGAGGAGGTGCATCAGATTATCACGTGGATGATGTCATCAGTGATGTCATCAGTGATGTCATTTGAGATGTCATCAGTGATGTCATCAGTGATGTCACTGACCATGTCATGAGTGATGTAATATGTGACATCATCAGCAGTGCATTGCGGAGAGCGCGAAAGTTATAGTTAGCTGAACTAACTATAATGGGGAATTTCACG